>JADMNL010000024.1:6700000-7075000 GCA_016271365.2 Neoceratodus forsteri
GGGGTGACACCAAGGTGGGAGAAATGGCAGAAGCAGGGAAGTGGTGACAGATGGGAAATCATGGAGGCAGAGTTCGAGAGGGTTTGAAGGCACTGAGGGTGGACAAGGCGCCAGGCCCAGATGGCATCCACCCCAGGGTACTGAAGGAGCTGGCAGAGGTCCTTGCAGGACCTTTGGCAGACCTATTTAATGCCTCACTACATTCGGGGTGTGTACCTCAGGACTGGAGGATGGTTCATGTGGTGCCCCTCCACAAGAGTGGCCCCAAGGATGAACCGGGAAACTACAGACCAGTGAGCCTCACATCCATCGTGGGTAAGCTAATGGAGACTATCCTGAAGGAGAGGCTGGTGGCCCTCCTAGAGGCCAAAGGACTACAGGACAGCAGACAGCATGGCTTCATATGTAGCAGATCCTGCCAAACCAACCTGGTCGAGTTCTATGACTGGGTAACTAGGTAACTGGACAGAGGCCATGCAGTGGATGTCTTGTCTCTGGACTTCAGTAAAGCATTCGACTCGGTGCCACGTGGAAGGCTAGGAAGGAAGTTAGTAGGCACAGGGGCGGGTGCAAAGCTGGTGAGATGGGTAGGAAACTGGCTGCAGGGAAGGCAACAGAGGGTGGTGGTGGGTGGGGAGCTCTCACACCCAAGGGCAGTGATGAGCGGTGTCCCACAGGGCTCAGTGTTGAGACCAGTGTTGTTTGGGATATTCATTGCAGACATATCATGGGACATCAAGAGAAAGATCAGTCTGTTTGCTGATGATACCAAGGTTGATGCGGTGGTGGATGACCTAGGGGATGGCAGGGGTTGCAGGATGATCTGGCAAAGCTTGAAACCTGGTCAGACACCTGGCAACTGGGGTTTAATGCCAAAAAGTGCAAGGTGCTGCATTTTGGGATGAAGAACCCAGGGAGGAGTTACCAGCTAGGGGGAGTGCAGCTAGCTCAGACAGAGTAGGAGAAGGATCTGGGTGTGCTCATTACAGGGTCAATGAACAACTCAGCACAATGTAGGAAGGCAGCTGCAAAGGCCAACAAAATGCTGGGTTGTATTGCAAGGGGTAAAGCCTCGAGGAGGGAGGAGGTGATTCTGCCACTGTATAGGTCATTAGTTAGACCACACCTGGAGTGCTGCGTGCAGTACTGGCGTCCATATCTGAAGAGGGACATTAAGTTACTGGAGGGGGTGCAGCGAAGGGCGACAAAGATGATCAGGGGGCTGGGGGACTTATCATACGAGAGGAGGTTGAAGGAGTTGAACATGTACTTACTGGAGGAGAGGAGGAGAGACAGGGTGACATGATTGAAACCTTTAAATACATGAAAGGAATAAACAAGACGGTACAGGGGCTGTTCAAAGTAAGGAGGAGGGCCACCAGGGGCCATGATATGAGACTGGAGCGAGGAAGGTCTCAGGAGGGAGATGAGGAGACACTTTTACAGAGAGGGTGGTGGCTGGGTGGAATGCTACCTGCTGAAGTGGTGCAGTAGAACAGTGGACGGCTTCAAACGAGGATGGGACAGGACAAGGGAGGGGTTAATGAAGGAAGGGTGAAGGAGGGCAGCTGCAGGATAAGGGTGCTAGCTGCACATTTGAGCAGACTTGATAGACCTCTAGGCCTTTATCTGCTGGCACATTTCGTATGTTAGCATGTTCGCATGTTCGCATGTTCACATGTTCACATGTTCGCATGTTCACATGTTCACATGTTCGTTTGTTCGTATGTTCGTTTGTGCGGGTGATGCAGTTATCTTCTCCTCCCACCCTGATCCTTCCTTTCTACAATCGCAACTGCAGACAATGTTCACAGAAGTGGAGACATGATTTAAATATTAAAAACTCATCCTTAACTACAAAAAACCAAAAACAACAATGTTTCATGATACCCATAACAAACATAAAAACAAAGATCTCTCTATCACAAACAGTGCTGGGGAAATGCTCGAGCAAGTTCATCTGTTTAAATATGTGGGGGTGACCCTTGACTGTACTCAAGCATACTCGGAACACATCAATAACATTGCTAAGGCTGTGAAAACCCACACAGGACTACTTTATAGACATAGGAACTGCCTCACAGTCAAAGCCCTAAGCACTGCTACTCAGAGCTCTGTTATCTCAATAATTGACTACGGGCTAGTGATGTACAGATCTGCCACTGACACTGCACTTTGGTGCATTGCCGTAGCTCTAAACAAGACATGTTGTCTCCAGGGGCGTCATTTCAGCAAAATCATAGGGGTAGCAAGGTGGGGGGGGCACCATGTGGGCGGGGCCAGAGAGGGCGGCATTTGCTTTATTTTAATAAACACACAGCAGTAAAAGCAGGACAGGTACCCATGCTCTGGTATCCAGGTAGTGTAAAGTACATACATAGAAACATCACGGAACATTACCAGGTGGCAGGACACTAGAGCATGGGTATCTGCATTTACTGCTGTGTGTTTATTAAAATAAAGCAAAGCTGCTGGAATTGAAATGTGAAAGTTTCTTGGCCCATCCGTGATGCACATTTACTTGTGGATTTTTTGAACTGGGCGTTTGTGGAGTGCTGACCAATGTTGCTACTTTTATAGCTCTGTGTCTTCTATGCTGATTCATCTCAGTAAGTGCACCCTGCAGTGTGACATTGTGTCTTCCCTGAGCCACCATTTCAATTGTGCTTTACAAATCAAACCAAAAGATGACATGCCAGTGACTAAAAAATACTCCCTAAGGTGATCAAACAACAACCCATGAACCACAGTGTCAAAAGCTGAGGAGAGATCAGGGAGAACAAGAACTGACTGTTTTCCTCTCTCCCGCGACCTGAGAAGATCATTGTGCACCATGACCAGTGCAGTCTCAGTACTGTGTTTGAACCTAAATCTGGACCTGAGAGGCTCACAGATGTCACAGGCAGTGACCAGGCTGGATTTACATGGTCATGGGCCCTGTGCACAACAGTACCCATGGACCCCCTCCCAGCTTCATGTCACCCTGCTCTTAAGGTGGCATGGTGGTGCCCCACCAAAAAACTTAAGATGCTTCAATTTCCTGTAAATATATACATAAATATAAGTAAATATATAAGTTCTGGGAAAATAAACCTCTTAAGCAGATCATTACAAAAGCAGCATTCAACTAAACCAAAGCTGAAACTCTGTTGGGCTATTTGAATCATCTTTGCATTGACCTCTCAAAATGTACCTTAAACAAACATTCTGTATTTTATGTTTATTAATGAAGTGCTATGCTGATAAAATACACAACTATTTTCTACTGTTATAAAATTGGGAAATTACTTAGCATGCTATGCTGATTATACAGTAGTTTATGTATAAGAAATAGACTAAAGCCAGAATACTGCAGAATGAAAAAAAATGTTTACCAAGAGCTGTACAGTTGCAAGTAATGATGTAATGGCCTTATCTCTTTCATCTGGAAACCTAAATGGGAACTTGCTGAAAATTGGGCCACTGGAACAGACCAGAATAGACTGATAAAAGCCAGACTGGCTATTCTGGAAGGATCAGATGCAAGCTGCACAAATATTGCTGGTCTAGTCAGTCAGGCAAGATGGGACAGTCCAGCATTTACTTATCTGGTCCTGTCTGGTTCTGATGGTCTGGGACTTAGTGAAAACTAAGCCACTGGAATAGGACAAGACCAGTAAAAAACAGATGGCCTGACATAAATCACATAACTTGTGCCTGGTCCAGCTTTTACCAGTTTGGTCAGGTCCTGTTCAGTGGTGTTTTTAGGCTATTCCAGAATGCTAATAATAAACATTTAGAATAGGTTAAGGCAGTGAGTGGTGGGGGTGTTTGGGGTGTGTGTGTAAAAACGGCACTTCTGTGTAAATCACAAATGCAGTTGGAAGATTTAAGGAAACAAATATTGCGTTTGGTATTTAATGGAAACCAGTGCATTTTGTTTACCTGTATATATCTCCTGTTCAGCATATGATGGATCAGATCGGATCGATTGCCCCATGGCAGCCCGCCTGGATCGATCAGCTGCTCCGAGTCTAGCTCTCGGCTTGACGCTTTAGTTTAATCTTTGCCTTGCTACTATTGCTAGCCCTTGAGTGTCTGCCACTCTGCCCCAGTGCCCTGGCTGGCTGCTGCCTGCTGCCCGACTCCGACGCCGATGACTGTCTCTCTCAGCTGCCTGCCTCTGACTGCCTGCTGCACCACAAAGATGGACCCAGGGACCCCCGGCATTCAAATCCTGCCGATTCCCCACGCACGCGCGTATCGTGGATTTGTGCCTAAGGCGCCGCTAAGCCAGTCCCCTCCCAGCCAGCCAGGCAGCCAATCGCTGCAGCCCCAGCAACTAAGTAAAAAAGTGGCACCGCCACACTTGCCTTCTCAATGCCTTGCCCTTACCCCAAGTTCCAAGATTTTCGGGGGGGGGAGGCTAAGCTAACCTGCAACACAGTCGGCGTGGTGCCATCCTCCATCCCTGATTGCATCAACAGTCTGTGTCTGTGCTAATTTTGCAGCACAGCAGACTGTCAGGCTCCCTGACTCCCTGGCTGAAAGAAACCGGCTCTCCGGTCCTCCTCACACACTGTGCAGCAGCACAAGCGTGCGCACGGCCAAGGGGGCAGGTTATGCCACCAAGCGGGTAAGCAGCAGCCGGCAAAGTGCATCCGGTCCCATAGAGAGCCCCAGGGCAGGCAGGGGTCACAAGCCCTGTCATAGGGGTTGCATCATTTTCATAGGGGTCACAAATGCGACCCCTGGTGACCCCTAAATGATGCCCCTGCCTACATTGCTTTGGTGTACCATTGCTAGGTAACCATAATGTTACCTGTTATGCATGCATTCTATGGTTCCTAAATGGCAAAGCAGTTCATTATACATACTGTACATAAAACAAACATGTAAAACATTTTCTTTTCATGCAGGAACATGAGGAAAAATCATCTTAAAATTGATTCCATTTCCAAACCTGAAGCTGCAATCAGTAACAACTGCTGTCCCCCCCTCTGGAAAATTGAATCAGCAATAGTGTAGGTTAGTGTAACTATTGTATGTCATAGAAAAGTTTCTCATTCAGAACTAGTTGGCACCACTGTGACAGGGAGCTTCTATTCTTTCAAACTGTGCTTTGTATACACCTTACTTCAGAAGATAGGACACTAACAAATCTCATTAAAGGAAAACGTGAACATTGTTACACTTTATACTTATATCTTGCACATTTTTACTTTTTGTTGTTGAAGAAATAGAGAACTCCCTGTTGTGGTGGTGCAGAGTTCAAAATTAGAAATGTTGCTATGACATACAATGGAACAGCACACGCCTCCTTTCAATGGAGTAAGCAGACCTCCTTCATATTCCATTTCTGTGAGTTCAGTGATTACCATTGGCACGTCTTGTGATACTAATGCTAAGACAGCTCTTTATTGAAAATATAAGTGTCTCAATCCAAGATGATAATAAGCAGCTAGAAAAAATAACATCCATGTAGAATTCTCACATCTTTAAGACACCAGCTCAGCATCCGGCTGTTCATTCCCAACTGATGTTTTACACTTTGCGAATCCTCAAAGTATTGTGCAGCAATTTGTTAGCTATAATTTAAATTTTACCAACGTGTATAATAACCTGGCAACGGCCTTCCATTGATCCGGTTCTTAATTACATGCCTACACTGCTTTGGCATACAACTGCAAGGTAACCATAATGTCACCTGTTACACATTCATTCTTTGGCTCCTAAATGGCAAAACAGTTCATTATGCACACTTAAAACGAGCATTTAAAATATGTTCTTTTCAGGCAAGAACAGGAAACAAGATCAACATGAAATTTATTCCATTTCCAAAATGGAAGCTGCAATCCCAAACAACTCCTGCACCCCCAATTGTTGTACCTCTTAGGATTTGGAAAATTGAATCAGCAATACTGTAGGTTGGTGTGACTATCGCAGATGAGCATTTCAATGTTATTGATTTGAATGTCTTTATTTTATATATTTTGCAGACAGAAGTTTTTCCAGACTGCAGCATCATTTTGTAAATGGAATACATTTCAGGTTGATTTTGCCTTCTGTTATATCATAAAAAGAGTGTTTTTCCTGCCTGTTTTATGTGTGTGTGCATAATGAGCTGCTTTGCAGTTTTGGAGCCAGAGAATAATTGTAGAATGGATGATATTTTGGTTACCTATCAACTGTACTCCAAAGCACCATCAGCATATAATTATGAACCAGATCAATTAAAGGTCATTGCCAGGTTACTATACTTACTGTCAGGAAATTAAGTATAGCTACAGTAATCAGTTGCTGAGCACTACCGTGACGATGTACAAAGAGCAAAACATCAGCTGGGACTGAACAGCTGAACGCCTACATGACGTCTTGAACAAACATTGCAGACTTCTAAATGCATGATATTTGTACAGCGGCATGCTTGGAGCCCTGCAGGCATGCTGCTATCACTGTAGGAGAGGGAAGGGACCATTACTGCATTCAGTCCCAGTTTTCTTCAGTGATGTGCCCTTTGTCCTCAGTGCAGAGATCATTGGTGGTGTGTGTGTGTGTGTGTTTTCCCCTGCCCCATCCCTCATGGCTGCAGTTCCTTTCTGCAGTGCAGTAGCCTCCTTCCCCCCCCCTTACAGCTGCACTACTTTCATGCAGTACTTCCACATTTTGCCATGTCATGCATGTTCAAGCAGTTTATGGCAGAAATACTCACTGTGCCCAAGATGGCCACCGTATCTCAGTGCACATGTACAAACTCCAGTGGACATCCTGGACACAGCGGGCATTGCATCCTGAACTCCATAACACAGAGAACCCTTCCATCATCACCTCCATGTTCTCCAAACAGTTATAAGCAGCCACGTTGGCTCTGACCAAAACTTGTTTCCCTAGGTGTATAGCCGTGCATTTTTTTTTTGGTGATGAAGTTCAGTTGCCAAACCTTAGACCACCTTTGTTAACTTTGTAGATTCCTTTGTAATATTTAATTTTTCACTTCCATTTCATGTATTTCTCATGGTTCCAAAACTGATTTTTTTAAAAAATGAAACTCATCTTGGCATTTATTTTTTTTTAATTACTGCCGTTGCTTCTTATTCTCTTCTTCTTACAAAAACTTGTCTCTGCATCTAACTTTCAAAAACTCATTTTCTTTTAGTTACCACCTTTGCTTCTTATTTTCTTTTCCTTACAGAGAGTCAGACTTTTTAAAATTATCATCTCAGCTTAACTTCTATGTATCTCTCTTTGCTCCCCTATATTCTGTTCCTCCCAGGTTCAAAACAATTATTTTTTATTGCTGTCTCTGCTCCCATCCCACTGTTTTGTTAAATATTCACCTCCTCAGTTCTCAGCAGTGCAGGGCATGTTTCTTTCTCACTGCAGAACTAGAATTTTAGAGTGGCATACAAATACAGACAGAATTGAATGAAGCCCCTGGCAGAGACCTGAGATGTGATTTTTTTGGAGGGGGGTTACTTTTATTTACCAATTTTACTGGGCAGCGGGTGTGTGGCATCTGCCAGCAGGACAGCTGCTAGTCACTGTTAGTTTGCACCTTGGTGGCATCCCATAAAAATTGCAATAATTCATCTTTCACATACACATTTCCCTTTGTGGCAGTTTCAGACCCTTTACATTCACCTAGATTGCAAGCTTGCTTGCAGCAGTTACGTCATCCTCTTCCTGAGTCCTGAAGCAGCTTTTTGCAGTGTGATCTGGGCAGTGGGGCAGCACGTGTGTGCCAGCTGGTAGCAAGTCAGTGCCTAGCTTCTGGTAGTCCTTGGTGACTCTCCGGGGGAGGGTGGGCACCAATCCAACCAGCGGACAGCATCAGGAGGGGAGGGCATTGTTAGGTGCTTGGTGGAAGCTGTGTCTCTGCACAGTTTCCCGCCTGGACCTTGGTCCTTTGTCACCGGTGCCCTCAGCGGGGGTTAGGGCTTCTACAGCTACTTCCATAGCCATGGAAAAAAGCTACACACCCTGCCATGCCCCAGATCCCTGCAAGGGGGGACCGAGCAGATGGTCGGGCACGGCCACTAAGCCTCGCACGTAAAAATATCCCCATAAAAAAAAAAAAAAAAAGACCAAAAGGGAGGTAACAAAACAAAACAAAAAGAAAGACCACAAAACAACAAGGGGAAAGCACAACAACAAGCACCTGAAATTACAGCAGATAAAGAACATGCAGGCAAAACCAGTGGCCCAGGACACATGGTAGAGGAAGAAGAACCATTATCCAACCCTGAGGAACTGGTGGAGAAACAAAGAAACATAGAATCTGATGGCAGATAAGGGCCACTTGTCCCACCCAGTCTGCCCTTTTTTCCCTACCTACACTATCACAGCAGCCCCTACTTGATCTACAGCTCTTTTTCACTCCCTTCTTCCTTTCCACTACGATTCCCTTGTGCCTATCCCATGCATTCTTGAAGCTCACCACTGTTTTTGCCCCCACCACCTCAGTTGGAAGGCTGTTCCAGAAATCCATCACTCTTTCTGTGAAGAAGTACTTCCTCACATATCTCCTGAAACTACCCCTTTCCAACTTCATATCGTGTCCCCTTGTTTTTGTGCACTTTATTTCTGAAAAATGCTCCCCTTCTGCACCTTATTTACCCCTGTGAGGTATTTAAAGGTCTCTATCATATCCCCCCCCTTCCAGGGTGTACTTGTTGAGGTCCTACAGTCTCTCCTCATAGGGTTTTTGATGCAGACCCAGCACCATTTTAGTTGCCCTCCTCAGGACTGCCTCCACTCTGCCTATGTACTTCTGCAGATGTGGTCTCCAGAACTGGACACAGTACTCAAGGCAGGATCTTACCAGCAGTCTATACAGGGGCAACAACACCTCTCTCTTTCTGCTGGTGATACCCCTTCCTATGCACCCCAGCATCCCATTAGCCCTCCTGACCATGGGTGTAGGCAGGCATACTCCATGATGTGCAATTTTATTTAAGGGGGTAGCAAATAGGCTCTGAATAGCTTCCTTTTTCCATGAAAACTAACAAAGAAAATACTGAACCTTTCTGTAATTTTATTCATAAGAGTCGAACCTAGAAGGACTCGTCACTAATATTCTCTTTGCATCCCGAGGATAATACAACTTTATAGGCTCTGGGCTGGTATGTGGGTGTCTTAGGGAACAATCTATGGCATTTGTAATTACCATGCATGGCAACAACTACTGTCATGAGATACAAAAGTTGTATTTATTGAGCCAAACACAGTCCTGGTGTACATTTTGTATATTGTGGCTGCACCCCTGGGGGCTCACTCTAACGGTGGGGGGGGGTAGCAGTGAGTCCACTTGGTGTGCAGATCTGAAATCCCTGGCTACACCCCTGCTCCCGACTGCCTTGTTGTGCTGCCTGGCCACCTTTAGGTCATCCAATATTATTGCCCCAGGTCTCTTTTCTGCTTGGTTGTCAATACCACTCCACTCATTTGGTAATCTGCCTCTGGATTTCTGGGCCCCAACTGCATTATTTTGCACTTTTTTGCACCTAATGCCAGCTGCCATGCCCTTGACCACTCTTCAAGTTTTCCCAGGTATCTGCTCATCCTTCTCCTCCTTCCCCGAATATCTACCCTGTTGCAGATCTTGGTGTCATCCACAAAGAGGCAAACCTTCATTTTCTGCTTCTTTGTAATGTCACTTATAAACACATTATAGAGGACTGGTCCCAGCACTGATCCCTGAGGTACCCTGCTGGTCACCATCCCTCCCTCGGAGCGAACTCCATTTACCACCACCCTCTGTTACCTATCCTCTAACCAGTTTCATACTCAGTTTACAACCTTTTCACCCACCCCTAAGATACCCAGTTTGCCCACTAGTTTCCTATGTGGAATGGTGTCGAAAGCCTTATTGAAATCCAGGTAGGCCACGTCCACCACTCCTCTCCAAAAAACTGCTTGGTCACCCAGCCAAAGAAATCTATCAGATTTGTCTGTCATGACCCCCCATAAATCCATGCTGCCTCGGATCCAACAACATCCTAGATTCAAGAATGTCCACAGTCCTTTCCTTCAGCAGTGTTTCCATCAACTTTCCCACCACTGATGCTGAGCTGCCTGGCCTATAATTCCCAGCCTCTTCCTTACTCGACTGTTGTGAAGTGGGACTGAAGTGAAGGAAGAGGAGGAGGGGGATGATGCGGAAGCAGCCCACAGTAGCCGCCCATTAGACAACAGCCGAGAGTGCCAGGAGGAAAGACCAAATCGGTGATGTCAGAGGTGTAGGATTTCTTTTCAGTGGACAAAGAATCACAGACACATGTGTGTCTTTTATGTAAAGACAGGCTGAGTCAGGGTAAGGACACAGCGGGGAATATCTACCATGAAAAAAGGCATTTGCTGAAATCCCACAGACCTCAGTATAAGAAAGCAGGCCAATGCATGGTCACAGCAACTGTGCTACCAGGCAGTGAAGATAATGATGATAATGATTGTGGCCAGGGGGAGGAGAACATTAGGAGACAAGGTAGAGAGGAAGAGGAAGAGGAAGAAAATCTCTCAAGTGGTAGCTGTTGCACAACTCCTATATCTTCAGTTAATCAATTCTTTAGTCCACTGACTCAATGGCATGGAGTAAAAATCTAGAATGGAAAATAGGGTCAAAATCATGCCAGAAAAACAGCGAAAACAAAATAGCACCCGCCAAAAACAGCGGGCGCTATAACAGCTCCACATAAAAACAACTGGCTAGGGCATAGTAATGTCACCCCCAGAACCCCCATCTAAGTATAACTGCCTCCGGGAGCCAACTCGGGACAGGAAGTAACTGCAGGGAGGGGGAATCCTTGGGTAGGGGAGGTGGAACCCAGCCCTGAGTTGTGAGGGGGGAGACAAAATCAACTATGACCCAGTAATGAAAAAAAAAAAACCTGCTGCTGGACTCGAACCCTGGTGCAACCTCATTCCACCAACCTCTGCGGCCTGTGTCCTATCCTCCACGCCATGGCAGCTGGTCAGCAGCACACCCTGCAGCAGAATCTTTCTCCCTATCATCCAAACAGCTACAGAGATTGTGCTAAACTTTACTTGTGTTATTATGCCCTGTAGCTGTATTTGTTTTCGCTATTGTGACATCGCAGTTTTCACCTGCGCTGTTATTCATTCGACATTTTAACCCAGTACTGACTCCCACACCTCCGGAAACCGCAAATCCCCAGCCACTTCCACCCACAAGGGTTATCACATCCAGGGGGAAAAAAAGCACTCAACTTTCACTGGTCAGGTCCCTGGAAATGGGCCAGAAGTATAAAGTCAACAGACCAGAGGCAAAAAAGTTAGCAAGGGCAATTGTGAAGATGCTTGCCACCAACTTGCTGCCCTTCTCCCTCATAAACATTGTATCAATAATACAAGTTACAGTGCCAAGGTAGCAAGTGCCCAGTCACACCTACTTTTCCACAGTGACTCTTCCTGATTTGTACCATAGTGTCTACAAGACTGTGTCACATGCCTTGAAAGCATCATTTGTTCCAGCCACTCACATCACCACTGACATGTGGACCAGTGGTCAGACTACTGATTACATGGCAGTGACTGCCCATTGGGCTGGTTTCCCCTTTTCATTCCCCTCCTCTTCCTCCTCCTCCTCCTCCTCCTCTGGCTTAAGTGCCAGCAGCAGCAGTAGCAGTAGCCGCAAGTCACCGGGGTGGGGGCCCCTAACCTCTGCAAGCAGGCAACTTTGTATGTAACCCCCCTACAAATGGGGGTTCCCAAAAAGTATTCCTTGAGCTTGCCTAAATGCTCACCGCCAGGCTGGTGTCCTGCATTTTAGCAATTTAAATGTCATTACCAGAGCCTGTATAGCCTCTGTGTACTGTCTCTTTAAGAGCTGCCTGATTGCAGCTTAAGTAATCTGAACGGGAGCTCTGTTGAAAGATGTAACTATTTACTGAAAATCATTTAGAGTGATAATGATAATGTAGTTTGTCTAACCTGCTTTCTTTGTAGCAAGGACTGTTTTGTTTGTCTCCACTATCTTGGTCCTGGACTGCAAATTGGACCAATCAGTTCTGGTGGGACCTAAAATGTAGCCGGACTACAGGAGCTGTCTGAATTCAAAATCTGTAGGAACTGTGGTTTGAGCTTTTTGTGCCTTTTTTGCAACTGAAGGGGGAGCTCTTGCTTTGACTGACAGCCAAATCAGCCAACCAAATCTTTTGGATCTTGGGGAAGTCCCGGGCTGCTTGCAGTTTTCAGTTAGTTCTGAGCTGGGAAGTGAAATGAGAGGAGCTGAAGTGATTTTGGGCAGCAATCCAGAGTTGATTCGCATGGGAAAACTGTGAAATCGCTAAGTTTTTGGCCTGCATTTTATTTTTTTTTATTTATTTAAGAATCAGTTTACAACCTTTGAGCCAGAGGCTCGTTTACAAAGGTACTTCGTCACATAAAGACATACATTGCGTTTCGGTTACATAGCAAAGATTTGCCAAAAATCAATAGGCATTCACCAGAGGTGCCACGTCACATTGTGGTCAGACAGATACAGTTGGGTACAGACAGATACAATTGGGTACAGGTACAGGGTACATGTAATCGATAACAGGTATTAAACAAGTCGGTATCAAGTGAGCATTCTGGTAGATAAACATTGAAACAGCTGGCACTGGCCAGGTTAAACCTAGGCATGGTGTACAGGGAAGTGGTGGAGGGATGGTTGGGTGGAGAGCTGCCGGGGGCATTGTCAAAAGAAAGGAGGTGGAGGCTATGTTCAGAGACAGGAGCAGATTCAAGTGCTGAAGATGTGTTTCAATGCAGTTTTGAATGTGGAGATGGTGATGGCATTGGTGATGGTGGCAGGGAGAGAGTTAAACCAGGTTGGGGTTCTATAGCTGAAGGACCTCTGGCCATGGCTGGTTCTTGTTCTGGGATCTTTAGAGTGGTCTTGTAGGAAGACCGTGTTGCAATGGTGGGAGGGCTCTGGTGGATGGATGCCGTTCCCGGGAGCCCAGTAGGGTTTTTGGTGAGGAGACAGGTCTGGTATCGGAGCCGTTCATCCAGGGTAAGCAGGTTAGCATCGACATATAGCTGACAGGTGTGTGTGGAGCCTGGGGCACCAGTAATCAATCTGCACGCTTTATTCAGGGTTAGGTGAATTTTGTTGAGTGCAGTGGCGTCGGCAGCACCATATACTGGTAGACCATAGTCTACAAGGGACAGAACGGACGATGCAACAGCTAGCCGGAGAACATTTGGGGAAGGCAGGTTTTATGGCTGAATAGGATGCCAAGCCGGTGTTGGTGGTAGCGGATGTTAGGGCCGATGTGGGTGTGAAATGTGAGGGCTGAATCGAAGGTAACCTCAAGGTATTTGTAGGAGCAGACTTGTTCCAGTGGTTGGTTGGTGCTTGGAAGGATATAGAGTGGGTGGTTGCTAGCTTTGTTTTGGGGTGTGAAAAGAGCATAGTTTTGGTTTCTTAAGATTGATGACAGTCTGCGCCCTAAACCAAGCTCGGCACTGTTAAAGGACTGCTGTAGGGAGTCCTGTAGGGAGATGGGATTACGGTGGGTGGCAAAAGGACAGCGCCATCTGCATACAGCAGAATTTTGCAGAGCATGCACTGGGCAGGTGTTCAGATACAGCGAGAAGAGAGGGGGGCCAGGATGGAGCCTTGGGGGGACCCCAGAGAGAATGGGACGGAGAGTCGGAGAGGTGCTATTAATCTTGACACACTGGAATCGAGTGTCAAGATAGCTAGCACTACCATGCCAGGGGGCCAGCCAGAGACCAGTGAGGCAGAGTGCATTCAGCAGCAGTGGATGGGAGACAGTGTCGAAAGCCTTTGAGAGGTCAATGAACACTGCACCAGCTAGGAACTGGTATCCAAGGAGGAGTGTAGGAAGTTGGAGAATTCAATAAAGGCAGTGCTGGTACTGGACCCGACGGAAGCCATGTTGCTCTGGGCATAGATGTTATGCTTAGCCAGATAATCAGTGATTTGAATGGCCACCACTTTCTCCAGGGCTTTAGAGAGGGAGGGAGGCTGGAGATTGGCCGGTAGTTGTTGGCCAAGCGACCTGTCGCCTCCTTTATGAATAGGTGTGATAATGGCTGTTTTCCAAGTTGTGGGAATTGTCCCAGGCAGAGTGACTGGTTAATTAGGCTTGTGAGAGGTGCAAGACCTCATCTAGCACCAGCCTGAGGATGCTGGGGTCCAGTGAGTCACTGCCGGATTGTTGCCATTGAGAGCTTTGATTAGGATGGGTCTGGCTTCCCGGTGGAAATCTTTCGCAGGAGGAAGCTGGGGTGCTGGAGGACAGGGGAGTTTGGCTGGGGAGGGTCAAAGAATTACTAGGAGCACTGAGCTAAGGTCAGTGAAAGTGGTGTTGAACCAGTTGGCTCATGGTGGCAGGCTCGGTGGAGGTTGTGCCATTTCTAGTGAGCTGGGATGGGGCAGGGGAGCAAGCTTTACCATTGAGTTGCTTAATATTATCCCAGAAGGTCCGGGCTGAGCCCCAGGAGGAGGTAAGGAGGCCTGGTAATGGTCTGCCTTGGCTTCCTGATGGCCCATGAGCATTTATTTCGGGCTGCATTGTATGCTTGCCTATCAGACAGACGACCTGTTTCAGTGGCAAGTGCCAGAGGTTATCCCAGTCTCTAAGTAATTGTAGGAGGCGGGCTAACCCAGGGTGCGTTCTGTTTCTTGGACGGGTTTTGTTAAGGGTGCAAAGAGATCACAGGCCATGTTGAAGGTGTGAGGAAAAGGTGAGGGCAGTATCAATGTTGGTTGCCTGCTGAATGGGGACCAGTCTATGTGGGTGAGGAGTGCCTTAAGTTTTCAGCCCACCAGGGCGGAGGCGCCTATGGAGGGTGGTCTGGGCTTTGGGTTTGGGATTGGGGGCTACCCAGTGGAATAGGATAGGGAGTGGTCACTCAGGGAGTCTGGGAGGACCTGGATGTTTTGGATTTTATGGGTCGTAAGAAGAGTAATAACATCCAGCAGGGTGCTGGTACCACTCTTAGGGTTAAGTCTCGTGGGCTGGGTGACGAGTTGTGTCACATCTTGGGCGGCAAATGAGTCTCTGGTGGTGGATGAGGAGGTGCTGAGCCAATTTACATTAAGGTCCCCACTAGGATTTGTTCTGCCTTATGGTGGAGGTGGGCCAGGTAGTCCGTTAAAGATATCAGGGCTGGGTGTTGGTTCTTTGGGGAACGTAGGGCTGTGGTGAGATAGAGAGGGTCCTAGAGGGTCTGGGGTGAGTCTGAGGTAGGGCCTGGGCCCCATTTGTGAGGGCAGGGTGGGAGTGCGTGTCTAGGTATTGTGTCCCTGGTGTAGATTGCACAGCCTCCCCCTCATTTGCCTACTCGGTCCTCCCGGTATAAGGTATAGCCTGGGAGGGAGACAAATGAGTCTGGAGTTGATTTGGACAGCCAGGTTTCAACCAGGGCTATGATGTCTGGTTGGTGAGCCAAGGCCCAGCACTGTAGGGCATCAAATTTCTTTAGCAGGCTGCATATATTCATGGAGGCTACTTGAAGACCAGTGGGCTGAGTGGGTGGATGGGAGGGGGGGGCCTGGGTTGGGGTGTATGTTCCCTGTTAGGAGTAGAAGGAGGAGAAGTGCTCTGGTCAGAGGGAGGCAGATGGAGAGTTTACGCCGGGAGCGATATAATAAGGAATGGGGTTTGGTTGCACAAGGGGTGGGTAGGGTAGCACAGGCAGAGAAGGCCTGAGTGATCAGAAGTGCAAGGGGGCTGTGGGGGGAGGACAGGTGATGTCTGGAAGGGGGGTGAGGTGGAGAGGAGCATATGGGATGTGTGGAGGAGGAGGGAGGGGTAGGAGCAGTGGTAAAGGAGGAGGGGAGGACAGGAGGGTAGGTAGGAACACTGGAGTAGTGAGGCTGAGGGTTAATAGGGACACTAGGGTTGGTGGAAGGCAAAGGGAGGAGGAGGAGAAGAGATAGACTGGTGAGCAGGGGATGCATGTGCATAGTTGGGAAGGCTGGTGGAGCTGAAGTGAGGAAAGAATGGGGGACTAGGATGAAGAGAGGGAGATAGTAGTGAGAGATTACCTCAGAGTCTAGTTGCTGCTATGGTGTGGTGGCAGTGCATGTGCCTGAAGTGCACAGAGCAGGCTTCAAGCCCTGATCAGGGCAATAGGAGAAACCAGACCAGTGGCTGTAGCAGCAGGGGTTGGGTTCAGGTCTGTAGAAGCACCCAGATAACACTTTAGTTGTGTCACAGGGTTAGTGTGTTCTTTATAGTTATGAAATCCTGCAGTAGAAATATGCAGGTGTTCTAGATGAGTGGTGGAACTGTGGACTTTGGAAACAAGGTGCAGGGTTAAAATCCTGTAAGGCAGCAGGAAGAAGTGGTAAACTTATATTTTGGCAGATTGGGTAGGTAAGTGATTAAGAGGCTCAGAGAGTAGTATTAAAGTAGGTAGGCACTGTGGTGCAGAGGTAGAGCAGCTGACTCTGACTGCAAGGGGACTGGATTTGAACACAGCTCAGGGACAGAGGGTAGTCAGGGCCAATTTTTTAAATCTGGGCAGGAGGGAGTGAGGTATGGTTAAGAGCATAAAAATAGAGGAAGTTGTTGGCCTGGTTCATTGGCTCAGAGGATAGTCAGTAGAATGTAGAGAGAAGGGTACCAGGTTTGATACTAGCAGTTGCTTAGAGATGGGATGAGTGCAGAAAGTAGGTAATAGACAGAATCCAAGGGAACTGCAGTGACCTCTAGTGGGACACCTGTGAAGCAATAGGTAGGAGGGATATAGAGAGAAGAGAGGAACTAGAGTGAAAGGTGCAGTGACCCCTAGTGGTTGGTGCCTATAACCTGCAAATGGGAAAGTGGACACTTAGTAAACGGAGAGTGGGTCACGTGTCACATCACGTGACCTGCCAGCAGCAATATATGTCGGTGTGCTGCTCGGGAGAGAAGAGAATTATTTTGGACTAAATCCAAGTTTGTGTGACTAAAGCAAGCTACTGAAGTGGGCCAGGGTCAACCTGAAGAAGACCGAAGATTTTGCTGAATATTATCGGCCTGTCAGGAGTTCCAGCTACCCCTAAGCTCCCGGTGTGTGCAGAGACTTTGCGATTGTGACCAGGGAGCGCTTTGCCTAGTACAGTAGAATTCCTGTACATGTAAATGTGCTATGAGCTGCTAGTGGGTTGTGAATTAGTTCCCACTTGTGAACTGTGTTCTGCTTGCTGGAAGCTGTATCCAGCCCAAAACAGACTGCATCCGAATTTGTCTCCATGCAGTCTGGGCCTTGCCAGACTGGCCCAGCCAGACTACCCACTACACAGAGAAGCCATCGACGAGAGACCTACCTGGGGATCAGCCCCCTGCTCCACGCTTGAACAGGAATGGCGCCTCTGTGACTTACGTGGGCCCTGCTTCTCCTGGTATCCCAGATCAACCACCTGCAGTCTCGATTTCCGTCCAGCCTGTGTCCAGTCTTGGGTATCATGAGTAAATACCAGGGTAGCTCCCTGCAACAACAGCTTAATCTGAGTGTGTCATCTGATTGTCTTGTTGTTTTGTTTCCTTTATGAACTGAGCCCTCTGGCTCTGGATTACAAATATTGTGTACTGTGCATGTTGTGTTTTCCATCACAGGGCCCCAATCAGCTGCAACCCTGGGCATCGGTCCTGGCTAGCCCATCTCTTCTCCACCTGGGTACCCAGAGGTGGACTGTGTGGGGGGACTCAAAGCGCATGCATAACTGCTTGACTGATATAACCTTTAAGCTAATTAACCTGATTTTGACCCTCCCTTGTTCAAGTCCCCTGAATAAATCAGATCTAACTTTTTCTGCATGTAATCTGACTGTGGTTCCAGTTTGTGCTCAAAGTACTGTACTGTTGCTATTTGCTGTGCATAACCTTGTTTTATAGGGGTCCCATGAGTTGAGCCAGAGGAACCAGCCCTGGTGGTAAGTGCAAACAGTGTGGGTACTTGTGTGGTGTAATGAGGGTATTGTGAAAGTGATTATTGTACAGTGTTCAGGCCACTAGAGGGGAAAGAGGGGGTTACAGTGTCCCAGAGGGCTGTGCCCAGGTTAGCTTGACCACTACCAACCCTGACCTCCAGGTGGAGGCACCCGTTTCAGAACTCAGGCCCCTTAACCTGCAACTAGTCAAGCAGGCAGGGGTAGTAGCCCTTGGGATAGTGCCACCTAGGGGTTACATGTGTATTGCTGGCTTTGCCAATGAACATCAGGCAGTAAACCTGTTACATTTCCCTCAACAGAAGTTTGTCGAATGACTGACACCGCACTCATTAACACCCGGAGCTGGAATTTCCAAGGGCGGCAGAGGACTTGCATCAAGACTCGTGTCACAACACTTTGAATCTGCAGCTACGCTACTCCCTTTTGCCACAGCTGCATCTGATTTTCTAAGTTCAGATGCAGTTGCGACAGTTTCCTTGCTTTACAGCAGCTTGTGCCAACTCTTCGGCTGTAGCTCCGTGAAAACAGTCCCCGGATTGAAGCAAACTAGATCACAGAAAGATGGTCCAGGTTGCGTCAGTTGTGGCACAGGGTAGAAAATCCTGTTAGATCGCTGCAAGGGCAGTGTGCCATATCATTGGTGCATCCGGGGCATGCGGCAGTCCTACTACTCTGATAATCCAGCCACGAGTTTTATAGTATTGGCTAATGCAAAGAACATTGTACAGACAGTTGACAATGGAGATTATAAGCATGCTGCATGCTTTGCTCACGGTATAAATCTGGTAGTTCAGGGATTCTTAGATGAGGAAGGCACCACTGTGCAGACATGTGTTGGTCTGGCCAAAAAACATTTGTGGCCATTTTAGCCATTCTGTAAAGGCACGGAAGCGGTTACAAAACATTTAACTATGGAACTATCTTCACCTCCACATCCTGAAACAAGATGTGGCAACTGGATGGAATTCCACCTATTACATTATGGAATGACTGCTGGAGCAACAGGAGGCTATCCACCAGTATGCCACTGAGCATGGCATTGCCAAGGGAGAGGTAAACATCAGACCAAATCAGTGGCACCTGATGGAGACCTTCTGCACTGTGGTGAAGCCCTTTGAGGAGGTCACAAGGGTGGTAGGTTTGGATGCAGCTGGTCTATACCACATATTCCCCGTCACTGCCCTCATTCTTGTGACTTCCTCATATGAAACCTCAATACGAGGAAAAGGAGGATACCAGTGCTCTCAGTCTAGTAGAAAGGATAAATCCCATTTCTAGAATGACGCACACATTTCAAAAATGTGTACAGATGAGCCGGCTCAGTGGCACTAAGGGTTGAGGCGCTGCATGCCACACCTCGCACCACACTCCGGTGACCTGGGTTTGGGAATGAGCTTGGGTCATCGGGGGTTAGCAGGGGGAAGGAGAATTGAGCATCCCAATGCATGCTCTCCTCCTTCGGCGTGGGATTCCAGGGGTGCTTGTGGCACCTGATGTCCCTGAGGGTCGGTGGGAGCTCTGACTTTTGGGGCTGTGGTGGCTCCATGGTGCTGGAGTCGGGTAGGGAAGGACACTGTTAGACACTTGGTAGTGTCATGCGTCAGCACATCATCTACCCGAGCCAGCGTCCTTAGGGGGTGGAAGGGAACAGAAAAACACCCCTCTCGGTCCTAGATGAAGACCAATCTGTGCCTCCCAGCCATTAACTCGCGGGCAGACCCCACTGTGCTGGCTCTCCTCAAAGTAAGGTCGAGGAAGGAGGGCCCTTCCTCGCCCCATCCGGGGGGGGGGTATCCAGGCATCAAGGACATACAGTGGAGAGACCAGGTACTCTAGAGGCAGACTCAGTGTCGGTGGTCTGTGGGGTTGATTAATGGTCCAAAGGAGTGGACAGGGAGGGTAGTGCAGGCGGAATAAACAGAAAGTTAAAAAAAAAAAATGTGTACAGATGACCCCAACATCATGGCCACTCTCTTGGACCATTGGTTCAAAGACATATTTAAGACATTCTTTGATGCCCAAAAATATGGTAAGCATCAGCCGTCCTATAAAGCCTGGTTTATCCATCTGGTCTCTGTATGTACGACACAAAGCAAGACCAGGAGCACAAATGAAGCAGAAAAAAAACACTCATCATTATCCCTTGCAATCACACTAGCAAGCCAGGTGGAGGAGAAGAAAGAAGGAGGATACCAATGTGTTTCCACTGCTACTAGGGAACATCACAGGAGTCACTCATTTTTGTCTCCAAGTCAACCTGTGACTACGGCTGCTGCTGCTGCTGTACCTCCCCCAGAAAGACAGCACTTGATGACAAACCAGTATGGGAACACCTGTTTGACTATGACTCAATGTAAAAGCCTGGCAAGTCACGTACTGACACAGTGGTGCCTAAGATGCCAGAAAACAAAATGGTGCAAGAATGGATTTTCTGGATGAGAACGTGCCATTCTCAGGAGACGAGGCTTTATTGTACTGTGCAAAAAAAGACCATTTGGCCATCTTTGACACGGGTAGCTGTCGAACACCTCAGCTGGCCACCTGCAAGTACATGCTCATAATTTACAGTGCTGCAGGCAGTATTGTCACCAGCAGGAGGACATGCCTTTTGACTCAAAATGTAGAGATGCTCATTTGTTTACAAATTAACCTGTCCCTTTTTCCAAAGCCCTTTTTACCATGGTTTATGGATCATAAATCTCCTACACTTCCAGCCGGCTAAAGACAGAAGAGGAGGGTGAGGTGGATGGGAAGGTTTTCTGTGTCCATTAGTTTTTTGGAACCAGTAGCCTACACACAAACTGTGGGACGCTGCACTGTTGTCTTCCCTCAGTCTTCCTCAGATTAATGTTTTGTGAATTTCGGGCAGGTCTACACTGGCCAAATAAGTACTTTTTGGGGCAACATTGCCCTTGAAACCATTGTGTAAAACACTTTTCCATGGCATAATGGGAAGTCTTGTCCATGTGTGGCACTGTCCCAGTGGGCACAACATCTTTGAAATCAGTAGCCCGCACTGTCGGATGCTGCACTGTTGTCTTCACTCCACGTTCTTCGGATGAATGCTTTATGAATTTCTGCCAGGCCTACACATGTGGAACAAATCATTTCTGGGGAAACATTGCCCTTGAAACCAGGGTGTACAACACGTATCCATGGCATAATGGGAAGCCTTGTCCATGTGTGGTACTGTTCCAAATTAATGGGCACACAATGTTTGGAACCAGTAGCTCACACTGTGGGATGCTGCAATGCCGTCTTCATTCAGTCTTCTTCAGATTTTGTTGTGAATTTTTGCCAGGCTTACACAGGCTGAATAAATCATTTTTGTAGCAACATTGTCCATGAAACCAGAGTGTAAAACAGTTATCCATGGCATAACAGGAAGCCTTGTCCATGTGTGGTATGGTTCCAAATTAATGAGCACACAATTTCCACAACCAGTAGCCCGCATTGTGGGATGCTGCACTGTTGTAGTCACTCAGTCATCTTCAGAATAATGTTTCGTGAATTTTTGCCAGGCCTATACAGGCCAAAAAAGTAATTTTGGGGGCAACCTTGCCCATGAAACCAGTTGTACAACACTTATCCATGGCATATCTGGAAGCTTTGTCCATGTGTGGCACTGTCCCAATGGGCACAACATTTTTGGAACTAGTAGCCCATTCTGTGGGATTCTGTACTAATATTTTGTGGGCATATATAGACCTTACAATGACAAACCATTTTATTTCGAGCATTGTTGCCAGGCACTTTTGTTTACTAGCATCGTCTGTGTTCGGTACTGACTGCACTGACACAGGTTTTGAAACCAGTACCCCTCAATGTGGCCCACTGCATCGTCCTGCATTTCTGGGTGCTTCATTAATCCAGTGCATTATATTATTTCATTTTATCCCATTTTCTAATGTTTTTTATTGGACAAACCAATACAAACTAGGGTTCCGGGTGATAATATCGCCCACAAAACAAAGTGGGACATAATATTGCAAGCATGTCATGGCAGGCAGTAACATCATCCGACAACAACAATGTTGAACACAATAATGTGGGCCACCAGCCCATGGTGTGCCCTGGACACCTCAGTGCCCCCACAGTCACGGGAGGAGAGAAGCGACACACAGAAAGTCTGACGGTGTGGGCACAATGGGAACACCACAGCTACCAGTGGGGCAGAACCCTATGCCTGCACCCCCAAGTGCAACTGCATGTGGCGCACCTGCATCCCCCTGCAGCCACCCCACTGGCTCCCAACACAGCCACCAACCACTGGTCGGCCACACAGCATGGTGCCTTGCGATTCTCTCCCCCCGCATCCCACTGACCCAACCCAGCAATACAGCCATCAGGCCACAGCCTGCCATGGGTATGTAACGAATGGGCTGCCACACTTACCCGCTCCCTGCCTGCGGTCTGAGGCGACGCATCCCCAGGGTGCTGTGGTATCCTACGGCAGCTCCATGGAAGGTGACAGGACATGGCAACATAGCTGGTGGAGCAGGTGTCACCATGCATGGGCATGGGCAGGCACAGTGCGGTACTGCGAGGGGTGGCCATTTGTAGCCCCGCTGCTCCTGTAGCCTCCACCTAGTCTGCACCATTATGGCAGGCTTTCTGTTGTGGTGGCTTTGGTTTGCCAACCGTTATAGTGCCCTGCTTTCATTTGCCCCCGCTTTATTTTGCCCGCGATGTTCTGTTCAGTGATGTTGCATTCTGCGTTATTAACACCCAGAACCGCAAACTGGTCCACCGGTAAGAGAACTTTGGCAAACTTTACCTGGTTCGATGGTCATAGTTCGCATGGTAGAACTTTGGGAGGTTTGCACAGCCATATTCAATATTATTGTGGTTAATAGTAAAAGAAATTGTAAACCTAAAATATTTTATATGAGAATACACACAAAGGTACTAACAGTTGAATATATGAGAATCACCTGTTAATGTAAAATTCCGGTAAAAAAACAAAACAAAAAAACACTGTCAGTGTCCTTTTAAAAGAAAATGCTAGTTGTTTTTTCTTTTTGCTGCTACCCACGCTGTATCTCTGCAGGATTTCTCCTCTCACAGCTTTCTCAGTGTGCTGATTCTGTTTTCATCAGCACATTGAAGAAGTGAGCTACTACACTACAGTCTCTTAACATTCAGCTGTCAAGATGGCAATTGTATTAAACAGATACCGGGATGAATGCCAAGCTGAACAACTGCTTGCTTACGGGGATGGAATGCATTCCACGTTGTACAGCAGTCTACACTATTTATGGACTGCAAAGTGGAAACGCATTGCATCCTGTGCTAAGCAAACAGTTGTTCACAATGCATGCATCTACACCACTAATACGTCTCACCTTTTCAATTGATTCTTTTTTTTTTTTTTTTTTTTTTTTTTTATTTTCATCTTATCCCTCCTTACCTTGCCTCCGAGGTGCCTCCTTCGTCCGCTCATGTCCCCCGGTACCTACATAGGGATCTGCCCTAGAGTGCCCATCCTCCCTCTCCCTGCATTAGGTCTGTCACCAGCAGGTGGTCCGAAAAGGTGGACTCCAGAGGCGGACTTTCATCTAGGAGCTGCCGGAGGTTTTTTTTCAGTTTTTCTTCCCCTGGCGTCCCCCACTCCCCAGGGCGCCTTGCGCTAGGCCTGAGACGTCGTCCCGGAGTGGTGGCGTGCTACATCCGCCAGGCCCTCATCTTCGGCTTGAAGTCCCCCTCCCGGCTCCGACGGAAGCCGCCTCCACCCCTTCCCTACTGCGATTGCTTCACGGCTATGGAAGGCCAGGCGCAATGCGCTCGCAGTAGCTCCACCCTGAGGGAGAGCATCCGTTGGGACGCTCGATCCTCCTCTCCACGCCAAAACCCGGCCACCCGGTCCGTTCCCGAACCGGTGCCCGGCCAGCGGCGTCAGGTGTAGTCCAGCGCCTCAACCTCAGCCACCGGGCGATCTCAACTGATTCTTAAGGCTCTAGATTACCACGTGCAGACTTTCTATCTGTTTCCTACAGGACATTTACAGTTTTAGCTGTTTTCATATACCACGTGCAGACTTTCTATCTGTTTCCTACAGGACATTTACAGTTTTAACTGTTTTCATATACCATGTGCAGACTTTTTCTATCTGTCTCCTATAGGACATTTACAAGTTTAGCTGTCTTCATATACATGTGCAGATATATAGGCACAGCTGTGATCCATTAGTTAGGGTTGAGTAGCCTGCTTAATGTTAAACCTCAAATTTTGCACTTTAATAACTTGCAACCATTCAACAGATTTGCATAAAATGTGGCATGCGCTATCATGTGGGGTAGATCTCTTGACATGGTAAGTTTTATTCTGGTTGGATGTGTGGATTCAGAGATCAGGATAGTGTACAAAAGTTAAAAGTCGCCACTTTTTGCAGTTTTATCCTCATCACCTTGTGCCCAGACGGTGAGGAATGTTGGTGTAATTTTTTTTATGGTAGAAAGAACTTGGGTAACAGAACTGCCAGTGTTTGTTTGCTACAAAAATATTAACCTGTTGCAAAGTTATTCAGCTTTTAAGTTCTCATTATTTCCTATGGGAAGTTCATTTTTCAGGATAGAGGTAAAAAGTTCGACAAAGGATTTGATCTCGCAAAAAAGGATTCATTCTTGTGAGATCAGCTCCTTTTTCATGAAGGAAAAATCATTTTTCATGAGCCGCTATATTGTTTTTTTTTTTTTCAGCAACTAAAAAGTGTGGAAAATACATTAAAATGTTGTCATTTTAAAACTCAGACACTAGAGCCTAGCTAAACGGACCTCATTTAGCTAGATTCTGATGTTTGTTTTTCAAAATTAGGGCTAGAAATACTTTGTCTGGGCACCCCAAATCCCAGGTGCCCAGCTTAGCGAGAGGAGCCTTCCCCCCCATTCTCTGTATGAGAACAGTGGATTTTCTTGACTTATGCAGCCACAGCTGAAATCTTACTCCCTCATTGGACCACTGAGTCGGAGGGCAGGACTGATTTTTTTTCCTTTCACTGATCAGGTTCCTGGAATGGAAATTCTGAAGCAGCGGAGCAGTGCTTTAATTAACAGTCACTGCTTACATTCACTTTTCAGGTACCTAGAGCAGAGAGACTGAAGCAGTGGAGCAGTGCTTTAACTAACCTTGTTGCTTGACTCTACTATACTGCTTACAGCCGCAGGTGGTATTCTTTGGACAAGGGAGCAACTGAGCGGAACTTTACACAACATTCATTTAGTTTACTTTTCCACTTACACACAGCTTGTGCTACATTCCATTGCATTACTTACAGCATTTTGTGGAACCGGTGACTCACGGAACATCAGGGGAGATTAGTCACTGCACAGACTGAACAAAGGGGCACAGCTTGCAACTTAATTTTGGTGACACGACCAGAGATATAAATAGCCTCACAGTCTCCACAGCGCAGTTCTGCCTCGTCGGACAACCGAGTCGGAGGGCAGGACTGATAGTTTTTTCCTTTGACTGATCAGGTTCCTGGAATGGAAATGCCAAAGCAGCAGAGCAGAGCTTCAATTAACAGTGACTGCTTACATTCACTTTTCAGATACCTAGAGCAGAGAAAGATTGAAGCAGCAGAGTGGCACTTTAATTAACATTGTTGCTTGACTCCACTATACTGCATACAGTCATGGGTGTTACTCTTTGGACAAGGGGACGAGGGAGTAACTGAGCGGAGCTTTACACAACATTAATTTAGTTTTCTTTTCTACTTACACACAGTCAAAATTAAGTTGAAGCTGTGTCCTTTTGTTCAGTTTGTCAAAAAAGAAAATGGTCCTCACTGATCAGCCCCCACCCCATCTCTCACTCAGCACCCACCCCCAGTACACCACCACACCGTCCACTCACCTGACAGGACCTAGGTTCAAGACCCGCTCCCAGATGGAAGACACGTCTTGCTGCTGGACCCGGCGACTACAATATGAGAAACTAAGATAAATGCGATTCAGTGAATTTCAATCGGGGTTTTAACTTTTATGCATAACTTTGCTGTTTTTTGAGATTTTGACCCCAAATTTTCAACATGGCCTTTTGGGGACCCCACCCCATGAACAACAGGACTGTTATGCATCTACTGCCCGAAAGGTGATTTCACGGTCACTTGGTAAATTCACCTTTTGGGCAGGATTTGAAAGTTTTTTCTGCCCTTGTTCATGAGGTGGGGTCATTAAAAGGCTATTTTGAAAATTTGGGATCACAATATGAAAAAATGGCAGTTATGACCATTCATTGCAATTTTACTATGCATGCTCATAACTTTGAAAATTTTAAATATTTTGACCCCAGATTTTCAGCATAGCCTTCTTATTACCCCCCTCATGTATGTCAGAGCTGCCATTTTTCAAATCCTGGCCTAAATGTGTTTTCGCTCCTGTGGCGCAGAATGACGTTGCAGTTGTGCATACTTACGTTTTGGCGGGAATTCGAAAATGTTCTGTCCTGGGTACGTGAGGTGGGGTAATAAGATTGCTATGCTGACAATTTGGTCACTGTTGTCCTATAAATGGAAGGGCAGGGCTTGGAGGGCCCTGTAATTCCACAGCTACATACTGATATGCATCTACCTGCGTTCACACAGTAAAATAAACACTATTTTACTATCTCAAAAAGTAAGGAAATAAGTTGCAAAAAACTTTGTTAATGCTCCAGTTAGGGTCAAAATGACAAAAGTTAGGAAAAGAGGCATTAAGGTTTTCCTAACACCCCACCCTCCCAAACCAGGCAGGAGAGCTGGTGTGGGGTGTGCCTGGACTTCTCAAGCCTAACGCTCACCCCATTCTCATAAAGGCTACACATCTGACCTTATTTACAGATGGAATGAGGTGAGTGTTAGGCTTGAGAAAACCAAGGTACACCCCACACCTGCTCTCCTGCCTGGTTTGGGAGGGTGGGGTGTTAGGGACACCCTAACGCCTCTTTTCTCAACTTTTGTCACGCTGACCATAATTGGAGCATTAATAAAGTTTTTGCAACTTATTTCCTTACTTTCTGAGATAGTATACTCGTATCCTTGCTCTCATCCCTCCGTAGATGCATATATGCATATATTATGGTAGAGTAGCACTTTTAAGGTTAAAGGGTCAACTTTTGCACCTTAATAACTTTGCCACTGTTCAACAGATTTGCTTGAAATTTGGTATGCATGGTAGATCTTGGGATCTGCCAAGTTTCGTACCAGTCGGATATCGACTGCAGAGTTTTAAGTGACAATGAATTGCACAATTATGCTTTTTGTGATTTCTTTGCTCTGCCTACAGGTAAATGCGGTTTTGTGACTGGTCCAAAACTTCAGGAACATGCACCCGGGTCCCGATGTCCTTTTGAAGATTTCGTGAAAAATATTAAACGGTTCAAAGTTATTCAAAAACAAGTTCCCATTATAAGTCAATGGGTAAAGTTAACAAAAGTTCAACACTTTCGCAAATGCACTTTTTAGTGTCACAAATGGCCCTAGTAGTGTCGCAAATCCACCATTTTGTTTTTAGTTGGTGATCAGAAAAATGCTTGGCATTTAAATTTGGGACCCTCTAGGAACACAATTATTTTTGTGTTCACCTAGTCAGACCCTCAGGATGCTAGCCATGTCTTTATTTTGGGGTTAAACACCCTAGAAATATGTTTTTCAAGTTTCTGGAAAAAGTAGTGTCACAAAGTAGTGTCACACTTGCGACACTTTCACAACATTTTGCGAAAGCTTTCTCAAATTGTGACACTACTTTTTCAGACTTGGCCAAAATGACTGGAATTCTTTGCCACCCTGCTGCGAAAGAATGGTTTGGTCTTTTGAGATGAAATTTGGAGGGAAGGCAGCCAACATCTCACAGATGTGCCTTTTGGTGGTTTGGTGAAAAAAATATTGCATGGCTCCCAAGTTATGGTACTCTGAAGTTGATGTTTTTTCCCATAAGACTAACATGGTGTCGTCTGCTGCGCCGTTCGGGGCTCGTATCTCGAAAATGGTGCGAGATACGGAATTTTTGTTGTGAGTTGTGTGGCCCTATGGGCTAAGTAACAGCAAAAACCTACCCATGAAAATCATGATTTTTGTGAAATTAAAATTTTTTTTCTACATCGTGCGGTTGCTGAGATATTAGCAATTAAGTACTTACAATGCTCGTCCTAAGCTTCGATCCCCATTACAATGCATACATTCTTTGTACACACTGTGTTTCTGTATGCATCTGTTTGTCAAAACTAGGGTATGCGCTTCCGTTACTGTTACAGTTACTGTTTCACTGCGTTTATATCTAGTTTGCATTACCGTTCCAGTGAGCAACCATGTGCATTACCGTTGCGCTGTCATTCGGCTTCGTTTTAGCTAGATTACTGTTTGCATTTCCACTCTGACGGTTTCTCTTTGCGTTTTTGTTTGCGTCACTGTCGTGTTGCCATTTGCATTTCCAGCAGCCCTTTCGTTTGCGTTTCTCTTTCGTTTTGCGTCTTTCTTGCTGTTACTGTTACTATTTGCGTTTGCAATTGCGTTACTGTGCCCGTGTGCATTATGGTTTGTGTTTCCACATACGCTTGTGTTTCCTTTTACACTTCTGTTTCTTTGCTGTTATTGTTGCTGTTACTGTTACCATTTCAGTTTCCGTTTACAATTGTGGTACTGTGCCTGTGCGCATTCCGGTTTGCATTTCTTTACACGCTTCTGTTCCCGTTTCTGTTTCTCTTTCCTTTGGCGTTATTCTTCATGTTAACTTTACCATTTGCATTTACAATTGCGGTACTGAGCCTGTGCGCATTACGGTTCGCATTTCCGTTTCTGTTCCCTTTCATGTTCTTTTTGCTGTGACACTTAACATTTCCATTTAAAATACCACTGCCATCACTGTTCGCGTTACCAGTTGCATTTTTGTATGCGCTTCAATGTCCATTTGTGTCACTGTTCACTTCGGCCTCACTTTGCGCTTGCGTTTCTATTAACGTTTCCTTTACCATTTACATTTGTGTTACCATGTGCGCCACTGTTTGCTTTCCTGTTCCTGTTACTATGTCACAAGACATCATGTGGTAGGAGCGCGGGGCCCTGCCGCCACATTACATTCACTATTTCTCGTCATCATTCTCAAAAAGAGGGGAAATTAGAGGCAAAACACTCTGTTTAATGCATTAGTTAGGGTTGTTCCACAGTGACAAAAGCGAGGAAATTTGGTGTTAGGGTTGAAAGCCCTCCTTGGACCCCCCAGCCCGCCCTCCCAACCAGCATCATGCACTCTGCTTAGGGTCATTGGTCTAACTCTCACCCCATTCTCCTATACCTCTGCTTCTTCACACATGTGATGGGGTAGAGGCCAATAGCTAACCCACTCGCTTTTAATGCCGGTTGGGGTGGGCTGGGGGATCCAAGAGGGGCTCAACCCTAACACAGAATTTTCGCTTTGTTGCTATGGAACAACCCTAACTAATCATTAAATGGAGTTTTTTACCCTAATATATATATATATACACACACACACACACATTACATATATATATATATATATATACATATACATATATATATATATATATATATATATATATATATACACACACACACACACATATATATATATATATACACACACACACATACTGTATGTATATGTGTGTGTGTGTGTATATATATATATATATATATATATATATATATATATATTATATTTACTGTGTTTTGTAGGACAACAGTGACCAAATTGTGAGCATAGCCACCTTATTACCCCACCCCATGTACCTGGTACAGAAAATATTTGAATCCCTGACAAAACGTAATTCTGTGCAACTGCAATGCCATTCCATGCCACAGGTGTGAAAACACATTTTGGGCAGGATTTGAAAAATGACAGCTATGACATACATGAGATGGGGTAATAAGAAGGCTATGTTGAAAATCTGGGGTAAAAATATTTAAAATTTCAAAAGTTATGAGTGGGCATAGCGAAATTGCAACACATGTTCATAACTTTGCCATTTTTTCATATGATGACCCAAATTTTCAACACAGTCTTCTTGTGACCCTACCTCATAAACCCCATAGGTGAAAATGTTCAAATCCATGCCAAACTGCTATTTTGTGCCAGAGGTACGAAAACACGTTTCAGACAGGATGTGAAAAATGACAGCTGTACTGTTTATGCAGCGGTGTGAAATAATGGCTATGTTGAAAATTTTGACTCAAAATATCGAAAATTACCAGAGTTATGCATGTGCATAGACAAATTCCAATGAATGCTCATAACTTGGCCATTTTTAGAAATTTTTTCACCAAATTTTCAACATGGCCTTTTTGGGACTCCACCTCATGAATACTGGTGGTGAAATTTCATTATTCAATCTCGAAAGGTGATTTTGCACAATGACCATGAAATCACCTTCTGGGTCTCGAGTAACGAAATGACAGTGCTAGTGTGTTCATGAGGTGGTGTTCCAAAACGGCTATGTTGAAAATTTGGTGAAAAAAATTCCAAAAAATGGCAAAGTTATGAACATAAGTTCAAAACACCATTGAAACACGTTATATGGCACTTACCTTGATTCCTCAGCTCATGGTTCGACTTTGACGAGTGCAGACATGTCTCAGTCCACAGAAGATGACAGCCTATGACCTCTAGTGGTAAGTATAAGGTAAAGGGGTATGGGGTGGTGGGTGCTCAGTGGGAGGATCAGGATGGGGGAGGGTGACTACGGGGATAAGGAGGGACCATTTTCTTTTTTTCAGGTTTAAAAAAAGATGTCAGGGTACTGTTTTCTTTTTACAGGATTTCATTAGTAAAATATTTTGGAACACTGGGAGTGGGCTCCCCAGTGTCCCACACTGCTGGGGGGTCTCTAAATGCTGACATGGGGATTGGGCATCCTGATGTCGACCAATAAAAATAAAAACAATTGGCTGCAGGACTGGCGTCTGACACCAGGGGTATATAAATAAATCAACAAGGGACTTGGGAATGGTGATCGGACAGTGAGGGGTACACTAGACACCAGGGAAACATTGGGGACATGCGATCGGAGGGTGAAAAGTGCCACTAGACACCAGGAAATTAGTTTATTTCAGGCATGGTGATCAGAGTGTGGGAGTGCCACTAAACACCAGGAAAATTATTTTTATTACAGGGGCAGTGATCAGGGAGGGGCCACTAGACACCAGGGAAATGAAGGGGCAGGGGTATTGGAGGGTGGGGGGCCACCAGGGAAAAATAGTAGGGTACTGAGGAGGGCAATGGAAGGAACAAGCAATGATTCTTGGGTGATGAAAAAGGATCCTTTTTCATGACTTGTGATATGAAAAAGGATTCTTTTTTCGTATTACGAGGTCACAAAAAATAATTTATTATATTAAAAAAAAACACATTTCAAGGGTATATTTCTAACTTTGAAGTGCAGATTCCACCTAATGGGGTCCCGATGGGCCAGATATGTATGATGGTCTCTCTCCAGGATGTCATTTTTGTGGCTTTTGAAAACAAAATGTAAGAAAAAACAGAAACAAGATGGCGGCTCTCAAAAAAAGGATTTTTCTCTCCTGAAAAAGGATTTTATTCTCACAAAAAAGGAACAGGTTTTGCAAAGACAGGATCCTTTTTCACGAGATCAAATCCCTTGTCGAACATTTTACCTCTATCCTCAAAAATGAACTTCCCATAGGAAATAATAGGAACTTAAAAACTGAATGACTTTGCAACAGGTTAATATTTTTGCACCAAAGAAACACTGGCAGTTCTGTTACCAACGTTCTTTCTATCATGATAAAAATCACACCAAAATTCTATACTGTCTGGGCACAAGGAGATGAGGAAAAAACTGCAAAAAGTGGCAAGGTTTAACTTTTTTACACTATGCGGATCTCAGAATCCACAAGTCCAACCGGGACGCAACTTGCCACATCAAGAGATCTATCCCACAGAACACGGCATACCAAATTTTGTACAAATCTGTTAAACAGTTACAAAGTTATTATATGCCTATATATATATAAAAAAATGGCAGTATGCGTAGCTTAGGTTTTGAAAGAGGTATCCAATCTTAAGAAGACTGTAGTAATATGTTGTGGAATGGGTGGCAGAACCGTACAGCTGGAAAAGAATGTTGTATAAAGCTACAGGCATCATAACACTGTATGTGATTTGCTGTATACTGTACCCTGTTTAATTGCCCAGCTTCAGCTTATTGGTGCGCCACTCTTTAAATTATGCTGGGCTAGCGTGTCTTAGACCTTTCAAGAAGCCACTAAAATAATGTGATTTATATTGTGCACTGTTTCGGCTAATAGATGAAGGAGTACAATCTACTGCTTGACTCCAGTTTCCATGCCTAGCAAATGGCTGTCATTTGACTATATACTTTTCTGTCAGAGTAGTGCAGAGAAAAGTACAGCGGACAATTAGTATGTGCATCAACAAACAGATGCTTTGGAAGGGGTATTTAAGCTTTACATGACCTGTAGTAATACACTGTGGGGTGCACAAGGACCTCCCATCTGGAAAAGAATACTGTTTGTTTATTTATTTCAGTTTCGTTTTAATACCCTTGAGTCCAGGACTCATTTTCAAAGGTTCCAAGTCATTGTCGTACAAACATTACAAATATAACAGTGTTTACAGAAAACAGAAAACCAGTTACACAGGCATTCAAATACCAAGAAATTATATACATCCAACCAACGATAGGTTAAAGAGGACAGAGTCACGTAGGGTTCAGCCTTGTGGTTCGCTAGTTTGTAGGTCAAACTAGGAGAAAGGGGTAGGGATGTCAACCAGGGATGGCGTCGTCATCGAAGAAGTGCATTGTCAGCCGACTGTATGAAGCTACAGGCACAATTTTTTATACTTTATTAGGGATTGTTCAACATTACTAAATCAAATCTGATTATCAAAATATTGATTATATAATTATCAAAATATTGATTATATAATACAATGATGGTAAATGCCAAGATTTTACAGTTAAACTTTACAATTTGTATGATTCCCTTATAATTTATTACCAATTACAACCAAAGACAAACAATAAAACAACAACATTAAACAGTTATAACAGTAAATAACAAAATACAGGGAACAACTTATTTTTTTTACCTTTATGTTTCAAGAATGTATAACAAAATTTTACACAAAGCCATATACTATATATTTAGCTCTTCCCCAAGGATGGGGCTAAAAAGAGAAACACCTGATAGGGGGGCACAGCTTGATATTTTCTATAAATAGATGCCCTCTGTTTGGACCCACTTCCCTAACAAGTAATCTAAGTCCCTGCTATGTTCCTTGGATATATTTTGGATGTTTCCCATCTGGTCCACCTATTCAAATATGCGTCTACTCTGTCATGTACTGGAAAGGTTAACCTTTCCCATTCTGCAATTTCCTCAGTAATTTCTTCTAGTTCTTTTAAAGTGGGTGGGGAGTCTTTCAACCATTTACGTGTTATGGCTTTTAAGGCAGCTTCTACTAAACTATTCCAAAGCTAGAGTGAATCCTTACTGTAACCGATTCTGGTTTAAGACCTAGTATTAAATGTATGCAAGAGAGACGACCCGTCTCGGAGAAAACACCACCGAGAGTCTCTGTTTTATTCCTTCCCAGAAAGGTTTGCTCCCAGCACCATTAACACCTACTGAGATTTACACTGTACACTGTTCAGTTTAACAGCTTTAGCTTATTGGAGTTCCTTTCTTTAATCATGCTCTCTGGTTCAACTAGAGTGTCAGAGTCCTTGAAAGAACTTGCTGAAATAATATTTATATTGTGAACTGTGTATGCTAACAGGTAATGGGGGTGCAAGCCATTGTTTCACTCCGGTTTCCATACAAAGTAAACAGCTATCATTTGACCTTGTACGTTTGCCTCAGAGTAGTGCAGAGACAAGTACAGTGGGAAATTAATATGCGCATCCACGAAGGGGGGGCTCATTTATTATGCAGCTGATTAACTTTAAACTACTGTTCTGTGTATTTATACATTATCGCAGACTGCCTGTATGGGGTTCTGTGTACTATGACCCGTCTCTCACTGCTTGTGTCTGTTTTGTTTAACTTGGGTGATCATCAATAAAATATATTATTGCTTATATTGGGAGACTATTTTTATAGTTCCATTTGTCACCTGGGATGTGCATAAACAACTGGGCACTGAGGGTTCTATGTTAAACACACCGCTATTACATTTTTCATCTTTCTCTCCCACACTCTGTCTCCATTTTCTATACTTTCCTTTCTTTTCACACTTTTAATTTAAACTGTACGTTTTCCTCTACAGCACCCTGTACTTTACTTCTGTTCTCATCCTCTACCCTTTATACACCTCCACCACACGGTCTGTCCTCTCCCTGTAATGTTCTTCTATTATCTTAACCTATTTCTCCCTATTTCCCCAGGTCTGGCCAGACATCAGCTTTCTACCTACCAGATAAGTACCCTTGTTATTTATTTCTAACGCTCTAGTTCCCTCCTCTAGGGCCTCAGAACCTTTATGTCTCCTCCACCTCCTTTAATCTTGCTTTTCAGGTCCCTAAGAGATTCCTCATGTCCTCAGGATTCCCTGACTCCAGCCAACCCGTCAGAGCAGAGCAGCAGTGCCACTGTTCGTGATGCCGGTGACCCAGGTATGGAAGCTATGGGCTCCTGTTGAAGGAAAGGACTAAGGAATATCTTGAATTCAATAGGTTACAAGACCTGAGGTAGTATAGATTCACCGGGGGTGGGCGGGGAGATCATGTTAAACGTATCTGATAAATTACCTAGATTTCAGTAAGGGCTTTGACATCATTCCACATAGGAGACTGGTAGCAGCTGGGTAGTTTAGGAGTGGGTCCAAAGGTGGTAAATTGGGTAAGAAATTGGTTAGGGGATAGGCGACAGAGGGTGGTGGTAAATGGAGTTTACTCCGAGGAAGGGAAGGTAACCAGTGGGGTGCCTCAGGGATCAGTGCTGGGACCAGTCCTCTTTAACGTCTTTATAAGTGACATTGCAGAGGAGCTGGAAGGGAAAGTCTGCCTCTTTGCAGATGACTCTGTCTTAAGGGATCTGAGGGCTTCCCTCACTCTCTTTGCCATGATTTCCACCTCCGCTACCTCATGCCCCTGCTTTGTCTTCCTCACCCCTCCGCCAGTGATGCCCCCCCTCCCCAGACCTGCCCGATCACGGTGAGGCCCCCTCCTCAGTTTTACCATCTCCTCCCATGTATGATGCAGCCTCCCCATTTTCTTTTGGTGAAACTGAGGTGAAGTACTCATTGAGTACCTCATCCTGCTCCCCGGGTCTTGTGCCCATCCCTCCCTGTTTTAATCCTGCTAATCTGCCCCTTCACCCTTCGTTTTTCCCCAATGTATCTAAAGAACCCTTGTTCCCTCTCCAATTTCCCTGGCCAGGTTCTGCTCCTTCCTTGCCTTAGCCCCTCACCACTCTAGTGGCCCTTCTAGCCATCAGCTCATACTCCCCGATCCCTTTCACTCCTTGAGCACTTGAAATGCCTATAGGCTGCCTTCTTTCTCCTCACCACCTCCTGGACCTCCCTGGTCCGCCAGCAGGGTTTCCGGCCCTACTGCATTTTCATCTTACTCTTGCACAGGTGCTGGTAGCATCCTGCACCCCCTCCTGATGATTTCCCACCTACTGTCAGCGTCCATATCTGACCCAATCCCATCCAAATGCTCCTTAAGGATCCTTCCCATTTCTTGAAATCTGCCCCCTGAAGTCAGTTACCTCCATCTTTGTGCAGCCTTCTACCCTCTAGATCCAGGCAGAACCAGACTGTGGCATGGTCGCTCCTCCAACGGTCCCTTACCTCCAGGCTCTCCAATCTGGTCACTGTCTGCCAGGACCACATCCAGTATCCGTGCCTCCCTGGTCGGTTCCCCCACCTGCTGAGTTAGGAACGTGTCCTGAAAGACATCCAACAACCACTGTTCCCTGGCCACTGAGGATGTCATAGTCTCCCAGTCCGTTCCTGGCATGTTTAAGTCCCCCAACACCTTCACCTTCCCCTGCCCAATCTGCAGTGTCTCCCAACATCTGCCACCAGGCTCTCCTCCAGCTCCTCCGCCAGCGCACGGGGTCTATACACCACTCCTATTTTTACTCTCTTGCCCCCCCTTGTTATCAAGATGACCCAAATCGCCTCTACAGTTCCCTCCACCTCCTCCACTCCTCTTATGCCAATGCAGTTTTTGACTATTATTACTACCCCCCTCCCTTCCCTCCCACCTGTTCTTCCTGAACATGGTGTAACCCTCCAGGTTCAGGTCCCAGTCATGTCCTGCAGTGGCCCAGGTCTCAGTGACTGCTGCCACATCCACCTCTCCTCAGTTAACATCACACCTGGAACTCAGGCATTTTGTGCCCAAGCTCCCTGGCATTTGTGGAGACTACCTTCACCCTTTCCTATACTTCCATTTCCCTGCTAACGCATTCCCATGGGTCATTCATCCCCAGTCTGTACATTACCAGTTGGCCTTTTCCCGCATTCCTCCAGCTCCCCAGGGGGGTGGAGACAGAGTCCCTCCTCTATCGGACCCCCCTTGACAGCCTTTTCTCTCATCCCTCCCCCTTCACAAGTTTAAACCCAACCTTTCACCAACGAACCCCTCTATTTTCAACTTAAGGATTTCCTTCCCCTCCAAATTGAGATGGAGCCTATCTCTAGCATACAGCCCCTTATCCTCCCAGGTCTCCCTCCAATCCCCCATCAAACCATACCCTCTGGTCCTACACCACTCTCTGAGCCACTTGTTTATCTCCCTAATCTTTCTCTTGTGTTCCCCACTAGCCCTTGGCACTGGCAGGACTTCCGAGAAGGAAATCGCGCATCCTATGTCATGACAGACCCTGGCAAGCTCCCTGAACCTTGCCTGTATCTCTAGCTCACTATTTCCCTCAATGTCATTGGTACCCAGGTGGACCAGTATGTCCGAGGAACCTCCACAATCCTTTGCCAGCTGATATACCTCATGCTTGGCCCTGTGCACCGTTAGTCCAGTGAAGAATTTTGTTCTAACTGGGCAGGCTTCCCCCTCCCTATCCCATTTGATACCCCTGATCATGGAATCACCCAACAGGAGCATTTTGACTGCCCCCTTTTCCTCCATTTCCCCCCCTTCCATGTCCCTCATCCTTTCTACCGCCCCTGCCCTCAGCCTGCTCCTTGCTCCTCCCCTATCTGGGTGCCACCTGTCACCCTCCATTTACCCTGGCCACCCCTCCCTCCAATCCTATGCCTCCTCCTCCTGAGTATCCTTCTGTACCCCGCTACCCCTCACACTGCTCATGACTGGTCCTTCCCCCATCTGCTAAACTAGCCTGGCTCTGTCCTCCCTTCCTTCCTCTCCATTCAGCCTCCATGCCTGCCATGCCCCCTGGCCTAAACCCTCCGCCTCCCTTTGCTGTATCCTCCTTGTACTTTTGGTCCTTCTCCTTGCCCTTTCCTCCCAACTGGTCCTTTCTCCTGCGCTTCTCCCTCACCCCCTTCTCCTGCTCTGATCCCCACTCCCGCTTTTCCTGCATTCCAAGTTCCCCTGTTCTTCCCGTGATCCAGCCCCTGCCTCCTACCCCACTCCTTTCCATCTCTAACCGCCTCTGTCATGGCTACATCACCCCCATCCCCAAGCAGAAGAAGAGATTGAAGTGGTTACTGAGCTTAAAGTCTGATCCACCTCCCCACCTTGCTTCCTTCTGTCCAGCCCCAACCATCTGCCCACTTCCCTGAGAATGTCCTCCCTTTGGCCCCCCTCTGTGAGGGTCCCCAGATACCTGCTTGCTTCCTTGGTAGTGTCCTCCTTTAGGGCCCCCTCTGTCAGGGTCCCTATGTGACCCCAGAGTACTCTCCTGCACTCCTTTCCCTATGCCCCCACCCCTAGTGCTTGGTGCAACCCGGGAGAGCCCCTGCCCTATTCCCCAACCATACCTCCCCCCTCCCTCCAGCTGTCTCCTAATCCCCTCAACCTCCTCCTTAAGCTGTGCCAGCTGGTAGCACACTGGGCAACCACTGAACTTCCAAGCCCAGTCCAGTATCATGGCTGCCCCACACCCTGTGCACCCCACCACCCTCTCAAAGATGCCGGCCCTAATGACGTGTGGTCCCATCCCCCCTCCAAGTAGGTTTCCTTGGGTGAACCACCAGGTTCCCCACTAGTGCAAAATACACCCCTACCCACTAATCAGGTCACCCACTAATCCCAGATACAGTCCCACAGTAAACAGATACCCCTGCTACTAGGTGCAGTACTACAGTAAACTTATAGGGAAGTGCACAACCTCTAAACTCCTCTCCTGCCTTTAAACCCAACCCCAGTGGTTAAGAACTACATGAGCTGTACCTGAGCCTTTTCCTCCAATTGCAGGGCAGGTGACCCTTATAAAGGAGCCAAGCTGGGGGAGGAAGGGTGGGGAGGTGGGATTAGGGCCCCACCCGACTCTTACGAGAATGTATCAACCCTGTGTCTGCCCCTCACTGCACCTCCAAGCACTGCAACATTTAACCACAATCACCAATTTGTCTGTTAAAATCCCTTAACCTTCCCCAAACCAAATTTAAAGCACAAAAAAAGGCAGTTAGGAACAAACCTCAAATACAATTTCCAATACACAGATATGGCAGCTAAAAAACTACTTTAAATCAACTTACAAACACACTCAGCAGCTAAAGGCCCTTTCTCCCTCTCCTCTAGCTGAAGACTGACTGAGATGGCAATTAAGCATCACATTCTAACAGCACTAATCCCTGTAACATGATGCCTGCACTTACAGGCCAGAGAGCAACATTTAACCACAATCACCAATTTGTCTGCTAAAATCCCTTAATGCTGCCCAAAACAAATTTAAAGCACAAAAAAAAAGGCAGTTAGGAACAGACCTCAAATACAATTTCCAACACACAGAAATGGCAGCTAAAAAACTACTTTAAATCAACTTCCAAACACTCTCAGCAGCTAAAGGCCCTTTCTCCCTCTCCTCTAGCTGAAGACGTGTTTGAAATTTATTGAAAGTTTTTCAACGAGGTACACAACCAACACAGGGGACAATACATACAATTAGTACAATAGAAGAAAAAAAAAACAGAACAGTTAAGACATACAATCCATAGCAGCATACAGCAGTAAATATTACAGAGACAATAACCAAATAAATACCTCCCACCTATCTTTGTGAATACAGCTCCCCACCATCCCACCCCATCAATCACCCAAGGTATTAATGAGATGTTATGGCACAAAGTTTGGGTCCTGCCCTGTCGCATATAGGGCTTGTCTCATCCACCTGTTGTGGCCTTTCTCCAACTGATTTCTAAGAGAAAAGGTTAGCATTTCCATTCTGTATATGGTAGACACAATCCCTTGTCATTCCTCCACTGCTCGGTAAGCCATTTCTTTGTTATACATTTTTATTTATTTATTTATTTAGTTAGTTAGTTTTTGCTGACCAGGTAAGTGCACTAGAGAAATTCTGCCCATTTTCAGGCACGACCCGGGGAGGGGGCTACAGATGAATGCCAACTGACTTTGAACCAGATTAAGCTGTTGGTGATATTTTAGTGAATGGGGGGAAATTTGGCCAGGGCACCGAGGAAATTCCCCATCTCTTCAGTAGAGGGAACCCTTGTTGGCCAGATCCAAAATGGTGGACATGGAGTGTGGTGGAGGAGGAGAAGCTGTGGAACCTGTTTCTGCCTTACCTACATCTGTTATGCCTCACATTGATCCTACGACTGAAGAAATGGAAGACATTGTGAATTTTTTATTAGAGTCCACTACTGAGGCTGGTTCCAGCACTGATTCACAGGCTGTTAGTTCGATTCCTCTTGAGACCACTGCGACAGCTATGAGGTTAGAGAAGACTGCTGTCTCTACTATGAACCTGCTGTCTCCGGATCAGGAGGAAGCTCTGTTGCAGAATGCAATTCTACATAACAAAGCATTTTTATTGAAATTACTTGTGAAAACTGCTGAACGTTCACATCAAGCAACTCCTGATATTGAACCTCAGACATCTACTGTGGCCATGGGTATGCCTTCTGCCTTGTTTCAGACTTCCCAAGATATTCCCTCTCCTGCTTTGGATACCATCGTTACTGCACAACCTAGTCAGCTGCCTCCTGATAAGTCACAATCCATACCTGTACCTCCCATTTCTGCTAGTCGGCTTAACGAGCAGAGCTGGGACCCAGCGTCTGCACTGAAAGCTGCTGGATGGCTCCCAATGTCTGGGACTACTAGGTGGACTTCTCCAGGACCGGTCTCTGCTGCGGACATATCGCAACTCTCTCCGACTGATGTTAGCCATGCTGCAGCACCGCAAGACCTATGTTTACAGCCGGTTAACTCTACAGCTGTTCTCCTTACTGATGCACGCCCTGACTCAGTGGATAGGACTCAGACTGATCGAAGTTTGGTTACAATGGATACATGCGGCAGTTCTGACTTGCACCCGACTGTTGCTACGGTTACGACCGGAAACCTGCCTCTCTCTGATGGTACCTTAGAACCAACCGCTAACATGGGTGTGCACACTGCAGACCCTGAACTGGGTGCCTCATCATCTTTGCTTGACAATTCTCGACAGGATTTGGCTACCGCTCCCTCTGTGTCTACTTTCTGCATGGCAGATTTGTTTAAGCAAGTAGGTGAGCCTGCTCAAAGGCGAAATGCAGTGCGGTTCAAATATACTGGGACTCAAGACACTTTTCCTGATAGAAAATTTGTTCTACATAATTTATTGAGACACTCCCTGGGAATCCAGGTGCAGGAATTGTTTGCTTTTATACATATTAAGGGTGAAAATCTTTATGATGTGAGTTTCAGAAATAATGGTACCTTAGAGAAGTTCTGGCAGAAGCTTGAACTTGTTAAACATCAGCCAGAGTGGCATGATGTTTTGCCATTCCCTGACTAAGCCTACTACTAAAACTATAACTTTGTTGTTTCGTAATGAAGGGGTGAACATTGAGGATGTACAATATTGGCTTAGACAAAAGTGTGAGATCTTACAAAATCCAGTCCCGATCCTAGATGATGATTTTGTGTGGACAGAGGGATGGCGGATTAAAGTTGTTATTGCATAATGACTCCGGTATTCAACATCTGCCTAGTAGTTTTCACATAGGGAGGGAGAGGGATCTGCTTTTATCCTGGCCAACCAAAAACATGTCACAAATGTGGAGCTAGGACACATCTCAGTTCCACCTGTTCACTTCCTTGTTGCAATCTCTGTTTGGATTACGGACATGTGAGTTTGGGTTGTCCTAATCCACTCAGGTGTAATGTATGTGAGGAATCAGGTCATACCTACTAAAAATGTCCATGGGCAGCACGTAATAGGATCGATAAGGTTATGCAGGATCCTGATTCCTTGATAACGACTCACCAAGTCAGGATGGCGCAAGCCAAACAAAATGCTGCTGCTACGACTCCTATTGTATCCCCCTCCGCCACGATTACAACTTTCAGGGACACTGCAGTGCTCAGCTCCACTCATGAGGAAGCAGCCCACATCCCTGCACCTCTCATCCCCTTGGGTGACATGGAAATGGACGATGCCCTTCCATGTTCTGATTTTCAGGATTCTAGCAAGCCGGACAGCATGCCTCCTCCTGCGGAAGCCCCCATGGAAGTAGTACGTTCTACCAAACTTAGGAAGTCTAGAAAAAACTTAGAGGCCCAGATTAGCGACCCTCCTATCCTGACTAGAAATCAGTTCAATTCTTTGTATAATGAAAGCAATGGGGAGATTGTGACCTGGATGAGGGGAATTGTGATACTTCTTTGGTGGCTTCAGGGATCCAGGAGGGTGCCACGGAGTCTCCGGTGGAGGTCAATGTCAAAAAGGCTAGGGGAAAGGGGAAATCTAGGAAAAAGCCAGATGAGTGACCTATGTCTCGTATCTCTCTGCTTTCCATATGGCCCAACTGCTCAGCCCACTGACTTTGAATGTTAATAGTATTAAATCATTTAAGAAATGGTGTACAACCTTTCAGATTCTGAATGGCTTGAGTAATGACATTTTCCTTTTACAGGATACTCGTATTAAAACAGAGTATGAACTTACTCAGGTCAAGACGCTATGGTCAGGGGGATCATCTTATTGGTCTCAGGGGCTAGAACAGTGTGATGGGGTTGCAATTTTACTTAAAGGTCCAGGGTTCCAAATTAAACGACTCGTGGACATTGAGCCTGGGAGAGCTCTTCTATTGGATGTCTCATTTTTTAATATGGAGTTAAAGTTAATAAGTATTTATGTGCCACAAAGTATTGCATCTCGGGTTGCATTGTTTAATTTGGTTCAACCTTTTCTATACACCCAGAAAACTGTGATTCTTGGTGGTGATTTCAATTGTGGGCTTTCTCCTGCAGACAGGGGCTGTAAATTGCAAAAATTGTTTAGCGACATGGCATGTTTAAAAAATATGATCTCTACTGCAGATTTGTGTGATGTTTTTATGGTAACAAACACTAAAGGACAAATTACTTTTGTGAAGGGCCATTTACAAACTAGAATAGATTATCTTTTTGTATCTAAATCCTTACATATCCATAAAGTATCCACTATTCCTGTTGAGACCTCAGATCATTTGGCCGTTTCGTGTTTGGGTAGCATGGGTGAGCTCCCTAAGGTAAAATCTTCCTTTAGATGGAGGTTAAATAAAAAGTTATTGGCAGACACAGTTTTACAATGAAAATGGGGTGAATTACTCCGGGCTAGGGTATCTATATTGGAGGCATATGATAGCATTTTGGAGTGGTGGCTGGCCTCCAAGGCCGATTTTCGGTCTCTTTTTATTGAGCATGCTACATGGAAAGGCCAACAACAGTACATACAATATTTGGCATCATAGGATCAACTGCACCAGCTTATATCTATGGCACATACACCTGATGTTGATTTGACAGCACAGTTCCAACATACAAAGGCAGAAATTCTTAAGTTTCAATACAATAGAGGTTTAAGCCTGAAGATGGAGGCGCAATTTGGCACCCAAGGACGCCACCCTACTCTGGACGCTTTTCGTAGCTGTTCAAATCGGGTTAAAGCCACTATTACAGACGCATTACAGACAAGGGAGGAGTCCACCCCTACTACTGATCAGAGGACGATTAGGGAAGAATCACAAAAATATCTTTCAACAATTTGGATCTTTGGAAAGATACTGTAGATTCTTGTGTTTTTTTTACAAAAATTAAGACTCCCTCTGCTTTCTAGTGATATATCGGATTCCATTACAGTAGAGATATCTCTGGTTGAAGTGGAGCAAGCTATTTCTAAACTTAGTTTGAATACTGCACCTGGGATAGATGGCTTGACACCTGAATTTTATAAAACTTTCAATACTCAGTTAACCCCTGTTCTAACGTTGGTGTTTAATTACCTGTTACACTTATCTGACATCTCCACAGAGTTTTCTCAAGCTCTTGTAATTCTCCTGCATAAAAAAGGTGATAAAATGAATCTTAATGACTGGAGGCCTATAAGTTTGTTAATGTGGACTATAAAATTCTTATGAAAATTTTAGCCCAGAGGCTCGCCAAAATAGCTAGTGTTGTAATCGCTCCTGTTCAGACGTGTGGTATTCCCAATAGGTCTATTTTTCATAATCTACAGTTACTACGAGATTTATCACATTTGGGTAACGTAGGTCAGTGTTCTGGTTGGCTTTTATCCTTGGATCAGCAAAAAGCCTTTGATAGGGTTAATCATGAGGTTTTTATTTCGTACCTTACTGTATTATGGGGTTCTGACTAAGTTCATTACATGGATTCAGCGTATTTATGCATCTGCCTCTGTACGACCATTTATCAATAAAAGGTTTGGTATGACATTTCAGATAATGACAGGTGTGAGACAAGGATGTCCCTTAAGCCCTATCCTATATTTATTTTCCATTGACCCTCTAATACGAACAATTCGGGATGATCCCCGTATTCCTGGTATCCAGATACCTGGGTGTCCAGAAACTACGAATATCAGTGCTTATGCGGATGATTTGTGCCTCAGTATACAGTCTGAAGCAGCTATTCCTATCTTTGAATTTATACTTAAACACTATGAATCGGTATCAGGGGCTACACTTAACTATAATAACATATACATGTTTCCAAATCAATCCTGCAGCCCGTTTACTTCCTCCCTCTACACCTAGCTCAATACCTATTTCCACAGAACCTGTTCAGTTATTGGGGATTCTTTTTGGAACACTGGATGGTGCTCAGCATAATTGGAAACTGGCTATAGCCAAATGTACTAACCTTTTACACCAATGGAAATCTAAAACTATTTCTAAACTGAAGAGTGTATTTAATCAAGTTTTTAATTATTCCACAATTTTATATACAGCTAACATTTTTCCGATCCCATTTTCTTTGGAACCACGAGTTTTAAGTGTTTTTTTTCAGGGTCTCTGGGGCACTAGGTTAAACCCCATTAGAAGAATTTTTACGTATTATGATTACACTCTGGGTGGCATCAGAATACTACATCCTTTGGTTTTTTTCATAGTATTTTCTGTATAGAAATTTATTAAGTCTCATACGGGGTTCCGCATTATCATGGTTTAATTGTGTTTCTGGCTGGTTCTTGGTCTTTCAGCAGAAATGGGACACAGGTTTGATCACTATACCTATGATTAATAATACTAGCAATATCCCTGGATATATGAAACCCTGTCTGACAAAATTGTGTCAATGGAGTACTACCCAGCAATTCATTATTTCCAAATCCAGGAAGGCCTTTTACTCTGTGATTATTGATGATGTATTGTACGTTCCACCTTTACTCCCTTCATGCCCGGCAACCCAGGTATGAGGAGCCTGTCTTCAATTGGTAGATAAGCGTATGCCACCTCAGATGTGGGATGTGGTATGGCTTTCCTGCCAAGGACATCTAGGGGTATGGAATACACTCAAACATAAGGCCATAGAGGAACGTATTTGTCCCAGGGAGACCTGTAGTAATGTCTTTGAAACCATTGATCATTTTTTTCTTTTATGTCCATTTGCACAAATGTTTTGGTGTAAGTTACATAATATTTGGCCAGACCCAAACCTGTTTCCCATGACTTATGATATCTTAGTCTTAGGTTTATACCCTCCTTGTTTAGCTGACTATAATAAAAGTACCTTGAGGGTTTTATTTGCGGCCTGTAAATATTACCTGTGGCAAGCTAGATGTATTCTTTTACTACAACAAAAGGCAGTGATGCCTGAAGGTGTGCTTACTCAGGTTTTGAGCTCTCTACAGATACTCTATAGAAGTGAGAAACATAAATGTTCTATTAAACAGTTTCATTCGTTATGGAACTTATGTCATTGGGTGATGCCTTAATTGTGAAGCTAATTATATGTCTTTTGGCCAACAGTTTTGAGAAATTTTGTTTGTCTCATGACAGGACAGTTTTTCACTGGACTATTGCTGTATTTTCTTTTGTTTCCCATACTAAGTTTTAGGACTATACTGTATGTATGAAACTTTGTTTTGCCTGTATGAGGAATTATGTATGTTTATTTTTTTTTTTTTATGTTGTGATTTATGTGACGTAACACTATTATGTATATTATGTACTTTTGTGTTTTAATAGAAAATTCCACTACTCTTTTACTCGGGGTTGGTAATGTTAGGAGTTACAGCATGCTGCAATACTGTTTCTGTTTTTCCTTGTTATGAGTTGGTATGTTGTAATACTGTTTTGCATTTAGTTGTTTCTTATGGTTTCAATAAAAAATTCCCCTACTCTTTTAGTGGGGGTGGGGATTATGTACAAATACTGATTATTTACATCTGTAGTTCATGTATGCTGTCATCCTTATTTCTGTGTTTGATTCTTTCATTATGGCTTTGTATGATGTACTACACTTTTGTATATTTTGTTTTAAGTTTTTCAATAAAAAATTCTTTTCGAGAAGTGCCATGGGATCTTTAAAATCCACCTGAACTACCACGAGAACAGGCAGATGGGACCTTGATTTAACATCTCATCCGAAAGACGGCACCTCAGGAGTGCAGCACCCCCTCATGCTGCACTACAGTGTCAGTATTGGGATATTAACCCAAGTGCCTGATGTGGGGATAGAACCCACAGCCTTCTGATCTCGCGGCCTCAGAGGGGAGTGTGCTACCTGCTGAGCCACTGACACCGCAATAATTTTCAAGCTGCAACTAACAGGATACCCAAAAAGTACTTCCTAGTGGGGTCTTTCAACCCTTGTGGGTACAAATTCAGTATGAAGGTCTGTAGGGACAGTGCGAGATCAGGAGCAAATATCTCCCGAAGAGCCTGTTCCACCTCCTGGAGGAAGGGTAGTAGCTTCAAACAGGACCAAAAAATGTGCAGATGGGTGGCCCTAGCCTCCCCACATTTCCTCCAGCATGCAGGGGAGACAGCAGTCCCATGGTGCACCTGTTGCACCAGAGTAATAAGAAAAAAAAAATAGACCAAACATTTCCAGCTCTGATCCCACCACATCACAGAGGAGGAGACTTTATGTGTATTTTCACATATTCAGACCCAATTCTCTGGTGAATTAGGGGCATCCAATCCCTGATCCCATAATCTGATAGCTCTTAAAGGAGACATGAACCCAGAGCACTGCATTGCTCCATATAATCTGGATATCAAGTGGTGTTACTGCACCCCCTCCCAGGACTCAGATAGCCAGTGACCTATTATGCCTGTGCTCTGCGAGCTGCACTGGCTGCCTATTCAGTGGCAGATCACCTTTAAGGTTGGTTTGCTAACCTTTAAAACCCTACATGATCAGGGACCCGGTTACCTGCAAGACCTCCTGATACCCTACTGCCCCCTCTGTCCTCTCCAATCCATCGATGAGGGATTACTAAAGATTCCCAGGGTGCGATTAAAAACATCTGGTGGCCATGCTTTTTCTTTTTTGGCTCCAACCCTGTGGAACTCTCTACCTCATCGGTTAAGAGAATGCCTGACCATCGACAGGTTTAAAACTGAGCTAAAAACTTATTTATTTAACTTAGCCTTCCCTAATTATGGTTAATCTGCTTTTATTGTTTTTGTTTTAAATTTATATTTACATCTGATTTTAAGTGCAGTGCCTTGATTTTGAAAGGTGCTATAAAAATAAAGTTTGATTTGATTTGATTTGACCTCTGTTTGATAAGAGGCAGCTTCACAGCAAGCTTGAAAACATCAGGATTGATCTGTTCTAAGAACACCAAAGTTATCCTTCAAAATGATAAACTGGATAACTGCATCCTCTTGTAGATACATCTGTGGGAAAAGCAAGCCCTTATGATACAGATGTTTGTATCCCATATCCAAGCAGGGCAGGAGGAAATCTGGGGGGAAATGAAGAGGGAAATAAAAATCAGCACTTCCTGAAAGCGGTGTCTGGTTGCTACCTGTCTCCACACCAACAGGACCGTAGCTGCAATAGGTTACACATCACATTATCAGCAAAGTCTGACCTTTTCTTTAATTCAGTTTTCTCCCTTATTAGGCCATTGTCGTTCACACTCACAATGTGAGGGGTATTGTCGTGTTGATCTTCTGTTGCTGCAAAATGACATTTCAAACCCAGATTTCTGAATAGTTTAAAAAAACTCAACTTTTGTGTCCAATAAAAAGGGACAAACTGAAGTCCCTTACTTAAGGGGAAAATGTATGAACAGCAGCTATTATAGTGTGAAAGCCTATGAAAAGACCTTTCAGATTAGTTACTGAGATTGCCAGCAGCTGGCAGCAGTCCAGCGGTACTGATTACGAAGTCTGCTTTAGACCGATACTGCATCACCACCAGTTTTAGACCCTTGTGATGTCACTGAGGGTGACGTTGTGCCTAACTATAAACTGGCTAGGCACGGTGTCACCCTGCATGACATTGCAAGGTTCTAAAAATGGTGGTTATGCAATATTGATCTAAGGCAGACTTCATTATCAGCACCCCATGACTGCTGCCGGCTACAGGTAAGTCCAACAGATCACTGAACAGAATTTTTCATGGGCTTTTAAAGTATGATGGGCACTGTAAATGTTCCCTTTGAGTTACTACCATTTATAACTCAAACCATCTTCACAGACCTGACCAAGGCCTTTGGCTTGGTCGATCACAGCCTTTTATTGTGCAGATTATCTTGTGCTGGAATTTCCCAGGTTCCCCTGAAATGGTTTGCAAATTATCATGCTAATTGGCAAGAATTAGTTAAGCTGCATAAGACAAACTCTGGCCTGCTTCCCTTGTCCTCTGGTGTGCCCCAGGGCTCAACCCTTGGGCCAGTTTTGTCTTCTGTTTTGGTTAACACCGTGCTTCAGTTACTTTTGAATAGTAACCTGTTTCATGCGGATAATTTAATCATTTATAAACATTCTACCAAAATGAATGTGTTGAATCACGTGTTGAATGCCATTTTTTTCTGTTGTATCTAACTGGATGCTTGATTGTAAGTTTGTAATGAATGTTGGTAAAACCAAAGCAATGCTGTTAGGAACAAAACAGAAACCTGCTCATTTAAACAGCTTAAAGTTCAGAGCTTGAATGGAATCCTTATTGAAAATGTCCTGTCTTTTAAGTACTTGGGGATCTTGCTGGATCCTTCATTGAAATTTTCTCCCCAGTTCATAGTGTATGTCGTACTGTAAATTATACATTGGGTTTATCTTATCATATTCAACCACAGTTCACTAAGGAAGCAGACTGTCTGTTACAAGAAATATGCTGATGTCAAGACTGAATTTAAGCAGTAATACTGTGAAGTGCGGTGGTGGATATCGGTCCGCCTTTGGGTGGGTTGCAGAACGATGCCAAAGGCGGAGTGCTTCATCCACCCAAGAAGGGCCGTTATCCCACCACAATGCCCCCTGGAGTGACTTATTGCTATTACTGCACTACAACAAATTGTATGAAATAAAAAGATAGAAGCTGCTATGTTGGGAAAACTTTTATCAAGTATTTTTTACATTTACATGAGATGCACATAAAATAGTCCCTAACAGAATACATAGGATTGCTTAGACATTTCATTGGACATCTTGTAATCAGTACGTTATTCAATAAAACTTATGTATGATGCTGAACGCAATAAATAAACAAAGAATTGAACTATGGGCACAACAGTTATGTTTTTCTAGTAGGTTAAACAAGTACAATACTTATCTTAAACTTGTACTTCGACTTAAACAACTTGAACTGCATAAGCTGCACAGTGCTGATTGCTTTGCAGCAGTATTTTTAAACAAGTTCATTTAGCTGCATAATTGTACAGTTCCTTGCAGTGTGCCTATATTAATATAATGTTCAAAAGGCACTGTGGAGCTTGTGGTACAAGTCAAGGTGAACTTACTGGGATCGGCTTCCGTTGCTGCTGCCTGGCTGACTTTGGCAGTTTCTCTTGCTTGAGTGAATTTAGGACACAGAGTCATTGGGGTCTGGTCTTCAGGAGCTGCAGCATTCCTGGGTGGCACTGTTTGATTGTAGGGGTTCGAGAACTGCACGTTACTAGGGACGAGGAAGTGAGCAGGAGACATTAGGAAGTCTTGTGCAGTTCCTGTAGGAGGTGGATCCCAGTTGTTTTCATCAGCAGAAAATGGCATACTGACGGATGCTGATGTTCACAAACTGGAGGACGGTGCTGTGCGGTAAACGGCTCCAGGAGATTTACAGCACTGGACAAGCGTTGACCCACTAGGCGTTCCGATCACATTCTGCGGTCTTGCTAGCTGGGAGCCCAGTAACTCCTTAGTGAAGATTCAGAGTGGTGGCCGGTCACAGACATTATTTGCCTGGATTCCAGACCGGCAGCAGACAGCAGATGAATGGCAGTACTACGGAGTCTGATTAGTAAAGGTCGGTACATCTGCGAGTCTGCAAATCTGGGCTAACATTGTGGCTAAAAGGTTTTTCCCCATGTCATTACCTTTTGTTAAGACCAAGCAAGGGCAGAAATCGTTTGCATATTTGAGACATAAAACTGAAATACCTTCTACAGATGTCTGTAGATCCCAGACAAAGGTTCAGTTTAAAACTAGGTCAAAACAACACCTACTTGCTCATCCTAGATGCAACTGATTTGACTAAGGTTTTTATTTTATTTTTATTTTTCTGTAAAATAAACATCTGTACATTTTATACATAAATTTGTATTTTATATGCAGTATGGAGTGTTTATTTATTTATTTAGATCTAGGATTAAACACCTTTGAGCTGGGAGCTCGTTTACAAAGGTTCCATGTCAGTGGGAGGGAAGACAATAATACAAAGGATTATACAAACAAGAGAGTATAAAACGTGGACAATAATTACAGAGGTTTATACAAGCAAGAGTGTAAAAAAACATGACAATAATAGGTAAGATACCCTAGGTTTGCGTACATCGTAAGTTGGCAAAGAAAATAGTTGGAGATAGGCAGAAAGGAGTTAGAGAGGGGCTAAAGATGGCAGTGGGTAGGAGAGGGGGGTGTGAGTGAGGAGAGAAAGAAAGTGGCAGCAGTCATAGACATTGTCATAATGAGAGGGTGTGAGGGAGTGGGTAGAAGGCAGCTAGTGGCCATGCCAGTGCAGTGAGCCGCTAGTGGCAGGGCAGTGAGGGTGGGAGGGAGTGAGAGGGTGGGTAGAGAGGCAAGGGTCATGCAATGCAGGGAGCTGCTAAGAGGCAGGGCAGAGACTAAAGGCACTGGGGACTAGGGGTAGCAGTCACAGGTGCTGGATGCGGAAAGATGTTGGCGAGCAGTCTTTTAAAGGGCCCAGAGTAGGTTGGTTGGAGATGTCCCGGCTGAGGGCATTAAATCAGAGGGGTGCTCTGTAGGCAAAGGAGCATTGGTCCTGTGTTTGAAGACGAGTAACATGGAAGAAGTGAGTGCTAGAGCTTCCTGTCCATTGCGAGCTGCTGCTGTGAAGTTGAAGTAGTTACCTGTGCCATGGGGAAGGATACCAAGTAGAGCCTTTTTGGCAAGCAAACAGGTTTGGTAGTGTAACCTCCCACTAAGCTGGAGCCAGCCCATTTGAGCATAGAGGTCACAAGTATGGGTGAGACGTTCGGCCCCTGTGAGCGGTCTGCAGGCCTTGTTCAGTGCAACTGATATTCTGCGGAGGGCAGTGTGGCAAGCAGCACCATTGATTACCAAGCCATAGTCTACGACAAGAAAGGATGGAGCTGTTGATGGCTAGTCTAAGGGTGTCCGAAGTGAGACAGTGCTTGTACCTGTGGAGGAGACCGATCTTGTAGTCGACAGTCCTAGAAACACTGCTGATGTGCTGGTCATACGCTAGACAGCTGTCCAGAGTGACCCCAAGATATTTAAAGTGCTGGGGGTATGTTCAAACAGAGCTCCAGAGCGGGTACTGATGTTAAGTGCATGGGACTTGTGCTTGTTCCGAGTGCTGCAGAACATCATGACTTTGGTTTTATTGCTGTTTAGGATTAGTTTATGGTTATGGAACTATTCCTCAATTATCCCAAAGCCTTGTTGCAGATTGCCCTCAAGTTCCTCTGGGTCTGGGCAGCTTGTGAAGATTACTGCATCATCTGCATACAGTAGCATCTGTTGTGGGCAGTGGCACGGTAGATTGTTGAGAAAGATGCTGAAAAGGAGCGGTCATAAAATGGAGTCTTGGGGGACACCAGATCTTACAGGCAGATGGTCGGAGAAGACATTGTTAATTTTCACCCTTTGTGTGCGTTGTCCTAGATAGCTTTTGAACCAGAGAGTTGATTTTTCAGAGAGGCTAATGGAGGTTAATTGGTTTAGGAGGAGGGAGTGGTGGACAGTAGCAAAGGCCTTTGAGAGGTCAATGAAGACTGCCCTGCTAGGGTTCCTTGGTCCAACGATCGGTGTATGAAACCACTGAGTTCCAGTAGTGCCGTAGAGGTACTATGGCCTTTACAGAAGCCATGCTGTTCAGGGCTATGGATTGAGTATTTTTCAAGGTATTTGACTAACTGGTCTGCCACTATGCATTCTAGTGCTTTGGAGAGCGGTGGCAAAATTGAGATGGGCCGGTAGTTTGACAGCAATGCCCTATCTCCACTCTTGTGCACAGGAGTCACGATGGCCGATTTCCACACCTGTGGGAATGGTGAGTGGCAGAGTGACAGGTTCAGGATCTTAGTTATGGGGAGGAGAACTTCTTCGACATTGAGTGCAATAAGTCTGAGATCCAGTGTGTCTGCGCTTTGTCGTGATTTCCCAAGCACTTTGTGAAGGTATTTTCTGACTAGCGAAGGGTTAGCTTCTTGAAGTAAAAGCAGGGGGAGGCTGATGGTGAGCATCAGTAGTAGAGGTGTTGGAGTGTGGTGAGTCCTCAAAGAAATCTGGGGAGTATCCGGAGAGGTCCGAGAACGCTTCATTGAAGGTGTTGGCTAAAATCTGAGGGTCCTGGGTAGGGTACCCTGAATGTAGATCAGGTTTGGTGATGACTTTACATCCTTCCCTAAGACTTCCTTCATGTTAGTCCAGAAATTTTCCCATTGCCCCAGGAGGCAGTAAGCAACTCCTTGTGGTGGTTGGATTCAGCCTAGAGTATTTCCCGGGTGCAGGCATTTCTGGCTTGCTTGTAGGCTAGTATAGCTGAGGGTTTACCCAACTCTCTAGCTAGGTGCCAGAGGTGGTCACGCTTCTTCAGTTTGCTTATGAGGTCAGATGATAACCATGGGTTAACTGACTCCTGTGCTTTGACCTTTTTTTGAGGGGTGCATGCATGTCACACACCTTCGTGAACTGTTGTATAAAGTATTCCAAGGCAGTATTGACATCTGTAGCGTGGTCAATTTGTGACCAGTTGGTATTGGCAAGATCATGTTTCAAGGACTCCAGATGCCCATGCTTTAGTACCCTACTAAAGATGAAGCGGGGTGGTGGCTTGAAGAATTTGTTAGTCCAGCTGCAGGAGACTGGGGAGTGGTCACTAATTGCGTCTGGGTGCACTGTCACATTGGTGAGTCATTCAGGATTGCTAGAAAGTATCCAGTCTAGCAGGGTGCTGGTGCCAGTTTTGTAGTTAACCCTGGTGGGAGGAGACAAGCTGGGTGGTGGACTGCAGAAATATCGTCCCTGTAAGGGCCTGCATCAGGTGAAAGCCAGTTGACAATGAGGTAACCTAGTAAGATGATCTCAGAGTTAGAGGGCAGGCCACGGATGAACTCCACGATACCCTTGAAGCCTCTTTTGTGTTCATTAGGGGGGACCATAGGCAGAGACGATAGTTAGGGCTTTGTTGTGTGCCCCGAGTACGGCTTTGATTGCTAGCGCCTGTGCATTAGGTCCTAGGTCCACCTGGGGAGGACGTGCCCCTTGATGGAGTCCTTAATGTACATCGCACATCCGCCACCTCTCTTGGTAGTCCTGTCAAGCCTGAAAATGTTGAAGCCTGGAAGAGCAACCTCATTATCCGGGATCTTGGGTGACAGTCAGGTTTCAACTACTGACAGAATGTCGGGGTTGTGCTGTGAGGACTAGGCCTGTAGTTGATCCAATTTGCTTGGGAGGCTACGGATGTTTATTGATGCTATCTTAATTGTTCCTTGAGTTGGGTGGTTAGAAGGGTGAAGTGGACTTGCTGGGCCAGGATTTGGGTGCACATCCCCAGCCCAGAGCAATATCAGTCGGTGGGCTGTTAGCCGGTAGCCACACAACTTATTACAGAGGCAGTTGCTGTTCTGCCTGCAAGTACACTGTGTGGAGAGCGTTGAGAGCCTTGAGGGTTTGGTGTATAGAATGAGGATAAGGGGTAGGTTGCAAGTCCTCAGTGTTAGCCACCACTGCGGGGGTAGCAGGAGCCAGTGAGCAGACCAGTCTCCTTTAGCAAGCGCGAAGTAGTGCCCAGTGACACAGTAAGGTTCAAAGTGGATATTGGTGCCTGGGTATGTCGGTAGTTGGGGAGCTTTATGACATCTTGAACTATGGCCGTGGGATTGCAAGGAGGATGAACTGCTAAAACAGGATGCAGAGACTGTTCATGTTTCTTAACCTGTGCAGCTTGCTACCAACACCACGCAGAGGTGTGTAGTGAACGACTAGGAGACTTGGCAGCAGGAGTAATACAATTGCAGAGCCCCTAGTGGTGACACAGTATAGGCTGTAGATAGGAAAGTCGATACTTAGTCATTTACAAGACCTCGTGACTACCCGACCCTATAAAGCAAAGTGTCCAGATAGGGTGGGAGGGGAGCCAACGCGCAGCGGCGGTGCGGTTGCACTTAGCAGCAGGAGCCTTACCTTTCTGGCCCTGCATCCGGGCTGGAGGTCTCGGGCGGCGACCTGAGAGGTGCCGGCCATCCGGGGGGCCGAAGCGGAGCTGGAGAGCCCAGTGAAGGGGGGTCCTGGCTGCTGGAAGAGAGAGAGAGGGCGAGATTAAAAGCTGGCTGAGGGACAAAGGAGCAGACAGCATAGCGGGGGACAGATTAACAGGACAAAGGGAGCAGTTAGTTTGAGCGCCAAAGTCTGGTTCCCGAGAGAGAAGAATTAAAGAAAGGCTGTAATCACATCAATGTTAGGCAAATAGAAACATAGAAGTTGATGGCAGATAAGGACCGCAAAGCCCATCCAGTCTGCCCATTTCTTTTTCTACCTTATAAATGTGCCATCGGCCTTTGCTCTGTCAATGGCCTATCTATTCATACTCATCTGTATTGCTCCCTTATGCCTATCCCATGCCTGTTTGAAGCCCTGCACTGTATTCATATCCACCACTTCCTGAGGTAGGCTGTTCCATGCATCCACCACCCTTTCTTTGAAAAAGAACTTCCTTACATTACCCCTTAATCGGCCTCCCTCTAATCTCATGCTGTGCCCTCTTGTCCTGCTATTTTTCTTATATTGAAACATGTTAGACTCTTTCACTTTGTTAATGCCCTTAAGGTGTTTGAATGTTTCGATCATATTACCTCTGTCCCTCCTTTACTCTAGGGTATTCATATTGAGCTCGTTAAGCTGTCCTCGTATGTTTTCTGATGTAGTCCCTGCACCATTTTGGTTGCCCTTCTCTGGACTGCCTCAATTTGGTTAATGTCCTTGTGAAGGTGTGGCCTCCAATACTGACACAAAGTACTCCAGATGGGGCCTAACTAGTGTCTTGTAAAGAGGGATTATTACCTCCCTCTTACGACTTGTGATACCCTACTAATACACCCTAACACCCCCTAGCCTTACCTACTGCTTTAGTGGTCTGCTTGGATGATTTCAGGTCATCGGTGATGATGATGCCCAAGTCTCTTTCTTCCCTTGTGACTGCCAGCAACTCCCCTCCCAGCCTATAGGTGGCTTCAGGGTTTCTCTTCCCTATGTGCATGATCTTGTACTTCTTTGCATTAAACCCTAGTTGCCACTCTTCCGACCATTTTTCTAGTTTATCCAGATCTCTTCTCATTCTGCCCACCCCATCTGGATCATCTACTCTATTGCAGATCTTGGTGTCATCTGCAAACAGACAAACCTTACCTCCAGTCATCTGCAAAGTCACTGATGAAGATATTGAAGAGGACTGGCCCCAGGACTGATCCCTGAGGTACCCCACTTGTGACTTGCATCTCTTCTGACTGTATACTGTTTACCACCACTCTCTGTTTTCTGCCCGCCAACCAGTTTGCCACCCAGTTGACCAACTTCTGACCCACCCCAAGCCTACCCAGCTTATTAATCAATCATCTATGTGGAACAGTATCGAAAGCTTTGCTGAAGTCAAGGTAGGTGACATCAACTGCTCCCCCTTGGTCCACCACTCTGGTTACCCAGTCAAAGAAATCTATGAGATTAGTTTGACAGGACCTTCCTTTTGTAAACCCATGCTGTCTTGGATCCTGTGTTCCTATGGATTCCAGGTGTTGCACTAGCATTTCCTTAAGGAGTGCCTCCATAATCTTGCCCACTACTGAGGTAAGACTGACTGGTCTGTAGTTCCCTGCCTCCTCCCTGCTACCAGTCTTGTGGAGCTGGATCACATGAGCCATTCTCCAGTCTTCTGGGACCTCTCCTGTGCTTAGAGACTCACTAAACAATGAGGCAGTATAGCGCAGTGGTTTAAAACTCTGAGCTGCAAACTTGGAGACCGGGGTTTGAATCCCACAGCCCCACTTGCATACTGTGTGACCCTGAGAAGTCACTTAACTACCTTTGTGCTCCCAGGTTGCACTCTGTAAACAAGCTTTCAGCTTAGTGTCTCTCTCCTGGTAAAACAAAGGTAAAAAAAAAAGAAAAACAGTTCTGATAATGGATCTGCTAGTTCCACCCATATCTCCTTTAGTACCCTGGTAAGCATGCCATCAGGTCCCATTGCCTTGTCCACCCTGAGCTTATCGAACTCTTGTAGGACCCTTTCTTTTGTGAAGAGACTAGTGCTCACCTCCCTCCCCCCGTGTCCATGGTGCTGAGCTGTGGGCCCTGCCCTACCTTCTCTTCAGTAATAACACAGTTTCTACAAGGATTACACTCTTCAGTACATTTTGTGGCAAAAATCTTAAATTAGAAGCCAAAGACAGCAGGTTTAGTGGAGGTACAGTGGAAAGCAAAGGAAGAAGGTCTGGACCAATCGGAGTGGGCCAGAAAACAGTGCTCGCATTCCGATTGGCTGGCAGCAGGAGCGGTACCTTGCTGGCCCTGTATCTGGGCTGGAGGTCTCGGGCGATGGCCTGACAGGTACCGGCCATCCGGGGGGCCAAAGCAGAGCTGGGGAGCCCTGTGGAGGGGGGTCCTGGCTGCTAGAAGAGAGAGAGAGAGGGTAAGATTAAATGCTGGCTGACGGACAAAGGAGCAGACAGCACAGCGGGGGACAGATTAACAGGACAAAGGGAGCAGTTAGTTTGGGCAACAAAGTCTGATTCCCGAGAAAGAAGAATTCAAGAAAGGCTGTAATCACTTCAATATTAGGCAAATAACACAGTTTCTAAAAGGGTTACACTCTTTTCAGTACATTTTGTAGTAAAAATCTTAAATTAGAAGCCAAAGACAGCAGGTTTAGTGGAGGTACAGTGGAAAGCAAAGGGAGAAGGTTTGGACCAATCGAAGTGGGCCAGAAAACAACGCTCGTGTTCCGAATGGCTGGCAGCAGGAGCTGTACCTTGCTGGCCCTGTCTCCAGGCTGGAAGTCTCGGGCGGCGGCCTGAGAAGTGCCAGCTGTCTGGGGCAAAGTGGGAGCTGGGAAGCCCTGTGGAGGGGTCCTAGCTGCTGGAAGAGAGAGAGAGGTTAGATTAAATGCTAGCTGAGGGACAAGGGCAGACAGCATGGGGGGGACAGATTAACAGGACAAAGGGAGCAGTTAGTTTGGGCGCTAAAGTCTGGTTCCCGAGAGAGAAGAATTCATGAAAGGCTATAATCACTTCAATATTAGGCAAATAACACAGTTTCTACAAGGATTACACTCTTTTCAGTACATTTTATGGTAAAAATCTTAAATTAGAAGTCAAAGACAGCAGGTTTAGTGGAGGTACAGTGGAAAGCAAAAGGAGAAGGTTTGAACCAACCGAAGCGAGCCAGAAAACAGCGCTCGCGTTCCGATTGGCTGGTGGCAGGAGCCGTACCTTGCTGGCCCTGTATCTGGGCTGGAGGTTTCAGTGGCGGCCTGAGAGGTCCCGGCCGTCCGGGGGCCGAAGCGGAGCTGGGGAGCCCTGTGGAGTGGGGTCGGCTTGCTGGCCCTGTATCCGGGCTTGAGGTCTCGGGGCAGCCTGAGAGGTGCCAGCCATCCGAGGGGCCAGCAGAGCTGAGAGCCCGTGGAGGAGGTCCGGCTGCTGCGGCCCTGTATCCAAGCTGGAGGTCTCAGGCGGCGGCCTGAAGTGTGCCAGCCATCCAGGGGCAGTGGAGCTGTATGTTTTAATGGACTGTATCTTTGTACCGAGTCAGATATGAAGACAGGCCTTTGACCTTTGTCTTACCTGGTTAACAAAAACTAAATAAACAATCGTTTGCTGAGGTGTCATTTCTTGTGTTAACAGGTTTATTACAGTCATTTGTGGTACTAACTCGAGTCATGGGTCTGTTGTCCCATTCCTCGTTAAGGCAGGCTCACATTGTTTCTTCCCTTTCTCCTCCGCCTTTTCCTTGGCCTCTGAAATGTACTTGCCATGTTGCCCCACTGTTACATGGGTTCTTGATCCTCTAAAAAAGACAAAGGAGTAAGAATCCCTACCTTCACTCCTTTCAGTAACGGAGGAAGTTAACTGATATACATTCTACTTCCCTTAGTTTGGTGATTATTTACCTTCCAATTATATGTAAGGCTCCTCTCATTTGAGAGATGTTTATGCTCCCTTTAGGGACCCCCTTCCTATTTGAGTTGCCCCCAGGGTTTAGGGATTTTAGTGCTCTGGGGGCACAATTTCTGCTAGCTACCATTTGGTGGCAGCAGTGAGCAGAGTTTTTAGGGTATACAGTAAAACCTCGGTTAACCGAACCCTGTTTTACCGAAACTCAGTTAACCGAATTTCCCATTTGTCCCCCTGCTTTTCACTTGAGTGTCCTTGAAACTGGCATTAATTGCACAATCGGGCTCATTCACGGCTAATTAAAGTGGCTGGCCTTGAAAACAATTTAAGTAATTGCGAGGTGTTAGCAGCTGTTAAAGAGTCTTAGCATTGTATTAACAGCTGCTAACAGCCTCCACTCACATTCATTCCAGCTCTTAGTTGTACACTGTATGTTCAGTATGGCAAAACGCAAACGTTCTATCCTTGATATTAGCCAGAAGTTGCAGATTATTGAATGTCTGGAGACAGAAACATAGACTTTGAAGGCAGATAAGGACCGCTTGGCCCACCTAGTCTGCCCATTTCCCTTTCTACTGGATAAGCTGCAGATCTTAGTTAACCATCAGCCTACTTCTTCCTATCCCCCACAAGAATTGCCTTATGTCTGTCCCATGCATTCTTTAATTCTCCCACAGTTTTAGACCCCACAACCTCCTCAGGAAGGCTGTTCCATGTATCCACCACCCTCTCTACGAAAAAGTACTTCCTCACATTGCCCCTGAGCTGTCCCCCCCTCTATCTTCAAATTGCGTCCCCTTGTTCTTGCACATCTCTTTTTCTGAAAGATGCTACCCTCTTGGACTTTGTTGATTCCACTGAGGTACTTAAAAGTTTCTATCATGTCCCCCCTCTCCCTCCTTTCCTCAAGGGTATACATATTGAGCTCCTTTAGTCTCTCCTCGTATGGCTTCTCTTGCAGACCCTGCACCATTTTAGTTGCCTTCCTCCATCCTGTCTATGTCCTTGCAGAGATGGAGTCTCCAGAACTGGACGCAGTACTCCAGATGGGGTCTCACCAACCGTCTGTGCAGAGGGATGACAAGTTCCTTTTTTTATCCCTATATTTTATTAGAGAGGTCAAAAGATAGTGGATGCTGCCAGACAGTTTGGGCTAGGAAACACAACCGTATGTGATACAAAAAAAGCAAAAAGTAAAATACGGGACTTTGCTTCAACTATGGACAGCAGCATAAGTCACGAGATCTGCAAGACTATGCATTCATGCAGGGATGATACCCTGGATAAGGCTGTGTTTACCTGGTTTGTGCAAAACTGGTCTAAAGGGACACCCATATCTGGTCTGATTTTGAAGAAGGCAATTCAATTTCACCAGCAAATGAACGCTGATTACCCCTTCAGCACCAGCGAAGGCTGGCTTGACAGATTTAAACAGTGGCATGGGATTCGCCAGCTTGCGGTAGCAGGAGAGATTATGTCCAGCCAAACTGAGAGAATCAAGCCATTCCAAAAAAAGCTGCAGGCTCTGATGTGAAAAGAAACTGTCCCCCGAATCCCTGTACAATGCCAATGAGACGGAGTTACTGGCATCTTCTGCCAGAAAAGACACTAGCATCCTCCACTGAAAAAAAAATGCCCCAGTTTTAAAAAACAAACAAACAAAGAATGCTTAACTGTCCTCGCAGCGAGCAATGCTAGTGCTTCGCATAAGCTTCCTCTGCTAATCATAGGTAAACCAAGGGCACCAAGGTGTTTTAAAACACATGAATATGAATAGAATATCTGCTGTGTATCACACACAGAGAAGCGTGTCGATAAACAGTGAAATGTTTAAGGAATGGTTCTTTTCACATTTTGTCCCTGCAGTGAAATCACACCTAAGGTCCAGGGAGTTGCCCGTACGAGCCATATTGCTGGTTGATAATGCAGGAGCGCATCCCAGTTTAGAAATGTTATGGACACCAGATGGCTCAATACGGTGTGAGATATAATACAACGTCAACCAATCAGCCCATGGACCTGGGCATTTTGGCCACATTGAAGAGAATGTACAGAACAAAGTTATTGACTACTGTCCTACTCAAGGAAAATGAGTCAAAAACACTTGTGGACATTATTAAGGCTAGCACAATTAAGGATGCCTTTTTAATGCTTGCCGAGTCCTGAAGGATGTTAAACCTGACACAATTAGGAAGTGCTGGTAAAAGTCAGGATTGTTAGACCCACCAGAGTTGACTGCAGACATTGATGTAGAACAAAACAATGAACTTCCAAATGACCAGATAGAGGAGGTCATGGAAGCCGTACAATCAGCGGCTGAGCAAATTAACCTCAGCAGGGACTTGCTAGATGAATGGCAACTAGCTGATGAAGGTGATACCAGCTACGGAGAGATGACAGATGCCGACATCCTGGGTATGGTGAAAAATGAGCTGGAAGAGGAAGAAGAGGAGGATGCTTTGCAGGCCACGGTCACCAGAACAGCACCATCGGATGCTGAAGCTGCTGAATGTTTTGAAAAATGCATTAGCTGGCTCGAAAGCCCTGCATTTGATGCGGACGGTGTGCAACTGCTTCTTCTGAGACAGCTAAAGACGAAAGCTGTAAAACAACGGAATGACAAGAAGAAGCTGATGACCCTTAGTGATTTTTTTAACAAGATCTAAACATTTAAAATGTTTACAAAGCACAGGATTTTAACATTTTTTTTGTACAATAAAATTGCTGAACTGGAGCGCGGACCTGGTATGTATGTTCTTTTTTCCTACTATAAAATGCATGTTAACTGTGACTATTTTCTAGCAGGTGCTAACTCCCTCTTGTGCCTCAATGAAGTACTGCATTCTATGGTCTCGTTTAACCGAAATCCCAGTTATCCGAATGTTTTTTATGCCCCCTAATGCATTTGATAACCAGGGTTTTACTGTAAATAGGCAGTCCACAGAGATTTGGGGGTGGTTCCATTTAGGAGAGTGGGAGAGACCGGCAGGCACTGTAGGGTAGGGATCCCCCCGATTTACACAGGCCGGCTTGTACTTCGGTGATGAGTTGGGTCCCCTGGGTGAGCATCTGTGGGGGGCACAGAGTGAGGCAGATGTGGCCATTTAGATTGGGGTCTCGGGCCCTGGGTGGCTAGAAGGGAGAGTTCCATCAGTAGAAGGAGGTGCAGGACAGGTAGGGTCTGGGTTTAGGCCCCGGTAGTGGTGTTTGTGTTCCTGGGTTGCCAGGCCGGCAGTAGGTTGTGGCAGGACCTCTGCAACTCAGGGTGGCAAGGCACCCTAGGGACACTGGTGAGGGGGCCGAGGGGAACCTCTACCCGTGTAAAGGGCCTGTTTGGAGGGACAGGCCCCAGGGCTGTTGGACTTTGTCAAGTGGGCTGCAGAGTTTCCTAGAGGTCTCCCCTTGAGCTGGTTGCCCAGCTCGAGCAGCAGTGGGAGTGTAGTGTGCAGTTGTTAAACGTGGGGTGTTCTGCCCATCAAGGTTTGGGATACTGGTGGGAGGCAGTATCATTTTGGGGAGCCAGGCAGAACCGGGGAGCGGCCTGGGTGAGACGAAAATGGGATATGGTGCAGTGGATCATGCTGGTACATAAATAACTTGCCCATGAAAAATTTTGTTTCAAACTTTAACAGGTAACCCAGTCTTACCACAAACACAACATATAAACTTTAAAGTCCCTTTGGGAGGTGCTAACTGAGCAGTCCTCACCCAGGAGACAAAAAAAATATTTACAAAGCGACTCCCAAGGTAGGGAGAACAAAGAAAGATGTTACCTAAGTGTTCGAATAATCAATACTTGCATGGGAAAAGGGGCCAATGTGATGACTCGTTCCTCCTGGACCCTGAAACTAATGGGTCCTTGCCAGATACCATGGCTCATTGTCACCAACATCATACCAGACACGATGAGTGGTGCAAGGAGCACCACAAGATTTCGCATCTTAGCAGTGTTTCTAGGGCTCTATCCCCCCCCCCAAACCCAACCATACTTTACTCTGCGACCCCAAAATTCTAACATCTCTGTAGGCCCATTAGAATTTCATAGTTAATGGCCTGCACTTTTAAGAGTAGTGTATGATTGAGAATTCCCTATTACCACACTAGAGGGCGTCTAGTGTCTAGTTAGAAAACCTTTAAACATTTCCCGGGGTACACAATCAATGACATTTTAAATAGCTATAACACTCGTTGCAACAGCCTAGAAATACAACAAATTAAGAGTTTCAAGTCAGAGGGGAGCACCAGCTGCGACATATATATACACATATGGTGCCCACACATCACCCCTCTCAGGAACCAGCATCCTCACACCAGGGCTACAAGTGGGGATACATGTCTGGCCTTAAGTATCCTTCCTCTTACAGGAAGTAGCAGCCATGGGCCTTGACAAGCTAAGCAACAGGCCAAAGCGTGGGGGGTGGGGAGAGGGAGGTGGGGGTAGGGGGTGGGGTGGGGAGGGTGGGGGTAGGGTGGTGGGGGTGGGGGTAGGAGTAGCAACATGGGCCTTGACAAGCTAAGCAATAGGCCAAAGCGTGGGGGAGTAGGAAAAGGAAGACCAACAAGGGGGAAGAGAGGCGCAAGAAAAGTAGTGAAGGCATGGGGGAGGCGGAGGAGAGGAACAAGTAGAAGTGGAAGAGAGGTTGAAGCAGGAGAACACAGAGAGGAGAGGAGGATGGTGTAAGTCTAGGAAGACAAACTGACAAAGAGTGATTTTGTCAATGGAGGCAGTGACATATGCATGATAAGAGTCACTGGAGGAAGCAGTCACAGGAACTGTTAAACACCACGTACTGTTCTAGCAGGTGCTTGAATTGGCCAAGTTTAGGCGAAGAAGTTCCAACAAAATGCAAGGAATTGAACCAAAGGGGAGCTCTGTAGGAGAAGGACTGCTGACCTTGAGTAGTCCATTGACAGCTGAGCAGTGTGCTTGGACCTGCATGAAGGTGTCAGTAGTGCTGCAGACCCAGGAGGAAGAAGACAAAGGAGCTTTCTTGGCAAGCAAGCAGGTTTGATATTTAATCCCATTACTAAGCTGTAACAAGCCAGTCTGTAAGTAAAGGTCACAGGTATCAGTAAGGTGATCGGAGCCTGTAAGAAGCCTGCATGCATTATTAAGTGCAACAGTTGTCCTTCGAAGTGGGGGGGGGGGCAGAGCCATAAATAACGAGGCCATAGTCTATGATAGAGAGAATGGAGCTATGGATAGCCAGATTGAGGGCTTCAGGAGTTAGGTTATGCTTATGCCAATAGAGGAGCCCAATTTTTATATTTACGGCCTTAGCTACATTCTCGATGTGCTGGGTGAAGGTGAGGTGGCTATCCAAGGTAACACCCAGATACTTGAAATACTCCACCAGATCAAATGGAACACCACGCTGGTTTTAATATTGAGGGCATGTGCTTTAAACTTACTGCGGGAGGTGCTGAACATCATAACCTTTGCTTTTTTGTAGTTCCCTACCAGTTTCTGGTCACAGAACCATTTTTCGACTTCCTCAAAACCAAGTTGAAGGTGATATTTGAGAACAGCAGGGTTGGGTTGGCTTGAGAATATGACATCGTCATCTGCGAACAAAATTATTCGTTGATGGCAACAGAGCAGTACATTATTTACAAAAATACTGAAGAGGAGAGGGCCAAGGATGGATCCTCAAGGCACACCTGAGCGTACATTCCGTTGGTCGGAGGTGACACTGGAGATTTTTACCATTTGATAGCGGTCCTCCAGATAGTTTTTAAACTAGTGCATGGTGTCGACTGAGATCCCTGCTGAGGTTAATTGTTTAATCAGCAATGCATGGTTTACCGTATCAAACGCCATCGTTAAATCTATGAAAGCTGAACCAACAAGATTGATGAATGAACCCAGTGAATTCCAGGGCAGTTGTCATGTTGTGCCCTTTCCTGAAACTGTGCTGCTGTGGGTATGAGATGGAGTATTTTTCAAGGTAGTCGATTAACTGGTCCGCAACTATACGCTCCAGGACTTTCGACTGGGGTGGGGGGATTGAGATTGGTTTGTAATTCGTGTGTAGGGTGTGGTCCCCAGATTTGTGTACTGGAGTTATCAGAGCAGTTTTCCATACAAGAGGAAATTGAGATTGGCTTAGTGATAGGTTGAAGATCCTAGAGATAGGAACAATTACTTCATCAAGGGTAAGTGCAATTAGCTTTAGGTCAAGGGAGTCGCTACTGTGCTGTGATTTTCCCGGACCTTGCATAAGTGCCTTTTAACCAAGGAAACTGATACTTTCTTAAAGTAGAAGGGAGGGTTAGTGTTGCAATTACCAGGAGGCACACAAGGGGAGTCATCACATTGCAGTGTGGATGCAGAGGACAGTGATTCGTCAAAGAAGTCCAGAGGTAGGACACTACTCAGATCAGAAAAAGCATTGTTGAAGATATTTGCGTAGTGAAAGGGTCCATAGTTGGTACTCCATCAATGTTGAGCACTGACGGTGCCACCTTTGATACTTTGCCTGTGACATCCTTAATGTTTGCCCAAACATTTCTACTATTGCCCCAAGAGCTGGCAAGCATTTCTCTGTGGTAGTTGGTTTTCTCCTGCCTGATGATCCAAATGCACAAATTCCTAGCTACTTTGTAGGATTGGATATCGGCAGGTTTCCCAGTGGTTTTTGCCTCGTGCTAGAGGTGGCTCCTCAGTTTCATCTTTGATAATAGTTTGGACGTGATCCAGGAGTTAACTGTACCATGAACTTTCCTTACCCTCGATGGAGCATGGATGTCACATGCAGTATTGAAGTGGGAGATGAAAAGCTTGAGCACTGTGTTAACATCAGTGATAGAATCAAGTTCAGTCCAGTCGATGTTGCTCAGGTGTAGTTTCAGTGGTTCAAGGTGCCCACGTTTGAGAACTCAGCAGTAAACTGTGTGAGGGGGCAGTTTAGTGAATGTATTTGTCCAGGAGCAAGAGATTAGGGAGTGGTCACTTAGTGAGTTGGGGTGTACAACAACATTCGAGATGTGATCAGGATGGTTGGTGAGGATCCAGTCGAGAAGGGCGCAGGTCCCCGTTCTATAGTTGTACCTAGTAGGAGAGTTAACAAGTTGTGCTAGATGGACAGTAGATAGAGTCTCTTTGGCTGAGCTGTTTAGTTTGTTTTTTTTTAACCAGGTATAGCACACTAAGCTGAAAGCTTTTTTTACAGGAGCGACCTGGGAGCACAAGGAGGTTAAGCGACTTGCTCAGGGTCACACAGTATGTAAGTGGAAGCTGTGGGATTCAAACCCAGGTCTGGTCTGCTGGATGTCACCAGATTTGCAGCTCAGAGCCTTAGACCATTGCACTATACTGCCTCCTACATTAGTGGGCGAGAGCCAGTTTAGATTGAAATCACCCAGAAATATGGTCTCAGAGGTGAGTGAGTTGCTACGGATATACTCCAGGAGGCTGTGTAAGCCAGCTTCAGGATTTTTTGGTCGCACATATATCGAATACACTGTCAGCGCTTTGTTATGGGCCCCAAGAAGTATTTTAACAGCAAGCGCCTGGGAGAGGCAATCAAGGTTTGGCACAGGAAGAGTATGCCCCAGGAGCATGTCCAACAGGTAGATAACACACCCTCTGCCACGCTTAGACTGCCTGTCCAGCCTGATGATGTTGTAGGTAGGGTTATGGCCGAGTCAGGAACTGATGTGGATAGCCGGGTCTCGACGACAGACAGTAAGTCAGGTTTATGCAGAGTTATCCAGGCCAGCAGGCTGTCCATTTTCGGGAGAAGGCTGCATATGTTTATTGATGCCATAGAGATAGTCCCCTGCTTTCTCAGGGTGATGGTGTGTTTGTTTCTGGAGCGGCCAGGGTTAGGGTGGACATAGCCGGAAAGAAGTAGTAGTAATAGGATGAGCCCGAGTAGGTGTCTTTGCTTCAGTTTATTAACCTGTTTTAAAGAGCACTTTTTTGCCCATCTCACCCTTTTATCAATAATCAGGAGAGGGTATCCAGTTTGGGTAGCAGAGTTGGCATGGTTGGACTGACCTGCTGCGTCAGCCCACTCAAATTGTTGCGGTGTTGGCCAGAGTGGTGACCATGCACCTTTGGTAATATGGAAGAAATTCCCAAAGACGAATCCACGGTCATAGTGAAGGTTCCAATCAATTTTACATTGCTGGGTATGTGGCAGGTGTGCGGTACGAATGTACCCAAGACTTATACTGACAGGAGAAGAAGTTGCTGTGTGAGTAAGCAGAGTGAGTGCATCTTCATCAGAAATGTTGTTAGTTTGCAGGATGTAAGGTGAACTGGATAGAAAACAGAAGACTGGGAAGTGCCAAAAGATGATAACAGGAGTGTTGGCCTAGTGATGAAAAGGAGTTATATTTGGGCTGAGTCAGTGAAATCCCTCTAGTGGTGGTGCAGTATAACCAGCCAGTGAGAAACTGGGCACTTAGTAAAACATGTGACCACTCGTAGGTATGAATCAAAATGTACAGATAGGGCGGGCGGGGTTCATGGAGTCTCCAGGCGAGCTGGGCAGGAGCTTCTTTGTGGCGGGAGAGAGTACGGCTCGGGTCTGGGAGGTCGGGTGGCAACAGCGGTGAGAGGCAGGGCCGAGGCAGCCGTGAGTGCTGGCTATGGGCATCTCTGTGGAGAAAGGCAGAGAGGGGTTAGAGAAGGGCAAAAGGCAAGGGAAGGGTGGCGACAGAAAAACAGCAGGGGTTCATAGAATAAAGAGACAGGTAATCGGTGGGAGGGTACTAGGAGGGGAAGTGAGAGCAGAGAGGATTAGCAGATAAAAGAAGATAACAGCAGAGTTCAACAGCCACTTAAATCATTAAATTCCAATGAACTCTAGACATCCAGCTCTAGCTAAGTAAAAGAACAAAAGTATGATTTCCTGGTAGACAGTTTGTGCAGCGCTATGGTTCAGTTCCAACAATTTACAGGAATTAGAGAATTTAACAAAAACATAAAAAGCGATGTAGTCCTTACTGGCCGTGGTGGCAGAGCTTAGAGCAGACTACAGGATTCAAGATTCAGCCAATGAGCAGCCTTACGAGTTCGGGGCAACCAATCAGAGGTTGTCAGACCTCAGGCGCTTACATTTTAAAAATTGCAGCATGGAAGCTATATGCCCGTACCTTTCAGGGGATGGAGTGTCCAAGCGAGCCAGCCAGGAGCTTCTTCACGGCCATAGGGAGTGCAGCTCGGGTCTGGAAGGGCGGGCAGCAGCAGTGGTGAGAGGCAGCACCGAGGCAGCCCTGAGCGCTGGCTCAGGGTGTCTCTTTCAGGGGACAGAGTATCTAGGCGAGCCAGGAGGGAGCTTTTTCATGGCCGCAGGGAGTGCCGCTCGGGTCTGGGAGGGCAGGCGGCAGCAATGGTGAGAGGCAGAGCCGAGGCAGCTATGAGTGCTGGCTCAGGGAGTTTCTTTCAGGGGATGGAGTGTCTGAGTGACCCGGACAGGAGCACAATGAACTTGCGCTAGTTTTGAAACTCTGTTCTAAAATGGCGCTGCTTTGTTTACATAACTGGCTACACCCCAACATGGCGACTGTAACTTTGCATCACACTCAGTTAAAAATTGCTAGGACTCTGTCTGGATCTTTGCATTTCAACTGAATTTTCTAGCACAAGTTCATTTTACTATTTCTCAATCCATTACTTTACAAGCACTTAGACCAGGGGATCGTTTGTTTCAAAGTTTGCTTTCTTTGAAAACAGCACTTTCACACCAAAGTCCAAGATTTAACAGTTTACAAACTCTCTTTTTCAGCACTTTTGCTGCATTTGCTCATGTTCTTACTCAGTTCTCCGACCTTAGCATCACAATCAATTTCTTTTGCAAAGGATACTTGCAGGCAGTAGATGGTTTGCACCGTCGATGGAAATACGGCCTGCTGCCAACTTGAAGAAGGCCTCTGGGGTGAAACAGGCTGGCGGTCCCGTGAATCATGGCAACGATCGTTTCGATCACTCCCCAGTCGTCAGAATACAGGTTGGGCCCAGGTATTTGTGAACAAAGTCAGAAAAACTGCTGTTGCAGAAGCACTTTTGATGCAAGCAATTCTTCCTCCCTGCCAAACGAACTACGAGCTGCTGGCACACTACTCCTCCACGAATGTTCCACAAGCACAGACTCAGGCAAGGGCAGGGCTTAAGTGCACTGGGACCAAGCACACAACGCCATGCAAATGAGCTCTCTTTCTCTCTGCTGCACTCCTGCATGGTGATCGCTGAGAAGGCAACATTTAAACTGCAAACTGCCACCTTTTTTTTTCTCGGCTTGAAATTTCAGCAGGGCAAAGCATTTCAAGGCATTTTCACTCAGTTTTGGTGCATTTTCCTTAGCGACTCCCTCACATTTCACTGTACACACTTGAAACTCTCTGAGCACCAAGAAAACACTGTCCTTTAAGTCCACAAATATTTTTCTCAGGAAATTTGCAACTTTTAAACAGTTTTCAAGTGCTTTTTCCTACAAGGCAAGGACAATTATCTCTCAGTCCACAGTTTCATAGCAACACACAAGAAGCAAATTCTTCCTCTTTCTTTTCCGCATAACTCAGACAGCAAAAGACTTTCAGGTGGCATTTTACTTGGCACAGTTTGCTTTCTGGTAAACGGTCTTCTGTTTGGGGCACCACCACCAGACAGGAAGATCCAGGACATACCCTCAGCATGCCTCTCACCCCAAATTAAATATCCCAAGATGAGCCCCCATTTGTTTTTAACCCCCAGGCTACTTATTTAACTAGTGTGCACACCCATTTATTGTAACGCTCACCCAGCTAAACATCTGGAGAAACTGGTGCCCATATACTGGCATATCATTTACTTTACTAAAAGGTAGATACCACCCTTGACGTTAGGATGTGTACGTGGCTCATTTTCTAGAGGAAGAGAGGGGTGGTGGTACAGAAACAAACTTGAACCCTGTGTAAAACACAACCCAGGTCCTGGGTGGAGGTAGCTAGGCATATGCTTGAACTAACCTGCTGAGGGAGCTCAGTACATCCACACAACCAGAAGCAATAAATCGAATGTCCATAACAGTGACTGGATTGTGCAGTATGGCTTTATTCGAAGATGGCAAGTAAAGCTGAAGTGGACCCCCAAGGGTTGGTCCAAGCTGGACAGGTACAAAACTCCAAGAACTCTCCTTGCATTGTAGTACAGTTCATGAACACAGAAACATTTTCTTCCCAAATTCCCAAAGTGCATCTGTGGACACAGGGCCACGGACATGAACATCCCTCTTTTTCCATGAGTGTTATTTAGTGAATTCTAAGCCACACCTTCAGAACTCCTTTTGAATATAGGTGCAATGTGTGACAACTCACCCACACACCTTAACCTGCAGCATGGCCACTCGCTCAGGTAAGAATACTGGTGCCCTTTATGAACCAGGAAGCCCCGCCCTGCAAGCGCTCAGATGGTGTTCCTCCCACCCCTGGTCCCAACCGAGAGACTCTGCCACTCTCCAGGGTTACACCATTGAACCCCCCATTCCCCACTTAAATGCTAGCAGTCCCATACATTGCTCATCACAACACTGGGTGACACAGAGAAAATTAACTGCACTCACTGGGGTCTACAGTTCAGCTTTCTTCACCCACACTGGTGAGACTAGGGGCACTGACAGATGCGATCCAGCCTTATCTATGGGCAGATACACCCCGGACTATCAACTCCCTTAAGAACATTCGTGGAGATCTAGTCTCCCTGTCAGTACTCACAGAACTTGTTCCATCCACTGGGCATGGAACAACCAAAAAAGAAACAGGAAAGGCACTCTTCTGGGTAGCTGGTCCACACAGTCTATTTCAGGTCCTATACCAAGGCAGCTGAAAACACCTCAAAACATTCAGGGGATTGCCCCTTGAGTCTACAGAGAACAAGCAGATCTTTCCACTTCACTGGGAATAGAAAATCAGGAACGCCTGCTGTAGTCTTGTCTGCACCACTTCAACTGGAAATGACACTCGACTAGGGTCAGAAATCCTGGGCCCTCTGTCAGAGTCCACTGGCAGTCCTTCTTCCACTCTCACCTCCTCACTCAAACTCTAACTCCAACCAACTCTGACAGAATTCTAAGCTCCCCAGAGCAGCTAGCCACACAGTGTGGCTCATGCTGATGCAAGAGTTCTAAATTACCTAATCATTCCTCCCTCAGGCTAGCCGAGTAAACAATTATGTCATTATGTAAGGAGCCCTAATGAGCTCCTACCAGTTGCCTGCTACCTTAACAATAATACTGATAGGATTCTAGTCACCCCAAGGACTGGATGGTTACACTAGCCTCGGTTTCAATTCTAAATTTTTAATTTTGAACTTTCCCAACTTTGTATTTTCAATTTGAAGGGTAGAGTAAAGGAATAAAATAATTAATTACTAGACTCATACTGCATAGCATTAGTTAACTATCAATGGTAACTGTTACCTTATGCCAGAGTGCCTTAATGTCATATAGTAATCTGCCCTTTTTTTTTTTTAGCCAGGTTTTGTTTGTAAGGAGTTAGTTCAACACAGGTTATGGATTGAGACCATTCAGAAAATGTCAGAAACTTTTCTTTTAAACTTGGGTCTCTGGCAAAGTACTAAATAAAAAAAAAGGAAACTGACAAAGACATTTCTGTACTAACTTCTGGCTTTCCCAATTTACTCTGTGTAGTATAGGGGTGCATATATCCTGGCTATGATGGGTAATTATTTAAGCAATAAACCCACGACAGGGTGTGGGTGATGCTGAGTTTACCACGCTTGGCGTGGTTTGGTCATGAGGCCGCAGGCTGAGTGACCAAACCATCCAGGCGTGAGTAAATCCCAGCATCACCCACACCCTGGAGTGGTTTATTGCGATTATACAATGTGTCCCTTACTTTTCTGTTAAAAAAAAAAATGAATAGAAAAATTATTATTTTTTTATTTTTTATTGCTTTGCATTGAATTTGTTCTTACGCTACAAAAAATAGTGCAGTGTAATTTGGTTAAAAAAAGTGTAGGCTAGTGGAGCCATGGTCCTATTACAAAGTCTGTATCATGAAACATCCTACAATAAGAAAAATTTATTTAGTTTCATTCTGTGTTATAATATAATCTGCAAATTTCTTCTTTTTCCGAGTGCGTTAAAATCGGTTTCTTATCTGCTTTCTCTGAGCATCTCATCTCAGTAAGCGAATCTGTACAAGACAGTGGGACGGAAGAACAAAACACCCATCCCTACAGACTGCAGTCAGAACTGGCTGCCGTGACTACGAGACAAATGTTAGTGAAGCACACATGGTTAGTACAGTCGGTAAATCAGAGACAAGATCGGGTCAGAGTTGTGGTGTACCGGCTGCTGGTCTTCAGGGAGGGTTTGAGCGGTTTGGGAGATCGCGGTGGTGGTGTTGGAACAGTGCAGGTGGCGGGAATTCAGCCTCTAGTCTGGCTCACAGCACTGGCGCTGCTCTGTAGAGTTACTGTGTACAGAGTGCTTCACTCTTTTTTGGTTGTGGTTGGACAAGTAGAGGCGGAGTTAGTACAGCAATGTTTAGCGAGGAAAACAACATGGCGCTCAGAATGATTTGTAATCTTTTTTGTCCAGTTACTGAGATGTAGCTGGCTGGCACCTTTTGCGTTGTAATGTTGAATTTTACAACACAGTAAAGGTGCGAGTCAACCAATCAGATCTATTGATTTTGAAGCCCCATTGTATAATTGTACATTTTTTCCACTATGTATGAATGCAGATGTGGCTAAATAAAGCTAAGTTATAAAAAAAGAATTCTTATAAAAAGGAGGCGTGTCCAGAATAGCATGGGATAAAACGGACCCGGCTGGTAAGAGATGGACTGATGGAAGTTTATTGGTCTGGCCAGTGTAGCCGAATGGGCTGGCCCTGCTTTCACCCATCTGGTCCGGTCATGCCAGGCTGGTATTCATCCATGGCTAGGATAGGTTGGAAACCAGACCACCCAGATCAGACCAGACGAGATTGATAAAAGCTAGACTGGCCTGTCCAACAAAATCTGAGCAGTTTGTTCATGGTTTGGCTGGACTGGCTTTTACTGATCTGGTTTTCACCAAGTCCTTCTGTGATGTAGCATACAAGGTAATTGTGGGTGGCCCCCTTACTGGACAGGGGTTTTGAGTAGGTCCAGAGACGGTGACTTCTGTGTTCCATGAGTTTGGCTCAATGGAGGAGATTCTCCTGGATCTACTGTTGCCGGTATGTAACTGTTCTTTCTGCTACCTACTTTGTATCCCATTGCTGTTTGATATGTGCTCCTTATTTACTTGTGTAACCTCCTGGGTCGTACCTAAAAGTAGGCACAAAGGTGTCTAGTTTACTTACCTAGTCACAGGGGCATCACAAGGGGATGGCTGAAGCTCTGCATCTTCATTCACTAGCCCCAATTCTGTATCTTTATTCATTAGCCTCAAATAAAAGATTGCCAATTTCTAAAACTGACCCCCTCCTGTCTTATTGTTTCACTGGGTGGAAGGTGTGGGGGTTCAAGCCCATAATCTTGTCAGATCCTATGGCCCTACTTAGTCAAGAAAAGCTAATAGGGATACTAAAAAATCAACAGGAGCCCAGTGCACTCCATAATTACCAGCGTCTTATTCCTCACGAACAAGGCATTTGGGTGAGCAGCCAGAAAGGGCAAGAATCCCTCTCTACCTTGCCCTATGGCCCCCACCCAACTCGGGCATTTTTGAGAGCTCCCTAGTGACGAAAACATAGCATGGGCAATCCTGTCCAGGGTTCTGATTCCACCAGGCCGCTTCGGGGTCGGAATGAAGTGAGTTTGCCCGCTGCTTGCCTCTCTCAAGCGAAGCGCCGTTAGTAACACAGGCACGGGATTCAGTAAGGACGGACTAGCTGCTCCCACTGCTGTCCCTGCAGCACCCCCGTAGTTTTCAAAGCCGCTCCTTCCCGCCTGTGTTTCAGGGGCCTGTTAATCCGCGTCGCTCGATGGCGTGTAAACGGAATCCTACAAGGAGGGCGGCGCTGGTGTAGGACATCGGGCGCGCTGTTAAACGGTCTACACTTCGCTCGGATGCAATGAGTGTTGGCCTTGGTTAACAGACTGGGACTATCTTTGCTATCCGCCCATTCCGTCAGGCCGTGCCCGGTTCGGGAGCCGGTCTCGGCCCCTCGGTTCCTCAGGCAGCACACCGGGCAGCTCTGGCGGGCTTTCCGTCTGACGGCGCAGCGCGAGAGGCCATGGCCGCCGTTTATAAACTCCTCGCTTGAGGAGGAGGGTGGGAAGTGCTGGTATTTCATTTCTGCCTTATTGGGACCTAAAACCCGGGGCTGAGTTGAGTGTCTCTGTTTCTACCGCACGGAATGGCTGGCGGCTCGCCGGCTGTGATGGAGGAGGTGGATGTTGAACCCGTAATCACTGTAAGTACTCTGTGTAGACAGAGACTGTGTACAGGAGGGGATGGTGTCTGCTCTGTATATGCAGCTGGGTAAGTTTGTTTATAACATGGGCTCCGATCTGTAATGTTTTTGATTGGAGGAGAAGCGTCACGAGGGGCATACATTAATCCCTGTTATACCCGCAGCTAGAGTGAATAGGTTGTAGCTGAAATCCCTACTCAGGTGTAGCTGTCGGAACTTGTTCAGGAGCTGGAGCAGTATAGAGTCCCTGCAGTGTTTCTGGTGTTCCCAGCTACCCGCAGACTCTGAGAACCGTGCCAGTCTCTGAGAACTGGTATGTCCTGAGTCTGTTAAAAGTTGTTTCCCACCCACCCGGGCGGACATTGTAGGTGTCAGTGTTTTTTCGTGTTTTGGCCAGGGGGGCAGGAGAAGAGGGCTCTGAGGTGGCAGATCCGGGCCAGCGAGAGGAGAGAGTGGGGAAGACAGAGCGCCTTAAATGTGCCCGGTTCGGGGGAGCGGGAGCAGAGAGCTGGACCCAAGCAGGTGGCGAGCTGGCTAAGCCGCAAGTGCAGGACTACTTGCGAGTTGCCGGAGAAAGAGTGGCAGGAAGGGCTACGTGAGTATCGGGGAGTTGGAATAGCAGCGGCACTGAGGAGAGTTGCCGGTGGGCAGAGCGATGGCAAGGGCAGTTGGAGTACCGTGGAAGCAGTGGCAACGCAGAATGTTAATGAAAGTACAAAACTATAGCATGAGTAAATAATTGTTGCTATAAATCACACAACTGTAAAAGTCTTCAAAAGTGAAAAAAAAAAAAGAACAATTACTCGACGGACTACTTTATTCTGTGTCAGTCTAGTGGAAGGATACCACATTGACACAACAGATTTTTGTATATTCCAAAAAATACATATCGGAGCCCATGTTATAAGTGCAGTAACTCCATGGTGTGGGGTTACTGGGGATTAATCAACATCCTGGGTGCTGTAAGGACACTCTGGCGTCGCCCTTGTGCCTCACAGCGCACCCAAGGTGTTAATTAATCCCCAGTAGCCCCACACCCTGTCGTGGATTATTCTTACTTATAACATGGGCACCTTAAAACATGCAATGTGATTAGTGGATTGACTGTGTGTGGCCATACATTAATGCCTGTTATACCAATAGCTAGAATGAGCAGGTTTTAGCGAAATCCCTACTCATGCCTAGCTGTTGGGTATATGGATAGGGTAGTTGGGATTTGTTTACACGTGGTGAGTCCCTTCCTGTGTAGCTGTATTGCTCCGCCCACTGCTGTCACTTCCACGGAGGAGATCCCAGCTGAAGTCCCGGAAGCGAGTGTGTTGTGTGGCAGCAGTAGCGGCTGTTCCTCCTGTACCGCTGGTTCCATGGTGTTGCAGCGTCACTGCGGGAAAAGGTCCTATCCACCCACCCACCCAGATGGATCCTGCAGGACACAGCATTCACAGAAGAGCCCTGGAGCAGAGAACAGGGCAGCAGTGCGGAGAGTGACTGGTGCAAGGGCCAGTGGTCCAGGAATAACGGTGCCATATTAGTCTCTGAGAAGCGGTATGTTGTTTCCCACTCACCCTTCCCGGTGGACACTGTACTTTTCAATGTGTTTTCATGTACTGGCCAATTGGGGGGAGCGGGAGGAGAGTGCTGTGAGGTGCTGATGCAGGAGTAACTGTGCCGTGTCAGTCTCTGAAAAGCGGTATGTTGTTTCCCACTCACCCGCCCTGGTGGACACTGAACTTTTCAACATGTTTTCGTGTACTGGCCAGTTGGGAGGGGGGAGAGGGAGAAGAGTGCTCTGAGGTGCCGTACAACAGGCGGCAGGTTCGGGCTACCGGGAGGAGAGAACGGGAAAGACAGAGCGCTTTGAATGGACCCGGTTGGAGGGAGCGGGAACAGAGTGCTGGAGGCCAGGTCGGGAGAGCGCGGGAGCAGAGAGCTGGAGCCAAACATAGAAACATAGACTTCGATGGCAGATAAGGACTGCTTGGCCCACCTAGTCTGCCCATTTCCGTACCTACAGGATAAGCCGCAGATCCTAGTTAACCAACAGCCTATTTCTTCCTGCCCCCCACAAGAATTGTCTTATGTCTGTCCCATGTATTCTTGAATTCTCCCACAGTTTTAGACCCCACAACCTCCTCAGGAAGGATGTTCCATGCATCCACTACCTCTGTGAAAAATACTTCCTTACATTTCCCTGAACCACCCTCTATCTTTAAATTGTGTCCCTTGTTCTTGCATGTCTCTTTTTCTGAAAGATGCTACCCTCTTGGACTTTGTTGATTCCACTGAGGTACTTAAAAGTTTCTATCATATCCCCCCTCTCCCTCCTTTCCTCAAGGGTATACATATTAAGCTCCTTTAGTCTCTCCTCATACGGCTTCTCTTGCAGACCCTGCACCATTTTAGTTGCCCTCCTCTGGACTGCCTCCATCCTGTCTGTGTCCTTGCAGAGATGGGGACTCCAGAACTGGATGCAGTACACCAGATGGGGTCTCACCAACTGTCTGTACAGGGGGATAACCACTTCCTGTTTTCTGCTGGTGATGCCTCTCCCTATGCATCCCAGTATCCCCCCAGCCCTCCCTACTGCCTTCTCACATTGCTTGCTAACCTTAAGGTCATCTGATATGATTACCCCCAGGTCCCTTTCCTGTTTTGTTTTTGTTACTACCGCCACTCCCCATTGTGTGATCTTCCCCTGGGTTTTTGTTTCCCAGGTGTGAAGCAGGTTGTGAGCTGGCTGCTGCTGGGAGAAAAAGGCGGCCTGGTGCTGCAGAATACATGTCCGGTTGGTGGGAGCGGGAGGAGAGGGCCGTGATGTGCATGTTGGGGGAGGGGGGAGAGCAGGGAACAAGGGAGTTGCCAGTCACCCGCATCCCCAGACCTCTGGGAACTGTGCCAGTGTGTTGAGAATTGGTATACAAGTGTGGAGGAGATGGCGGAGAACTGAGAGATAATGCATACATTTATTAAATGCAAGTTTATCAGAGTAGGTCTAAATCTGCTTATATTTGATATTTTGGTCCCGGTGAGAGAGAGGGAGGGAGACAACAGGGTTACTGGAAAGCCGTGAGTAGTGGGCACTGGACTGGGAAATAGGGTAGCAGTGGGGAGAGCAAGCCGGTACGTCTGTGCAAAAAAACATTGGGCACTAGAGCGGGAAACAAGTAAAAAAACGGTATAAAATTGAACAAAGCCAACAAAAATAACAAAACAAGACTCATTGCGGGGACTATTTTATTCTCTGTCAGTGTAAGTGAAAGGATACCAGTGTCAAATGGGAAACTTTTCTGTATTTTGGAAAAACTAAATATTTTTCAAACTTATTCAAGCCCATGTTATAAGTGCAGTAACCCACTCCAGGGTGCGGAGTTACTGGGGATTAATCAACACCCTGGGTGCTGCGAGGGCACTCTAGCTTTGCCCTCGTGCCTCTCAACGCACCCAGGGTGTTGATTAATTAAGCAATAAGCCATGAGGAGGCGTGGGCTATCAGGGGATTTACCATGACTGTAGTGGTTTGCCCACGAGGCGCAGCCGAGTGGGTAAATCCTTGTCAGCCGTGGTAATTCCCCTGCTAACCCACATCATCTGAGTGGTTTATTGCGATTATACCAAGGTTCATTTTTTTAAGTATAATAAAATACAACTTTTAAAAGGGTTGCTTTGTGTTTTTATTTTTATTCTATTTATTCCTGGGATGCAGATGATTTGGATTTGGTTGAGCTTTTATATTGGCTCATCAGCCAGTGATTATCATAGGATTTACACCGGTGGTAAACTGCCAGTCTGACCATTTCATTGGCTGTTCAGTTATGTCCATGGTATAATCCCCAGTAACCCCACACCCTGTTATGGATTATTGCTTACATAATACAGGAAGGATGTCTAGCTGAATATTACACAGTCAAAGGTGAATGAGTGGGGTGCCCCAAGGACTGGTCCTGGGTCTAGTACTTAATGTAGTGAGCCAAGCCTTAGTTACTGTTATGTTATAGTTTGAGATTTTTTTTTTTTTTTACCTTCTGTTTATCCGCCTACTGCACCGTCCCTCCACTCATTCAGAGTTCCTCAAGTCACCTTCTGACGTCCTGCAGTGCTCCTAGGTGTCTGGGCCAGAGAGATTCTTAGTAGCCTGGTGTACTCTCCCGCTGGGGCGGGGAAGGGAACCAAGCCTTCCCCATGACAATGGTGGAGCGAGCAGAACACAGCAGAGTCTGCCCCAGTGAGCACCGATGGCGCAGTACGGCTTTGGAGGAGTCACCCCAGGAGTGATGGGCTCCATTTTCTCCTGTTCTGGTGAACCCCGCCCTGCAGTTGCCGCACACTAGGAGAGCGAATGAGGAGGCATGTGTTGAGTGCAAATCCTCCCCGGGCTCTCGGCTGGTGCTTCCCTTCCCTTCTGTGTATTCCAAACTGCATCGCCATCTCGAGTTCATCCAGGAGGTGGCGATAGAGCAGCGGGACAGACCTGCAACCCTCCCCAGAGAGGGAGAGCGGCCGTTGGGCGCTCAATCCCTCTCTTCCCCTGCCGACCCTCCAGCGGCTCGAGTCCGTCACCGAACCCGGGTCACCTGCGTGAAGCGAGGTGTGGCGCCCAGCGCTCACAACCCTCTGTGCCACCAGGCCAGTTTGTGAGTTTTCATTCGTATGTGCGCATAACTACAGCTTGGTACTATTTATCAGACAATTTTACCAGCATCGCTCAGGTGCTGACAGTTTATTCTCAACATTTCAGTTTTTGGAGGAGTTTTTTTGCTGGCACCGAAGCTTGAAGTGCTGCATGGCGACGCTCTTACTACATCTGTGTTATTTTCTCCATTTTACTGTGAGTCCAGCGGTGGCTTCCTGGGGGAGAAGTTGCAGCCCACGCCTGAACTCGAGCTGCATACTTTGTTTGGAATTGGAGTTGGAAGATGTATGGACTTCGACGCTGTAGGGGGCTGTGCTTTTTGTAAGGAGTGTGGATGCTAAACCATCTTGATGTTCCGGTGGCTCGTATAGAGGAGTGGAGGATTGCTTATTGAGTCCGTGACCCCCAGCTGTGAAATTGCTCGGGGCTGGGTGGCGCGCCCAAGGTAGGTGCCTTGTTCAGGCTGTCTGGTGGGGTGGGGGTTGGGAGGTGTTTGCCAGAGGGTGGATGGTGTCCTAACTACAAGGGGGCTTTCTGAGGATGTCGGCCAGTGGATGGATGCTAGCTGGGGGTCCTAGACCAGGGGACGCCTGAATTGGGTTGTCTGCTTGCAGGGCTGGGTGTCGCTGGAAGTCGGTCCTTGGAGCTGGAATCACCATAGTTTCAAGGTGCTTCTACCAACTGATCCGAATTGGCTGATTAACTTCTCCCCATACATGTTGGAATGCCACATTCGTTTGGATGAGCTTTAATGTTGGTATATTGCTCTAAACTGAACTTGGGAGGCTGTGAGAGAGCCTCCGAGACATTTACTGATTGCTGCTGTACTGCTGATTTTTTAAGCGTTATATTAGTGGGAGTACTGCAGCCCTTTGGACATTCTTTTGATGGTGGAATCCGGGGGTGAGAGCCCTATCGACACCATATTTGCTTTACACGCTGGTGGATATTGCAACTGGTGAAAGATTGAGTTTTAGCCATCAGACTTTCAGCTTCTACATCCCTCAGTTTGTATTGTGGTGGGTTCTTGTTATTTTGTATGTGATAGATATGGGGTATTTTGGTAGTTTTTATTTGAGGGGAGGGTGCGTCAATTTTGTTTTTTGGGGTTTATTTGGGTGTTTGAATATTTTAGCATTTTCTGTTGCTAGTTAGAGCAAGATAACATGTGCTGGCATAGTTCTGGGGCAGTTGGGCACTATTCCCCCACCAGGCTTGGGACCTCTGTCTATGTCGATTTCCTTCCAGTAGAGGTGTATGTGCATTGTCGCGCTTTGGGATAGTGTGTGTGTGTGTGGGGGGCTGGTCCCAGGGCGTATGGAGCTGGGCGGCAAATTGGGGTAGTGGAGGTCAATGAGAAATGAGAACAGACTAGGATCAGCAAAACTGCCCTCAGAGCCCTCCTACAGTCTTGAACCACTGTGATTGCCTCTGAACTATCTTACACTTTACCGGCCGGCATAGACTGCGGCTGGTTTCCTCATATCCCTGCCACTACCTGTGTCCCACTAGTCTAGCTCTGCACAGATGTGCCATTTGATTTGTATGTTTGCACCAACTGCCCTAGTTTTTCTCTCTGCAAGACTCACAAATGCTTCTGTAGCTACTGCTACTGTAACTACCTGACTATGTACTGCTGTACTGATATGTAACCTGTCTTTCTCTGTTTGTAATATTTGTAACGTGGAACCTTTGTAAAGGAGTCTGACTCAAAGGTATTTCTGAATCTCCAATAAATAAATAAATAAAGGAGATGCACTGGGGCGAAATGGGTCCAGGAGAGGGGTTCTCCCTGCCTGGTGCCCATACCCAAGGGCTTCACATCTGGTGGGCAACTAACACGATCTTCCCCGGCTGCTCATCCTACTCAGGTGGTGTTATGTAATGCGAGGTCCATTAAGAACAAGACAGCAGTGATTACTGATCTGGTTGGAACATCGGACTGGGCGTGCATCACTGAGACCTGGCTGGACGAAAATGCTGGTCCTGTATTGGAGGTAGCACTTCCGGCTGGGTACTCAGTGGTGGTATGCCGTTGTAACAGCGACGCTCTTACAGCTACAGCAACCCACCGACACCGGCAGTGTCGATTGGGTTGCGGAGGATGACGAGTCATTGACTGGAGTTTGGTCACTGTTCCCGAGATCCGACCCCTCCCGGAGTTGGAATCCTTAAGTCCGGGGTGGGCAGGGGCAGAGCCCTCGGTGATGCACCACCCGAGGTTGGATCATACCAATGTGTTTCAAATCGGAACTGGGCCTTATAAATGTGCCATTGGGAGCTACTGGATCCTTAGAGTATATCATGAGTGCAGGTGTGGGTTGTAGGATACATCTTGTCTACTGTCCACCCGGGGGCAAGAAGGATTTCCTGCAGGAAGTTGCAGACTTCATCGTCGACATGGTGTAGGAATCCTCCAGATGGTTGATTCTGGGAATTTTAACACCTGGGTCGACGACAGACTCTCTCAATTTGGTCAAGACTTCTTCCAACTGATTTAGTTGGGCTTCACACAGGTAATTTCCTTTGCAACCCATAATTGTCGTCACTTGTTGGATCTGGTGTTCTGCTGGGGATGGAGATATCCCGACTTGGTGCTGGAACCAGTCAGATGGTTTGACCATCACACTATAGGGTTCAGTTTCGAGGCTCCCCCAATAGACCTGCACCTACGGAGATGGGCTGGTACTGCCCTTTAAAGAGTTTGACCCCTGAGGGTCTTACGGCGGTACTGGACCTATCGAGTATGTTGAGGGAAAGCATGGAACCAGGAGATCTAGTGCTTGCTTATAATAAGGCAGTGTTGGTGGCCCTGGGTTCCAAAGCTCCTGTCTACGTTCGCCCACCCACTCTTCATCCTCTGCCCCCTTGGTCTGATGGGACCTTGAAGGAGTTAGCGAGTGGGGGCGAAGGTTGGAAGATGCTGGCAGAAATCTGGCTTTGCTGATGGCCCATTATAAGAATTGTCAATTGCCAATTTCCGTAAGAAAGCAGAGTTCCTGTCCAGGGAGATTGCTGCTGCAAGAAACCGACCGGCTCAGCTCTTCAGGACTGACAGGTTGTGCAATCCAGCCTGTCTTCAGAATTGGAGCGTTTTCACAGCCTAAGTGCGAGTTTGTTCGAATATTTTTTTTGTTTGTTTTCCTTTTGCAGATAAAGTTGTCACTATCGGATTGGAGAGCCATGCAGTGCGTTCTAATGAGTGTGGCAGTGGTTCGTGGGAGGTTACAAGCACCCAGTTTGTCTGGTCTGAGTTTGACTGGTTGGCGATTTAAGGACATTGTGAAGATTATCCAGGGTATGCGACCGACTTACTGTAGTTTGTATCCTGGTCCAATCCGCCTCCTTGTGGGGAGTGGGGAGGTCATCGGACCAGTCCTTGTGGAGATAGTTTGGTGTTCGTTGGACACGGGGGTGTTTCTGGACCCCCTGAAGGAGGTGGTGGTGACCCCTTTTCTGAAAAAAAACTTTCCCTCGACCTAGACTGTCTCGCCAACTACAGACCTGTCTCTAACTTGCCTTTTGTGGGCAAGGTTATTGAGAAGGTAGTTGTGTTGCAACTGGAGGATCATCTTACCACCCACAATGTCTACAGTCCTCTCCAGTCGGGAATCAGGAAGAGGCATAGTACCAAGACGGCACTTGTTAGGGTACTTAGTGATCTCCTGATAGCGAGAGATCGGAAGAGACGTTTGATCTTGGTTCTCCTTGATCTCTCTGCAGCGTTTGACACTGTGGACCATGGAGTGTTATTGGAGCACCTACGGCATATCTGTGGACTGTCTGGTAAAGTCCTCAAGTGGTTCCACTCTTTTCTCATGGGCAGAACTCAGAATGGTGTTTGGTAATTTTTTCCTCTGCCCCTCTCCCCCTGTCCTGTTGGGTGTCGCAGGGTTCTGTTTTATCACCCATGTTGTTCGCGGTGTATATTCTGCCGTTTGGGAGACACTATAAGGCATTATGGGCTGAATTCTCACTGCTATGCAGATGATACTCGGCTATACATGTCTTTTGTTCCCAAACGGTGTGATGCGGTCTTGGTCTTCAATCACTGCCTCGCTGAGATTCAAGACTGGATGAGTGCCAACTGGTTGAGGTTTAACCTTGATAAGACTGAGGTGCTGGTGGTGGACCCAGGTCATTGGGTAGAGGGGGTTGTCTGCTGGCCAGCCATCTGGACTTTTGTTGGGAGGCAACCAGTTGATGGCCTCTGATCAGGTGTGGAATCTGGGCATTATGCTTGATAGCGGTCTGACTCTTAAATCTCAGGTGTCGGCAGTTATCAAGACCTTATTTTACCATCTGAGGAATATCACCCAGATAACACCTTGTTCCGCATGAAGATCTTCCAATGTTGGTTCACGCCTTTGTGACTTCCCGCTTGGATTACTGCAACGCTCTATACCTGGGGCTGCTGGGGGTGGACATCTGCCACCTACAGCTAGTGCAGAACACGGCGGCCAGGTTGTTGACTGGCTTATCTAGATCTAGTCATGTCATGGCTATGCTCCTCGAAGGCTGCTGGTGTAGGTGGAGGATCACATTCAAGGTCAGTTTGCTGTCGTATAAGGCCCTACACAGACTCAGACCACGTCATTTGCAAAAGCTCCTCTGCCCCTACTGCCCCCTCTGCCAACGAGGGATTGCTAGAGGTTCCCAGGGTCCTTTGAAGACCTATAAGGCTAGAGCTTTAGCTTTTGCAGCTCCTACCCTGTCTCTACCTCGTATTAGAGAGTGCCTGAACGCTGAATCGTTTAAGTTGCATTGAAAGCGCATTTGTTTCATTTAACATTTCCTATTGATTGCTAGATTTCGCTACCTTTTTATTAATTTTAATTGTATATATTGTTATTTTATGGTTTTAGTATCTCTGTACAGGTGCTTTGTTTTTTTTGAAAAGTGCCTTAGATAAAGATGACTTGACTTGAGGGAGGGGTGGGTGATGCAGAGAGACTGGCAAAGGCTTGAGAGGCAGTCAAACTGGGTTTAGAAGTTGAAATTCAAAGCCAAAAAGTACAAAGTGACACATATAGTTAATAAGAATCCCAGGAAAAGTACTGCATGGGCGGGGGATGAAGCTGGCATGACCTCGGAGGAAAGAGATCTAGCTGTCATCATCGGGGTGCTGAAACAATCTACCCTGTAGTAAAGCAAACAGGATGCTGGGGTGTTCAGGAAGGAGTTTTGACAGCAGAAGGAAGGATGTATTACTACTTCTCTGTAGTCACTTGAAGGCCCCACCTGGAGCATTGTGCCCAGTTCTGGACTCTTCACCTGAGCAAAGATAAGGACATGCTGGAGACAGTGCAACGTAGGGTGATCAGAATGATTCAGGGCCAGCAGAGCAGATGTTACAAGGATGGCTCAAGGCACCAGACATGTATTAGCTGGAAGCCAGACAAGAGGGGAGATCTGATAGAAGCCTTCCAGCTTCCTGAAAGGAAAGAGTAAGATAGGCTGAGGAACTATGTAGTATCAGTAGCAGATAGGAACACGGAGGCATGAGTAAAATGGACGGGTGTGGTCGGTTCAAGTGGGACATGAGAGGTTTTTATTTTACAGAAACATCCACACCATGTTCCCCACTTTACCACTACCACCCTGAGCAACCACTAAGCTTTTCACTCTGTCCGAGCCATGTTTGAAACCATTGATAGTTTTGGTGCTTACCATATCAGCTGGCGATTGTTCCACTCTCCACCACCCATTAGTCAAATAAAACTTTCTCACTTCACTCTTGAATTCCCCCCTCCCCGTCACTTTCCACTCGTGCCCCCATGAGTGAGGTGGTCATAAAGCAATAAGACATGTGCGATAACCTGGAATATCATCCTGTCTCTGGTGCATTGTGAGGCACTACCCCATGGGCCAAGTGACTTCAACCACCTGAGAAGGTATGATATCCCATCAAATTTCACATCTCTGAGTGTTTTGTTGCAATTATGAAACGGATCCACTTTGATTTTGTTCGGTGATGGCATGACCTACTTTTCAGACCGGGATTATGTACTGAGCTCATCCTGACTGCACATTACAGCCAATCGATTTTCAGGATTTTGTCCATCCATTTCATAATTGTTTTTGTTAACCAGTAAGGGAGGGAATCCCTCACATAATGTTTACACTTTAGCATCTCTTCCCAGCATAGACAGCTGTCTTGGTGATAGCATGTTATGCAAATAATAGAATTTGGAATGGTTCAGGTTCTGCACTTAGCTCTGGGCAGTTAACTCAGATTTGTTTTTCCGCCTGAAGAGAGCAGTCACCCTGAAGTAAGCTCAGTATTTCTGGTCTTCCAGACGATTTATTGTTTTTAAAGTTTTAGTTTTTACTACAGTTTTGCTAATTTTAATAACTGCATTAGTTAGAAGTTGGTTTCAGATTCTTTCTTTCCTAGTCTCTGTATGACTGTGTATGTCTCTCTCTCTTTGTAGATCACTCTTGTCTGTTTTTTTTTAAACTCAGCTTTATTTCCGATTAACAGCAGCATGACATAACTTAAAACAGTGCCAAAGAAAATAGCATAGAAAGAACGGAAATATAAACCATGGTCTAATTCAGCCCTAAAAAATGATCAAGTATATGTTTCTCCCTAAGAATAACATAGGCACTGATATGTAGATACCAGAAGCCCCTCTTAAAGGCAGGTCCCCCAACCCCATCTGCCCATAGTTACACTGTAAGGAGTAGGTCTCCCCTTACTATGCCCCAACAGCCATAATTCCAAACCTCTCCATCTCACTTCATGTTTATCAAAACTGAGTTGGAGTCTTCCCATCAAGGCTTCCGTCTCTAAAACCCCCTTTAACTCTGCCCACCCATTCTCGTATAGTGGGGGGAGGGGGCTCAGGTTGGAGCCAGCTACCTGTAATACATTTTAAGGCCACCACCATTAAAATAAGTAGGACTCTTCTGGTGTCTCCCCCGTTGGCGGGTTGCCGTGGGGATCCCCAGCACCCGCTCCGTAAAAGCCAGAGGAACCAAGACCTCTGTAATGGTGTGCACCGCCTGTTAAACCTCCTTCCAAAACTTCCCTAACTTTGGGAAATCCCAAAAAAATGTACCAGTGGTGCCCTATCTGGCCGCATGCCCTCCAGCAGGCAGCCGACTTGGAGGCACTGTAATGTTGCGTGATAGTTGGAGTATGGAAAAATTGAACAATACCTTCCAGTACAATTCTTGCCAGATGGGCTATGATCTTCACTCCATTTTAATCTGTAGGTCCAGTTTGCTACAGTGATTGAGGTGTTGGCCTCCCTTTCTCAGGCAACCTGCTGTGGTTTCCAGCAGCCTCAGTCAATAGTTTGTAAATCCCACATATATATTTTCCCAGACCCGCAATTCTTACTGCACTATACAGGTAGGCTTCCCAACTCAAGTATGGTCTCTGTTTTTACATGGAACTGTGTATGCCTCTCCAAAGAAGGATGTGAACCTGTCTTAAGGGTTCATTTGTGTCCACAGGTTTGCATGTTTGTCTTGGGGACCATATGTATGTCTGTCCACGTGTCCATGCAGGTCCCCCTGTTGTGCCGGACTGTGGTGTCATGTGTCTCTGAGGCTTTCAGTTTGTGTGCCCGATCTGTTGATCAATCTGTTGTCAGCTTGGAGGCCCATGTGTATTTTCACAAGGCTGTGTGTCTTGGTCTCAGACTGTCTGTATCTGTAATATCTGAGGCTCAGTAGGTATGTATGTTTGTGTCCGGGGTTGTGTTTGCCACTTCAGGGGGTTTATAATGTGTCTATCTAAGGGTCCATATGGGTTACTATAGTGTGTCATTCCAAGTGTCTGTGTTTGTCTGAGAATCCACGTGTGCCTGTCCAAGTGTCCCGGTTATAAGTAGTTACTAGAAGCCAATCCACAGTCTCTGTTAGAGAATGCTTTTCAAGAGTCTGCCTTCCCCGTTACAGATTGTCAGTGGTACGACAGAAAAAAATAAAACCTTACGCACCATGCTAATGCTGCTGCTGTTGGCTCTAGCCAACTCTCGTTCCATGTACCATCTTCTATGTTCTTTTGTAGTATCTTCTGCAGTAACATACCAGCTCACGTGCTTCCCCATTCCCTGCAAAGACAGGGTGGTAGTTGTGATGATGGGGCCAAGGACTCTTTATGTCTTGGGGCCCTATGTGCACTGTAAATGTTGATGGGGGGGCAAGGACACATTACTGTTTGGGGCCCCTATATGAACTGCAAATGTGCAAAAATGGGTTTTTAGTAAGTTACAGTACTGGTATCAAAACAGGGCTATTAGTTAAAAGATGGTAATCAGAGTCCATTTTGGATCTTTTTTTTTTAAAGAAACAAATTAGGGTGATGGCCAGAAATATCAAGTGGTGGTAAAAATGTAGTGTGGTTGTTTAAAAAAACAAATTGGTGGTAAAATAATATGGGGTGATGGCCTAGCCCTCGCACTTGAGATGCCCTATGTTGAATTGCATTGCCCCTCCAGATTTCTTTGCCTCTCTTCAGGGCTGTTGGTAACGTGGGGGCCTGTGTCCTTTATGCACATTTTGTGCTTCGGGATGCTCAGATTTTTTAAAGTTCCTGAGACCCTCACAAGCCCTGGGAGTACATCCACTGAGCCACCCCATAAGCTTGCATTTCATGATGAAAGAATGTGGAAAGCAATGGGAAGTGCTCATTAGTTTCTATAGGGCCGTCTTTTAACTATGATTTTTCATGATTTAGAGAGTAAATCAAACTAGCAGCAACTCTACCAACAAGGGTCTTGTTAATTGAGCGGTGGCCGTAATTTGTTTGAATTTGTCCTCTAAGATATTAAAAATCATTAAAAAAAAATGGTCCCATAGAAACCAAGGAAGTGTGCCCCGCGCTCTCCAGATTCTTATATCACGAAACGTGTGAGTGCGGGGATGTGGCTCACATTCATTTCAGTGGGGACCCAAAAAATTTCACAGGGACTCCCACTTTTTAGCTGTGGATCCCCATTTTTTTTTTTTTTTTTGAAAGTCCCAGACCCCTGAACAAAAATCCTACCACAAACCCTGTCTCTTGTTCCTAAGCCCTTTGTGTTTTGAACTATTACGCTAGTATCACCACACCTAGCTACTCGTGGTAGAGGCTTCTGTTTGAGCAACACAACAAACCTCTAGTCATTGCATGTGTCTACTCCTGCCTAGGAAGGCCAAAGAGGGCCTAGGTAGTCATCTAGGCAGTGGCCGGCATTAACAAAAACTGTGAGCTTGTTGTCACAGGTGACTAACATAAACTATCTCAGTAGTGACTTGTCAAACCAGAAGGATACCTGAGGGAAACAATGCTCGAGGATCCACCTCTCCATTCTCCAATTACCTACGGCCCGGGGGGGGGTAAACCTGCCCAATCTTAAGCTGTATGCTCAAGCGGTCTTCTTCTGTACCCTTATTCTTTGGTTAACAGATAGCATTTCAGTCCCTGGAATTTATCCTAAATGATATCTCCGCTCTCTTCTTTTTTCCTCTAATGATGACACGCCTGCCCTGAGACATTTTACGCAGATTACATCTAGTACTCTCCAAGTATGGTATAAACTAAAACAACCCTAAAATAAAACCAATATATGATTATTGTAAAATAATTTCCAAAGATGACTTTTTTCAACCCTCGGATATTGACCTGGCTTTCTCAATGGCAAAATCAGGACTATCACACTTGTTCCAGTTTCTGGACAGAGAGGGATTTACCTTCGATAAGCTAAAACTCAATATCAATTTAGTGGAACAGATTTCTTCAGATATCTCAAGTGAGGAATTATATACTTCACAGAACATTAACTGAGAAATTACCTATCCCAACCCCGCCTTTACATTGCTGCCCATATTCCTTATAGCGGCCAAGAAGGCCATTACCAGAAAATGGCTGTCTAAACTTATTCCTTCCATTCAGGATTGGAGATCCATTATGCTGGAAATCTAAGACCGAATGGAGAAGTTTGGACATAAGTGGCAGGGCTGGATAGTTTACTATTCAGGCATAGACCGTGCTTTTGTTCCCTAAATGTATTTATGGTACTGCTTTTCAACAGGGGCCAGGTGCTCTGGTGGAAGAGATTATAACTTGTAGTGTATCTGAGGACTCCAGCTACCAACTTATTGAGTGTCTTAATGGTTGCATTGAATGTATATATTAACCATCATATGATATTAATCTGGTGTATATGTGTATAAAATGGTAATAAAAAAAAAAAAAAGAAGGAAACTGTGGCAAGCTCATATCTCACACAGTTAATCAGTGACCCACAGAATGAACCATAAATCTGGCAAACACGCACTTCTAGACTGGCTCCTCACAAGCTCTCCGGATGGGATATCTGAGGTTTCAGTACTCTGACTCTCTAAGCAATGATTCCCCAATCACCTGCATGTGGCCGAATACATTTAAAAAAGCTCCCCCAATCTTTGTGAAAAGCAGAATTCTGAGAAGAAGACAACTTGTAGCGTTCAAAGAAGCTCTCTCCCAGATTGCCTGGTCTCCCACTGATTTTCTGCATGCCCTTGACCAAGCACTTGTTTAACATGGTTTGCGACACATACACCCCGGTTAAAAAAAAAAGACAATCCTGTAGTTACCTTTGTTTTATCAGGAGAGAGAGAGAGAGACAAAGCTGAAAGCTTGTTTACAGGTGTAACCTGGGAGCACAAGGAACTTTAAGTGACTTGCTCAGGGTCAGACAGTATGCAAGTGGGGGCTGTGGGATTCAAACCCAGATCTCCAGGTTTGCAGCTCAGAGCCTTAAACCACTGCGCACTACTGGATCACATGAGGGACAGAGATAACCTTTGGAGCAGAACTAGGGTTACAGGGGAATATAATGACTTACAGAAACACAGGGCTGCCAGAAACAAATGCACTCAACTCATTCGGAGTGCTAAGGCCAATTACTACAAGAATCAATTAGAGAGAAACTGGGGGGACGGGAGGCGGTTCTGGGAAAATCTTAAGAAACTTACAGGGAGGGACGATAAAAAACAAACAAACAAAAAAACCAACCTTTTATTGTTAAATATCAGTGGCTCAGACTCAGTGGATCCCTTCACCATTGCTGAAGAGTTTAACTCTGCCTTTATGAACCTTAGCTCTGTTCTCCCTGCCGACTATCTCAAGCCTTCGACGGACCTGGAAAGCATACCTATGCCAAAACATCACCCAGATTTCTACTTTAAGAGAGTAACAGTCAACGAAGTCATGGGATATGTCAAAAAGGTCTTGGATAAAACCAGGTTGAGTAGAGACATCAACCTGAAAATGACAGCTCTTGCTATCGTTGTGCTAATAGTTCCATCTCCAAAATATTTAATAAGTCACTCTTACTGCCTAAATTCCTTTCACTCTGAAAGCAAGCGCTGGTGACCCCTATTCAAAAGAATGGGGATAGGACTCTCATCGCAAACTATAGGCCCATCTCTATTCATTCATTCTCTCTCTCTGTCTCTGTCTCTGTCTCGCTCGCTCGCTCTTGCTCTCTCTCTCTCATCCAAAGCCCTAGAGAGAATAGTGGTGGACCAACTCACTGATCATATCCACAAATACCAGTTGCAATGTCCCCAGCAGCATGGTTTTAGAAAAAAACATAGTACTGCCACAGCTCTGGTGGAATTTACTGATTATGTCCATAAGGCCTTGGATGAGGGTAAACTAGTTGGCTTGATCTTTATTGACTTAACAAAGGCCTTTGATACGATCTGTCAGCCCTTCCTCCTGAAACAGTTACGCACCCTAGGGGTAGCCCCAATGCCGTCCTGTGGTTCCAAGACTATCTATCATCTAGATCCCAAAGAGTCAGAATTGGCCAGTCGGTGTCTGATTCAAAAGAAGTCTCCTTGGGGACCCCTGCTGTTCAGACCATTTCTGAACGATCTTCCTGAGGCCTGCTGTAGTAAAATTATCTTATACGCCAACTATGCAGTCATACTTAGTAGTCACTCTCATATCGAGCACCTACAAGCTGAGCTGCAGACTACCTTCCAACAATTGGAAATCTGGTTTAGCTCTCAAAGGTTACTATTTAACTATAAAAAATGAAACGATGCTCCTCTCAAGCCCTTAGCTAAAGAGGAGGTACCCTCCTGACAGTCACAAATCACAGGTTGATCCTTAGAACAGGTACACTCCTTTAGTACCTGGGTGTCATGATTGATGACACCTCTCCTATGTGCATTACATTGACATGGTGGTGAAGGCTATGAACACCAAATTAGGCTTCCTGTGTAGGCTATCTCCTAATGTTCTCCACCTCTGGCTCCATACTATCCATATTAGACTACTGTCTGGTGGTTTATGGAGCAGCCCCTGTTTCTGACTCTCGAGGTGGCTACAGCCCTAAACAAGGCTGGTAGACTACTGCTAAACGCGGACTGCCGCACGCACACCTGCGCACTGTATACGCAGTCCAACCTGCTATCTCTTAGAACAGAATCAATTATCAAACCTGCCTTCTAGGGATGAAGGCCATGCTCTGCCAACCTCCTCCTTGTAGCTCTGAAATGGTAAGGATAGCCAACATCGAATACAATACCAGAAGTAGGGAGATGAACCCGCTTAGTATTCCATTTCGAAGGACTGCTCTGGGACAACGCTCTTTCTCCTACCGAGCACTACTTTGGCTTAACAAGATCCCAGCAGCGGTACTAAATACTGCAAACCTCCAGGCCTTTAAAACTGAACTTAAGCAATGTCTATTGAGCATGAACATTTGTGACTGCCCAAACTGATCCTGGTACTCCTTCTGAGAACCTTGCCCTCTGGATACCTGATATCCTCTTGGTCTCTACTCTCAGAGCGCTCCCCATCCCCCCTGGCTCCCCTCCTCAAACATCTCACTTGTGCTAAGAACAGCAAGGATTTCCCTCTCCACTCTCACTTATCTCTCCCATTTCTGTCTCTGCCCCCTGGCCTACTCCCTTCCCCTGGTAACCATACCCCCCCTCTACATTACTTCTCTACTCCTCCACGTCTTTGCCCCTACCCTCTTCACCAAAGCATTGTCAGCTCCCCTATATCAATGCTTTAATCTGACAAGGCTCTCCCGGGGCTGCTATTTTTACTCCATGTAGTAGTTCTCCGTGTTGTTACTAGAAATGACTGTTTACCTGTATAAACCACTTGCTCGTAACCTAATTTTATTGTACGGAATTCTTGTTTGTATTGTTTGTTCTGTGTTCATGACGTAGAACCTTTGTAAAAGAGTTCATACTCAAAGGTTGTATCCGAAAATACAAATGAATAAAACCATGATATAGTCTTAGCATTGATTAAATGTAAGTGATAAGACCTGACAGAGTGTGGGTGTTGTGGGATACATGTCTATTTCAGGGACATGGTCCCTAGAAGGGCAGGTATTACACAATACCCTACACTACTTAAGGGTCTTATCGCTGTTAGAAAATGGGTTGTGTTGAGGCAGCGCAAGAAATATCCGAGTAGCACAGTGCAAGTTGTGGCTGGTTGTGATGGCAGAAGAAATGAGCATAACAATGGGATTTTAAAGGTTGGTGTTACCTGATAAAACACAAGGATAGAGAATGTTCTCAGCCAGTCACAGTCCAGCATTTCTCTTGCCCATTTTCCAGTACTGGGTAGATTGTTCCACCTGTCCACCACCGTTCTGTGAAAAAAATACTTTCTGATGACCTTTCTGAATTTACCCCTTCAGCTTGAGGTTGCATCGCCTGATGGTTGTACTGTTCCTCTGCTTGAAAACTTTGTAAAGTTCACCCTGTGTCTTCCTTTAACCTCTGTCCTCCAGAGGGTATAACTGAGGCCCAGTCCTCTCTTTGTAGGACCTGCAGTGCTCCCTGGATCATTTTCGTAGCACTCATTGGATAGTCTCAAACCTGTCCCTGTCCCTTTTGAGTACTCCAGGTGTGGTCTAACCAGTGACCTGTAAGACTGCTGTCTCATCTCCCTCCTGCAAATAGTTAAATACTGCCTGATGCAGCCCAACATTTTGTAGTCAAATTATGTACTGTATGTGAGTGGAGGGGTTGTGGGATAACAGATGGACCAGACACCAAACTTCAGGCTCAACACACAATCTCTGTGTGATGTTTATTTAGAATACGGAAAATGAGCTCCAGCAATAGCACATTCCTTTTTCAGTACATCAGTTTGCAGTAACAGACTGTAAATGTATTTTTTTTGCACTTAGCCAGCACCTACTGACACTGATCTCTGATCTAACCACTTTTCAATGAAAACCCTTCATCCCTATGCGGCCCCATTTGTTTGGGTAGTGAGGGCTCAAAAGAAAAAACAAATCAAGCTGTAGACAAAGTACCTCAATGCAGAATCACTGAAAGAAGGGTTACTCGGAGGGCATTGGCAACAAATCAAGTTTCAAAGAAATACAACATCATACATACTTCCATACTGCAAAGCATCATGGGATATATGCAAATCACCATGAACTTTCAGACTTGTTCAGTTTACAGCAATTTACATGAATTTTAAATAGCACAACTAACGTACTTTCTATAATGGTCACCTAGTACTTTTTACCATTATCAAAAACACCTAGTGCCATGGTATTTTCAACATTTACAGGCTTCATAAACTTAAGGTGTATACAGCAAGGTATTTTATGACATAGTGCTATTACATACTAAATCCAACAACGATGAACACAACCTGTTTTACATATGCCTGGAGGTCACAACAATAACCTCCCTGTACGAGGACCTGAGAGGGAAAAGGAAAAAACTGAAGAAGACACTATAGCATAGTCAAGAAAGGGGAGGGGTGCCCATAGGTGGCCAACCTTATGGACTAGAAATTGTAAAGGATAGATTACGCTAAGAAATTGAAGAACTGATGCAACAGATTTAAGAAAGTCAGTCCTCAAGAGTGGCAGGAGCTCGCTGTCACAATGTGCACTGTGAGGCACATTGCATCTCAGAAAAGCATTTGATTTGCTTATAGAGCTAGTACCACTCAAGCTAACTTTGTGGCGCCACGCAGCACGGGATGCCTCAGTCTGACATGCTGGCAGCCTGGGTTTGCGTCCTGAGCATGAAGTGACGGATTGGAGACCAGCAGGGAGAGTACTGCAGCTTCGTTGGGGTTGGGCGGGTATGGCCATCCAGCCAAACGTAATACTGTCCCGCCATTGATTGGGCTAGTAGGGGCATCGTTTCACTGCTGTGTTGTGTTAAACAGTGGTTTTCAAAGTTTATGGAAATTGCTGTCCAAATGGCAGATTTTTACGTATGTGTATATGCATGTATTTTACCAGCAATGTTGTTTAGTATGATTTATTGTAGAATATACATTTTTCCTCTGTAACCAGGTTTTCTCTGGGGCTTTTTCCCCGGAGACTTGGTAGTTCTGATCTTTTTATACAAGACATATGTAAGGTTTTATGTAAGGTTATGTATTGATTACTAGTTCTAGTTTAGTGAGCCATTCTTACAAAGGGAGATATAGCCAAAATAGAAATGCTACAAAGGAGAATAACAAAAATGGCACCCCCCCCCTTTAGACAGTTACCATGCCATGAATGGTTTAGGTCACTGCAAAGGCAGATTTTTCTCTACAGAGAGCAGTGAATATGTGAATTCAGTACCACAGATCTTGAGGCATTCTCTTGCAGCAGGTCATTACGTGTGGGATATCAGTCTCGGGCATCATTTCTTTGGATGACTTTCTCAGCAGTCGACCCTGGGACCTCCCCTAGCACCGCCTTACGGTGTTCACCTGGCTGGTATAAAAGGGGGAGATCCCAGCTACTGAGTTCTTTTCAACTGTGACCTGCATGCAACAAATCCTCCTTCAGAGCTTTGCTTTCCTGTCATCAACGAAGAGTTCTACTGACCCAAAATTTTATTTTTTTTTAACAAGTATAATACTAATGTCTTCAGAGCCTTTATTCTGAAGTTGTTGCTGTGGCCACAGAATTGCTAAAGAAGGCCTCCATGAAGTCTGTGTTCGTTGCCTTGGTCCTGAACATGACTCAGTGGCGTGTGCCTTCTACAACAAGTTCAGCAGAGCCACAAAACGGCGAAGGCTTCAGCAGCTCTGTGAGTTCCTCAAGGAGCAGAAAGTTGCCCTCCTGGAGCAGCAGCAACACTCCTCTTCCAGAGAACCCTCGGCGTCCTCTTCGGGGGCTCACCGCTCTATGGGGGACTCCTCCATGTTGACACAGGGTCATGGTAAGAAAATGAAAATTACGTACCTACTGTATTTCTTGATCTTCTTGTGTATCTTCACCATTCATCACTGGTGGGTGTCTGCCAGAGACTTTTTTTTTTTTTTGGGAGGAGGGTATGGGTTGATGGGGGATTGGGGGGAGACCTGGGAGGATAAGGAGCTGTATGCTAGAGATAGACTACATCTCAATTTGGAGGGAAGGGGAATCCTTAAGTTGAAAATAGAGGAGTTCATTGGTGAAAAGTGGGGTTTAAACTTGTGAAGGGGTGGGATGGGAGAAAAGGCAGTCAAGGGATGCCGAAAGGAGGGACTCTGTCTCCACCCCCTGGGGACCAGGAGGATTGCAGGAAAAGACCAACTGGCAAAAGTGCAGACCAGGAGAAAACAGATCCCAAGGGAACACGAGCAGGGAAATGGAACTATAGGAAAGAGGCGGAAGGTAGTCCTGCTAAATGCCAGGAGCTTGGGCAATAAAATGCCTGAGCTCCAGGCGTGTTAACTGAGGGAGCAGTGGATGTGGCAGCGGTCACTGAGACTTGGGCCACTGCAGGACATGACTGGGACCTGAACCTGGAGGGTTACACTATGTTCAGGAAGGACAGGGGAGGGAAGGGGAGGGGTAGCAATGATAGTAAAAACTGCATTGGCATAGGGTAGTAGAGGAGGCGGAGGGAACCGTGGAGGCGATTTGGGTCACCTTGATAACAAGGGGGGGCAAGAGAGTAAAAATAGGAGTGGTGTATAGACCCCCTGCCCTGGCGGAGGAGCTGGAGGACAGTCTGGTGGCAGATGTTAGGAGACACTGCAGACTGGGCAGAGGAAAGGTGGTGGTGTTAGGGGACTTAAACATGCCAGAGGTTGTTGGATGTCTTTCAAGACGCGTTCCTAACTCAGCAGGTGAGGGAACCGACCAGGGAGGCACGGGTACTGGATGTGGTCCTGGCAGACAGTGACCAGATTGGGGGCCTGGAGGTAAGGGACCCATTGGCGGGGAGTGACCATGCCACGGTCTGGTTCTGCCTGGACCTAGGAGGGGTAGAAGGCTGCACAAAGACGGAAGTAACCGACTTCAGGGAGGTGGATTTTAAGGAAATGGGAAGGATCCTTAAGGAGCATTTGGATGGGATTGGGTCAGACATGGACGCTGATGGTAGGTTGGAAATCATCAGGAGAGGGGTGCAGGATGCTACCAGCACCTGTGCAAGAGTAAGACGAAAATGCGGTAGGGCCCAAAAACCCTGTTGGTGGACCAGGGAGGTCCAGGAGGTGGTGCGGGGAAAGAAAGCAGCCTATAAGAAATTCAAGTGCTCAAGGAGTGAAAGGGATCGAGGGGAGTATGAGCTGATGGCTAGAAGGGCCACTAGAGTGGTGAGGGTGGCTAAGGCAAGGAAGGAGCAGAACCTGGCCAGGGAAATTAGGAGAGGGAAAAAGGGGTTCTTTAGATACATTGGGGAAAGACGAAGGGTGAAGGGGCAGATTAGCAGGATTAAATCAGGGAAGAGATGGGCACAAGACCCAGAGGAGCAGGCTGAGGTACTAAATGAGTACTTCACCTCAGTTTTCACCAGGGAAAATGGGGATGCTGCATCATACATGGGAGGAGACAGAGATAATGAGGGGGGGGCCCTTACCAATCGGCAGGTCTGGGGAGGGGCATCACTGGCAGGTGGGGGGGGCTAAGCAGGGAGAAGAGGTACTGGAGGTGGAAATCACAGCAGAGAGAGTGGGAAGCCCTCAGTTCTCATTAAGACGGAGAAAGCACCGGGGCCGGATAAATTACATCCTAGAGTGCTGAAGGAACTTACAGATGTCCTGCGAAACCCTGGCAGAGCTTTTCACCATCTCTCTGAGGACAGGGTGGGTGCCCAAGACTGGGTGGCGCATGGTGCCTATCCCGGGGATCGCGCATCATGTCAGCATGGTGGTGGCTGGGTGGCTGGGGCCATGGGCGATAATCAGTCAGAGTTCTATGACTGGTGACAAGTGCCTGGAACCTGGGTGACCCAGTGGATGTCCTCTTTCAGAACTCCAGCAAGGCATTTGACTCTGTTCCTCCACGTGGGCCTGTTGGATAAACTCAGGAGAAATGGGGTGGGAAACCAGATGATCCGATGGATGAGCAATTGGCTCCAGGGACCGGACCCAGAGGTCGTAGTTGGTGGGATAGTCTCTTCCCAAGGAGGGTCATTAGTGGGGTCCCACAGGGATCAGTCCTTGGGCCCCTTCTGTTCAACGCCTACGTATCTGACATAAGGACAGGAATCAGGAGTGAGATGAGTCTCTTTGCAGATGACTCGAAACTGGGGGCGGTGGTGGATGGGGAGGAGGGGAGGGTGGCCCTGCAGGGGGACCTGGAGGCTCTGGAAAGATGGTGTAGAAAGTGGAAGCTGAGGTTTAATGCAGGGAAATGCAAGGTACTCCACCTGGGGGCCAGAAACCCAGGCCAAGTGTACACCTTGGGGGGGGGAATACTACAAGTCTCAATGGCTGAGAGGGACCGGGGTGGTGGTGGATGTCAAGATGAACAACTCTGAGACTTGTAGGAGGGCAGCAGCCAAGGCCAACAGGATGCTGGGATGCATAGCTAGGGGGATCACCTCCAGAAGGAGGGAAGTGATACTCCCTCTGTATAACTGCTTGGTGAGGCCGCACCTGGAGTACTGCGTGCAGTTTTGGAGGCCGCGCTTAAAGAGGGACATTAACCTCCTGGAGAGGGTCCAGAGGAGGGCAACCAAAATGATTTGGGGCTTGGGGGACAGGACCTATGAGGAGAGGCTCGAAGAGCTAAATATGTACACTTTGGAGGAGAGAAGGGACCGGGGGGACATGATAGAGGTCTTCAGGTACATGAAGAGGGTAAATAGGGGAGGAACAGTGAGGGTGCTACGAAGGAAGGAGGAGGGGGCCACTAGAGGGCATGGGTGGAAGCTGGAGGGGGGAAGATTCAGGAGAAAGGAGGAGGTGCTACTTCACTGAGAGGTGGTAGAGCCATGGAATGCACTACCTAGGGGGCTGGTGGAGGCAGAGACAGTGGAGGGGTTCAAGAGGGGTGGGACAGGTACAGGGAAGGGTTCAGGAAGCAAAATCCAATGCAGCAAGAATATCCGAACTGGGAAGGAGAAGCCAGAGAAGGCGGGGGACAACAAGGTCAGCACCCAGGGTGGGGGCTGACCAAAGCAAACAACCACAGTGACCATTGAGCCTATTCTGCTGGCATTTTAGTATGTTAGTATGTTAGGAGGGACTGATGCTGTTGGCGCCGCCCACGAGGCCGACGTAATACGTGGCGCACGCGGGTTGGCCAGAAACGACTGAGTCCTCCTCCACCTCAGTTATGCGTGAGGGAGAGACAGTAGAAGAAAGTAAAGAGAAAGAAGGGCAGGGCAAGGGAGCCCAAAAGACAGTAAAATGAGAGGAATGAAATGAAAAAGGGTATGCCGACGAAAGGACAGGAAAGAGAAGGAAGGGCCTGAGTGTTTTGGACCAGGAGGCCCCAGTCCCTGAGCGATCGGGGGGGTGGAAGAGAAAGAGAGAGAGAGTGATGAGGAGGAGGAGGAGGAGGACTACTATTACCCAGGGTAAGAATTTAATTTATTAGGTAGAGTTTCACCCCCTTGAAGACTTGTGTAGTCGAGGCGCTAGGGGTAACCACTCATCACGTTTTTGCTTGTCTACTTTTGTATAACACTTTGGCAATAAAATGTTTGCTTAAAAGCAATACTGTGTCTTGTATTCCTTGCGCACCACATAATTTCGGACTGCCTTACCCAGGGTGAGAACCCTGGTAGAGGAGCTGCAACCTGGAACATAAGCGCTCTGATAGGCAAAGAGCACAAAAGAGCTGCCATATCTTTTTTTTTTTTTTTTTTTTTTTTGGCTGAGTCCCCGATAAGGCAGAGCCAGCGTGTTACAAGACAGAAGAGGATTACAAGACTGCAAGAGGTTTGTGCCACAGAGTTCGGTGAGAGGCAAACCCCCCAGATTCAATCCCAACAGATTGAGGACTGTCACAGTTCTCGCCTCCCCGCCCCAGAAACACAAAGGGTTAGGGAGAGGGGGAGCAAAATGACATATGGGCAAGGGTGTCCTGGGAGGCCTGAGGCATCTCCCCCAGATCGGCAGACCCAGAGAGTAAGTCAAGCAAGGTGTCCAGAAGAGGAGGGGGGGCCCCCCCTAGAGACCCAGGAGTAGAACCCGAAGAGTTTGAGACTCTCTTGAACATAGAACTCTCCCCATAGAGCCCTTCACCCCCTCCCGGCAGTGTAGTGAGAATTCCGGGGGCCTCGCAGAAGGGAGGCGAGCGTCTCAAGGACTGAAGCCTCAAAGGGAAGGTGAGGATTCAGTGATGAATGGTGAAGATACACAGGAAGATCAAGAATTATGGTAGGTTCATAATTTCATATCTTGCCTGTGTCAGTCTTCACCATTCATCACTGGTGGTCGAGTACCGAGCACCCCTGAAGGGGGCCCAATAACCCTGAGGGAAAACATCCCTCTGTGCCTCCATCCGGGGGGGGGACCCTCCACTAGCCAGTTCAAGGCTGGGACTTGTCAGAGTAAGACGAGGTCCCCTGAACCTTAGGGGGAGGACGCCCCCCCCCCCATCTTGCTCTACTGCAAAATAGATGAGTTCCCTGGAAGGGAAGGCCAATAACCTGCGCCGGGCCAAAGGTGACAACCTTGACAGGCGAAGCCATGCTGTCCGCCTAATGCAGATCGCTGTTCCCACAAGCCGTGAAGTGACCTCATTGGTATCATTTATCAGTTATCAACTGTCGTTGCACCAGAAACTCTACTAGCCAGATTTTTAATATACCCCGCTGCCGCACTTCTCTGGGACAGAGGTCCTTTGCCTACCGTGCCCTGCTATGGATGAACTCTCTGCACCATGACATCACTTCAGCATCCACCTTGGGCTCTTTCAAGGTTAAACTTAAGTAACAGCTAGTTGCTGATGCCAGTTGTGACTGCTTCCAATAACCTTCCTTCTTGTGACCAGCACTTATTCTAACCTTATGCTATCCTGACCTTATGCATAACTGTTCTAAGTTGCTAATCGTTCTCCTTCACATTTCCTCTTCATCCCTTCCACTCTTTCTCCTCACCCCTCTATTGCTTTTCCTCATCTCCCCCCCAATTATATATCCTGAGCTCCCTTGCTCACTTCAAAATGCTTTGTCCCATACCTTCTCACCTCTGATGAGGCCCTTGGGCTGATGCCATCCCTTATTTTGTTGATTATTAGATGTTAGGCTGAGTCTGTTCTCATTTTTCTGTAAAGGGCCGTTTCATAAGACCCCACTCCCTCTAATATGACCCTTTGAATTCCAGATTTTAATCAGATATGCACCTTGGCATACACTGTACAATGCCACATGTATTGGAACTTCTCTAGTTATACTTTCTTGTAATGTCTTGTATAATTCCTTGTTTTGTTTGTTCTCCATCTCATACTTTTCCAAAGTGTATTGTTGTCTGACTTGGAACCCATGAAATGAGCCTGTTCTCAAAGGTGTTATCCGAAATTTCAAAAAATTAAATAAATTAAATACGATGCCCTTGTTTGGTGCCTCGCCAACTCCAGGCCTATAGTGGCAAGGGCAATGGCTTGCTGGGTAGCCTCCAAATCAGGCAGCAATGCTAGGGCCTGTCCTAGCATCGCCCATAGATGCCTGATGAGAGGTAATTGCCAACAGGCTCCGCGCTGAAGAGAAGACTCTTTTGCCCCATCCGATCCAACTCTCGAGAATCGTTTTGGGGGGCTATCGCGGACCGGGCATCGAAGCCCGAAAGGGGTGTCCAGCCACGTCAGTCCGGAAGGTAGATGAGGCAAGGCACCTGGAGACCCACGGATTGCACAATACCTCCTGTAGCAGTTCATAGGGGGCTGGTTCCTGGGAATATGGATGCTGCCAGGCACTGTACAATGCTTGCTGGAAGGGAACCAGCCAGGATGGGACTACCAAATGATGCGCCCCATATTCGCCTAGGAAGGCATGCGTCGCACACTCGGTATTGTCTCTAGCATGGCGGGAAATGTGCAAGTCCCTAGCCAACCTCGACAAGAAGAGCTCATACTGGGCTTGATCAGTGTCTGACTGGTGGACTGAAGGTTCCTCTTCCTCAGTGGAGGAAGACGAGGGGGTCGAGGTGCTTGAAGAATCGGACTGTGGCTGCGTTGGGGGAACTGGTTGGAAGACCTGCTAGTTCATGGCCCTAACGTATTGGGGGAATGCCGCTGCCTGAGACCTGAACTGATCCCAGGTCAAAGGACCCAAAGGCCCAACGTGGCCTGGGAGAAGGGAAGCTGAGTGCAGAGGCATGGGCGAGCCTGTCACCTGATGTGATGTGCCTCTGCCAGGGCTAGCAGAATCCACAGGAGAGCCAGGCATCAGAGGAAAACCGCAGGTCTGTAGATTCACTCTCCTCTCCTGGAAATCGAAATAGTGAGGGCTTAACCCTGTAGGGTGAGGTACCCTATGAGGGGACCGGGGCAGCATGGATGCAGAAGGGTGTACCCCAGCCCCACCCAGAGGGACTTTCGTGGGAGAACCTGAGTGGAGAACAAAGAGCTCTACACAGTGGCTCCTCCCTTGACCCTGAAGGGTCACATAAGTATGCCGCGGTCCCTTGCCCCTTATCCTCAACCCTGAGGACTCAGAGGAAGCCCTCTTCCTCGACCCCTGTGCCAAGGGCTCCCTTGACTCCACAGACCCCCCCCCCCGAAGAGGGCTTCAGGAGGAGGGGGCTTAGTCTTGATTCTGAGAGGGAATGGCACCGGGGACGGCAGCCACTGCTTCACTCAAGAACTCGATTGCTACCCCAGCAGCAGAGGCACCAGAAGGTCATAGCTGGCCTCCCGAGCCAGGGCTAGCTGGGAGATCTGCACAAACCCTAGTCAGCTGAGCCGCTGGAGGGGGCACCTGGGGAGGCGCAAGGGTGCTGGGTCGTGGGTAACCTTCTGACTCCGAAGGGTCAGGCAGCCAATCCAGATCCACCTCAGAATCCTCCTCCTCCGAAGAGGAGACAGTTATGAAGGGCTCTGGATTGGTGGCCCTGAGGGATCTCCCAGTCATGGCACCACGACTCAGCCCTGCGCCCCTCACGGCACCACCTCAGTCACTGGTGCCGCGTGCAGTTCTGGGATCTGAGATGGCACTGACGGGCGGTGCCTAGGAATGCTCTGCAGCGGGACCCACAGCCATGGGCCCCGACAACGGGGGAGCCTGCACCTCTGAGGAGGTGACTGCCAGAGCGGTGCTCCTGGCCCTCCGGCACCGTGGTAGAGACCTCCTCCATGGCAAGGCTGGAAGAGGAGGAGGTCCCCACTTCACCGGACTGTATAGGCCCAGGAAGGGACCCAGAGGTAGGGCAGAGAGTCCTGTTCTTGGACTGACGCGAGCAACGCTGCCCCCCAAAAGTCAGTGGGGCCCTGCCAACCTTTAACGTGCGGTGCTCCAAAACTCAACGGTCCATCGAGAAGCAGGCGTCGCAACCATCCATATCGTGCTGAGGACCAAGACAGGCAAGACACATGTCATGTCGGTCGGTAACAGAAATCTGTCAGCCACCGGGACACAGACGCATAGGAGGCCGACCTGTTTTCTTGGATCGCTTCTTGTCCGACGACCAGACATGATGGAATGGTAACTAAACTTAACAGACAAGACTCGACGCTGCACATAAAAATAAAAGGAACGGTCTTACTGGTCTCGAGCGGCGTCGAGTAGCAGAACCGAGGCGGAGTTGAGGATAATGGCGTCTAACTAGGTGTCACAGAAAATGGTAGGCCGCAGAAGTCTCTAGTCGGCTGGGGTGCTGTCTCGACGGCAGGAGAAGCAGAACTGAGGTGGAGGAGGGACCAACGGCCATTTCTGGCCAAACCACGAGTGCCACTTATTTTGTCTGCCCCTCCTCCCAAAGAAAAAAAGTTTCCCGCGGAGACAGGCACCCACCAGTGATGAATGGTGGAGATTGACTCGGGTAAGATCATGCTTCAAAAACTAAACATGTTTCTATCACCCCCTTGTCTGCCTCAACAAAAGTGAGTATTGAGAAGGTAGCCCCTCACACATAGTTTTCCACACCATCTATGAATGTGGGCTCCTCTCTTCCCTTATCGATGATGGTGGGCTCCGGGGTTGTCCTGCAACTTCAAAGCTGCCCCCCTTTCCATGTTTTCTAGCCATCGTCCAGCATGATGGTTTCAGGATTGATCGACTGTTCCCTCGTTGATGGCCTTGTCTCACGGCCTGATGATCCCTACGATCCTGTTGTCATCGACAAGGATCAGGACGCCTGATCCTGTAATCAATGGCAGGGGCTTCAGACCCATAGACGATCCCATGGTTGATGACCAGCCTTGCCCCACAAGCTTTATACAGGCGCCTCATCAATCCTGGGGTCCTGTGTACACCCCTTGTTGACAGCTACACATTTGGTACTATTGCCAACTCCCATTCGGTCAGTGGTTCCCATACTCTGTCCAGTCTGCCACAGCTACTTCCATTGGACAGATGGCCATGATAGATGTCTAGACTCTGGTTAATACCATACTGGAGCAGACTCTGGGTCCTGCACTCCCCTAGAGAGGGGGGGGGTCTCTGCTCCCTCTAGGCCCCCTTTGGCCCAGCGGACGGCCACCTCTTCCCCTGTTTCCCCGGTCTGTACACCCAGGACATGGACATGGAAGACTGTTTCCTGCAGGACTGGGATCTGGCTGACTGGGAGGACGAGGAGAACGTGGACCATGAGGATTCCCCTCGGTCCTCCTCTCGTTGTCTCCTCTGTTCAGGGGAACCACCCTGAACTCGCTTGTTCTCCGCCCAGATGACTTGATGTTTTTGGACATTATGATCTGCCTCCAGAAAGCGTTTGGCTTTCAGGGCACTGAGCAGGATGCTTCTAGGAAGAAATTGGCTCAGTACCTGGGTGTACCAGAATGCCTCACTGTGGTCCCCCCCACCTTGGTGGACGCCTTTGAGGAAGCTATCATGGCTGCTTGGAAGCATCCTTTCAAGGTTTTCTCCAGTCCATGGAAAGCTGATAGGGATGATCTCCTATTTCAAGTCTCCATCTCAGGTGGACTCGGTAATGATCAGTGCCGCGCATGATGGGTCCTCTAGGCCTCAACACATGAGGGTTCAGCCCCCGGATATGGAGTCCCAGAAATTGGATGTCATAGGGAAATGTTTTTTTTTTTTTTTCCTTGGCCACCTTGTCCCTGCGTATACTTAATTACAGGGGCCACTTCCAGAAATATCAGGAGGAAATCCTTAAAGCCTCCCAGGCGACAGTCCAGTCCCTCCCGATGGGTTCTGTCCAGGAGAAGCTGATGGTGAAACTGTCTACTGTGGCGGCAGTATGTCTCCACCTGCTGAGGGCCCCTTATGATGCCGTTTGATACTACGGCTCGTACGTCCTCTGCTGAAATCTGACTCAGACGACACGCCTGCTCTAGGTGTCAGTATTTTCACAGGACGTGCAGCAATCTATCCTGAATGCTCCCTTTTAAAGGAGTTCAGCTGTTCGGTCCACAGACCCAAGACATCTTGAAAGATTTACAGGACTATGGTTGTACTCTTTAATCGGTGCAGATTCTATACCATCCTAAAGCCAAAACAGCCTTCAGAGACTCCTCGAGGAGCCGCCCCTACAGCTTCCTCCGCTCAAAGGCAGCCTGCCAGTAAGAGAACCCCAATTACAATTGCCAGGCCCAAGAAATGCTCAGAAACCCTGTCGTGTCCCTGCTTCCCCCCCAGCAGGGCCAGCCTTTTGCCTGAATGTCTTCCTCCAGTCGTGGGACTAGAGACTCTACCCATGGCTATTGGGGTCAGGTTTTCCCCGCACCTGCAAGGGTGGCAAGCTGTCTCCTGTGACCAGTGGCTCTTGCAGCTGATCAAGACAGGATGCACATTGGAATTCATGGAGATACCTCTTCCTTTACCAGCTAGGGTCTCTCACTACCCCCGAACCAGGCACTGGTCCTCCGGACCGAGATCAATGCCTTGCTTTCATAAAAGGCCATCAAACCAGTTCCCCTTACTCAGAATGGTGCGGGATTTTACTCCCACTTTTCCCTGGTTCCCAAATGGACTGGGGATTTATGCCCCATTTTGAATCTGAGGTGTCAACCTCTATATCACTTACTAAAAGCTCTGCATAGTGTCTCTTCCGACACTTCTGTCTTTGCTGAACATGGGAGCTTGATTTTGCTCTCTGGATATGAAGGATGCATGCCGCCATATCATGATGCACCCAGCTCACAGATGGTTTCTCCGTTTCATGTTCCAAGATCATCATTACCAATTCAGGGCCTTCCCTTTTGGAATTTCCTCGGCCCCAAGGGTATTTACAAAATGCCCAGCAGTGGTCGCAGCGGCCCTCCGCAGAGATGGCCTCTGTCTTTCCCTACCTGGACGACTGGCTACTGAAAGCATCCTCCAGCCAACAGCTGTCTTTCACGTTTTCTCGAACCCTATGTTGTTCGCCCAAGTGGGAATTACGGTAAACTATCCGAAATCCAAGATGGACCCTACACACTGCCTCCAGTATATTGGAGCCATGCTAGATACCTCTGTGGGGAAGGCGTATCTGCCCATAGCTCGGGCAGACACCCAGATTGCTTTGGCACACAGTTTAGAGTCCAGCAGATTAGTCTCCACACGAGACTACCTCTGCCTCCTGGGACATTTGCCGGCCACAATACTGACAGTCCCCAATGCCAAGTTAAATGAGGGCCCTTCAGTGGTCCCTCAGAGTCCATGGGACCAGAAACAGGATGATATTTGATGCCCCTGTTCTGATGTCTCCCCCGGCTCTTCAAGCTCTACAATGGTTGAAGACCAGAGACAATCTAATGTGAGGCATGCCGTTCCGATCTCCTGTCCAGAGTCTCGTTCTGACTACAGATGCCCCCTTGACAGGGTGGGGTGCTTGTCTCCTGCATGTCAGATCACAAGGATTTTGGACGTCGGTGGAGGCCGCATCCACATCAGTGTCTTGGAGCGGAGTGCTGTTCTCTACGTTTTACAGGTGTTCGAGACTTACCTCCCCCAGGTTGCCTGCAAGTGTAATCAGATAGTTCTACGGTAGTTCACTACGGGTGGCACCCATTCATACCCTCTCTGCAGAGAATAGATGAGGGTGTGGTATTGGGCAATCCATAGAAATATTTATCTTCTGGCAGTACACATCCCAGGGGTGTCACGGATACCCTGAGCAGATCCACTGCACAGGCCCATGAGTGGGAAATGTTATCCGACATTATAAACTATGTCTTCCACTTGTGGGGCCGACTGGAGTGGGACCCATTTGCCTCTCCGCAAAACGCAAAACTGCTGCTTTACTGTTCTCTCGTGTGAGGTCCTGGAACTGTGTGGTGGGATGCATTATCTCTTTCCTGGACAGGAAGATTTATTTGCGCCTTCCCACCCTTTCTGCTGTTTCAGAGAGTACTACTCAAACTGGTCCAGGATGGTACGTCTGTGATTCTTATAGCGCCGTTCTGGCCAAGACAGATGTGGTTCCCTCTGTTTCTACAGCTCTCGGAACCAGAGCCAATCCCTCTGCCAATTTGCCGGGCTTTATTGTCCCAGGCACAAGGCTTCCATTGCACCCGGACCTTCGCTCTCTCCACCTGCACACCTGACTCCTGAGGATGTAGTCCTCCCGCACTTCAGGGTGTCTCCAAAGGTGTCAAAAGTTCTCCGGGCAGCTCGGAAGCAGTTTGTGTCTTCCTATTCCTTGAAGTGGAAATGCTTCTCTATTTGGGCATCTTCACTAGTCTTGGATCCTTATGAGTTGAGTGTTTTTCCCCTCAACGCATCGTAGAGTATTTGCTCTCCTTGTCAGAGGGTGGACTCAAATATTACTCTGTGAAAGTTCACCTTTCAGCCATCACCGCATTTAATTTACCTGTGGGCAACATACCTTTGTCCCAGTTGCCTTTGATTCTAACCTTTTTTAAACAGTATGTCCCCCTGTCCAGTCCCCGTCTGGGATTTGAATTTTGTGCTTGAAAAACTGGCTATGAATCCATTTTAGCCTGCTGAATCCAGCAACCTCCGTTATCTTTCATGGAAATATATGTTTTTAGCTTACATTACGTCCGGCATGACGTGTCTCGAAGTTGCTCGCACTAATGTGCAACTCTCCATACATACAATTTCATAATGACTGGGTGTCTTATGCACTTGCCCAATGTTCTTGCCAAAAGTTGTTTCTGAATTTACTTTAAATCAGATTATCCAATTACCAGTGTACTTTAGCAGACCTCAGAATCCAGGGAAGCCCTGATTCATAATCTTGATGTGCATAGAACATTGAGCATTTATCTTCTCTGCACTTCAGAGTTGCGAAAAACCAAGCAACTTTTTTTGTTTTACCCCTGGAAACCGGGGCGTTGGTGTTTCAAAGCAGTGCTTGTCCAGATGGTTGGCCCACTGCATTACATTTATTTATGTAAAATAAGAGAAACCTCTCACAGGAGTTGTAAAACCCCATTCTACCAGAGACATGGCCACCTCTACGGTGTGTTTCTGGGGTGTTTCTGCCTTGGATATTTGCAAAGCGGCCACGTGGTCTACTGTACATGCCTTCACCAAGCATTACAGTCTAGACATTGCTTCTAAGAAGCGGACCGTTTTTGGACGGGCCACCCTACAAGGCCTCCTGTCCTAAGCCCTAATGATATAATAACTGCTTGGGAATCTTCCCATGTGTTATGACTTGCTGCAAGAGATTGCCACGGTTGCGTAAGAACGTAACAGTAGATCTTTGAGAGTATCAATTGGAGCAGGTCATGCAGTCCTGCCCTCCTTCCCCCTTGCTGTTACTTCAGAAGAGTTCCTTATTCGGCCTGGTGGCGCTGAGGGTTGAGGTGCTGGACGCCACACCTTGCGCCACACTGGCAACCCGGGTTTGGGAATGGACTTGGGCACTGGAGCTTGGCTGCTCTCCTGTCTTGGGAAGGGAGGTTGCTGCTCCACACAGCTGTAGTGACCCCCAGCGGAGGCTGACAGCAGCAGCATGATGTGGCACACATAAAAGGGGTAAGGGAGCGTCGGCAGACGTCCTGCAAGCGGTCTTGAGTGTGCTCATGTTGCGCCTGACGCCAGTGCACGCCTGCGTTCTGAAAATAAGTGGAGAAAAAACCTCCTAGGAGATAGCTAGGCACCTCGCCCAGGCCCACACTTCCTACACCGGGCGCTCTCCTCTCTGTGCCCTGCTCGCTTGGCCTGACACACAACACTGTAGATAGAGTGCCCTGGGCAGATAGGGTGGCCCCTCCCCGGGGGGGGGTTTCAGATCTGGGGGGACATGTCGGGACAGAGCGAGGGAGAGGGTATAGGGTCTCAGGTGGGAGGTAGAGACCAGAAGTGGAGGATGCTGGAGAGCATTCCCTGAGGGAGGGTGAAAAAGTGTGTGGTTTTTTAAAAAGGGTTCCTTGCTTCTGTCTTTTTCAACTCCACGAGCTGCTGCCTTGATTTCCTCCACGGTTCCCATCGCGGCCTGAGATATGTTTACACATCAGATCACCAGGATGGAAAGAACTAGAAGTAGGTGGGACTTCTCCCTTTATACTACTGCCAGGTGAACACCATGTAGTGGTGCTAGGGGAGGAGGTCCCAGGGTGACTGCTGAGACTAGGCTCATCATGGTATGAAATTCTGACAGTGCGATAACCGTCACATGTAATACTGCGGTTATAGTCATACCAGCGATATTGCAGAACAAGTACTTTTTACAAAAAAGAACCTCTCAATTGAGTTATCCTGAAAATGCAAAAACTAGTTGAAAGGTCCCAATACCACAGTATACCGTGAATCACGGTTATCGGGTATAAGAAATTTCCACTGTATCAATACGTGACTTCTGATACTGTGGTATACTGTAAAACCGGTATACCATGACAACCCTAACTGAGAGTCATCTGGAGAAAATGACGCCTGCAGTTGATATCCCACACATAATGACCTCCTGCAAGAGATGCTCTCGAAAATCTACTGTTACGGTAAGTTCTTACGCAACTGTACTTTCCTTGTCACTAGCCCCAGTGGGCTCTTGTCCCCATTAATCAAAAAGTCGTGATATATTTCCCCATATCATGCGATGTTAGCCAGTTGGCATATTAGGACACTCATTAGCTAATAACACATTAATACAGTGTAATTAACATCTTAGTAACATAACCATATTAAAAGAAATGCTCCTTTTATTATTTCAAATATGAAAGAGTGCTTAAACAGACTCAAAATTGGGAAATAATGGTATCCTACATGTTGGGACATAAGGGGCAATTTAGTGAAGAATAAAAAGTATAGGTCAGAGTTTACAGTCAAGGAACACATTGTGGAATTCTTGAAAGCAAGTGGGTTGCAGGACAGGAGGCAGGAAGGGATGATAGAAGGAGAGCTTGAAACTAACCTGATTGACTTCTTTGGGTCACAGAGACAGTGGGCAGGGGCCAAACAGTGGATGTGTTGTACCTCTCCTTTAGCAAGGCCTTTGATTCCATTCCACACCACACCACACCACATAATAGACTAATGAAAAAGCTGGGTGACCTGGGGGCAAGGGACAAACTGACCAGGTGAATATAGAACTGGCTGGGGTACGGGGTGGCGGCAGGGTACCGCAAGGATTGGGAATCCAGAATATGTGTCTCTTTGCTGATGCCAGTCAAAACTGTGAGAGAGTGGACACTGAGAAGGGAGTTAGAGAAATGAAATGAGACTTGGAAAAAGTGGTTCAGATAAGAGTTTAATACAAAAAGTGCAAAGTGATGCATCTTGGTAGAAGAATCGTACAAAACACTACTGCCGGGGGGGGGGGGTGCTCAGACAACTGAGGGAGAGACCTAGGTGTCATCATTAGTGATAGCCTTAAGTTCACTGCACAGTGCAGTGAAGCATATGATGAGGCAAACGGGACACTACCAGTTTGTATAAGAAGGTGATTTGATAGTGGAAGGAGGTGATACTACCCATGGCCTGTACAGTCCCTGGTAATGCCACAGCTGGAGTACTGAATGCAGTCCAGGAGTTCACACCTCAAGAAGGACAGGGACCACATAGAGATGATAGCAAAGAAGGGCACAGAGATGATCCAGGGCAGCAGGGAGGTCGTCTGAGGAAGGGTTGTCCGGCATACACTGGAGGCCAGGAGGAAAGTGTGGTTATATGACTGAAACATACTTGCAAAAGAATCGACAGGGCATATTGTAGGACTTGTTCAAGAGCAACAAGGTCGTAATAACTATACAGAGCATAGGTGGAGACTGGTGTCATGAAGCATAGGTGGAGACTGGTGCAGGGAAGGGGAGATTCGGAGGGATGTGAGGAAATTCTTCATGGGAGGTGGTGGACAAATGCAGTGAGCGGCTCAGAGAAGTGGTTAAAGCCAAAGTCTTGGCAGTGTTTAAACCTGGGTGGGACAGATGTAAGATAATCGATTAACCCACAAGCAAAAGAGGGGACGGTGGTACTTCCCCTAGAAAAATGTAAAAGGATGGGGGTATTTGCTAAGCAACAGTTATGATCTGTACGGTCCCTTTCTTAGATCTTTGCTTTTTGTCTCCATTTCTTTCTTGGAATCCTTTAACTTTCTATTTTCTTTCTGCATGTTTCATTGTAGCTCTAGAAGATCTTTCTGTTACTGCTTTCCGCTGTGAGTGTCCCTGAGTGCTGTAATTGTATCTACTGGACACCAGGGTTCTGCAGTGAACATTGGTGGGGGGCATGAGGTGTAAGCCAAGGAGAGTTCAAAATGAGAATGTCGGCACCCCATCCATAAATTGCTTGAGGAAAACCCTGGAAGGGATAAATGGAGAAGGGTGTGACGTCCGCCATCATGGTTATTGGATCTCTAAATCTGGTCCAGCATTAGGCCGAGCAGAGAACAATGTAGGAAATGGGTAGACTGGATGGACCTCTGGGTCTTTTCCTGCTGACACAATCTGTGTTTCTATGTTACTACCATATTGGTGACATAGGGGACCGCAGAGGCAGCTTTCTCTGCTGAAAGGGCTGTCACAAGTATGGGGTTTTAAATAAGCTGAAAAAATTGATTAGCAGTTTTATGTGTGGAAGTGCTACTCGGCTGTGAAAATATATAGCACTTGGTACAGAATGGTTAGCAAAATCTAAAAAAATATATATATATTTATTAATCTTGTCTACTGTGCGATGGACTTGCTGAATAAATGGTTAGCAATATACTGCTATGCATTTTTGGAAATGGTTAGCATTACCCCCTGTTTTGTGTAGCGTTTTGCTGTGCTATACCAACTGTTTAATACCCTGCAAGTAGAGTCCATTCAGAATACATAAAGAGGTGGGTGGGTGGAAAACCGGGACCAAAGTCCTTCTACTGGTCATTCAGTGAAGGGCAACCAGTCATTGCTCACAAGGCCTGTCAAAAACCAGCTGAGCATTTCTGGCTCTGCTTGTGTTTGATCCAGTGCTCCAAACATACTACGGCACTGGCAGGAAAGACGTGGGAAAAGTGCGGTTTGGGGAGCAGAGCTGGTGGAAGCAGAGGAATATTGTGGTGATTTGTTAGCCTTTCCACCACCCTTTAGGCAATGAGCCACACCGTAATTGTCCATATTTGATGGGAGGTGGTGGTGGACAAATGGAATATACTACCCAGTATAGCCTGGAGGTTAGCGTAATGAGCTATGAAAAAGCTTGGTACATCCAGCGGACCTGAGTTTGATTTCCACAACCTCCACTTGCATACTGTGTGACTCTGGGCAAGTCACTTAACCTTCCCAGTGCTCCCGGGTTGCCCCTGAAAACGGGCACTTGTGGCTAGTGGGCCTTACCCGGTTACCAAAAAATAAGAGTGTGTGTGTGTGTGTGTGTGTGTGTGTGTGTGTGTATCTATATATATATTTGGTTTAATAAAATGCATAAGTAGTAAACCTATTTACAAAGCAAATTAGATGAAAACTAGTAGTCTGGCTGAAGAACTGTCTCAGGGAACCAGAGAGCTTGGGTATTATGGCAGAGTCGTGTGTGTGTGTGTTTTTTCCTTTTTTTTTTGGTTACTGTTTAATAAGTGAAATAAAACACTTTACTCATGGTGTCTCGTTGTGCTAGAGAACCGGACACCTGATGTTTGAATGTGGTGTCTAGTGGTTAGACCACTGTCTTTGGAACCAGGAGCTAACAGGTCCAAACTCTGGTAGAGCCAAATACTTGCTTTGTGACCCTGGGTAAGTCACTAAACCTCCCAGTGCTTCAGTCCACCCAGCTGTGGAACTGGGTCAAGCAGGACCCCAATGGAAGCAAGATGCTGAATCTCAGCTGGGCTGTCCTGGATATAGTTAACACACAATTAAAAAAATTTAGAAAGCTCTAGGTCATGGCACTAAGCGAAGGTGTTCGCGCGGCACACTGGTGACCTGGATTCGGTCTCGAGCACGGGCTCAGGAGTGGAGTTTAGAGTGTCCTTTGGGCACTTCCTCCCGGGAGGGCTGACCGCTGTTTGTTGGCCCCGGAGGTGGCTTAGGGTGGCGTTTGATGACATGTGGCCTCACATGTTAAAGCTGAGCACCTCTGACGCCGCCAAGGCTGGCCCGCTGTGGAGGGGCTGGGTGGGTCGGGAGAAAAGTGGAAAATCCGACCTTGGTTGACCAAGATGATGGCCGCCGTTCCCATTTGCCACGGTAGCCCGTAAGTGTGCATGCCAACTCCGCCGTGCTCGGAATACGTATTAGACACCTGCGGGCATTTCTCCTCCCAACGTGGGAGGTGCCTACCCAGCGAAGGGTTAAGTTGGGTTACCCAGGGTCACAGCCATGAAAGGGCAGTGGATGGCGACAGGATGTGTGGCGGTGGTGGGCCTTGGCCCGAGGGAGTGGCAGACTGTGGTATGGAGAGGAGCAAAAAAAGAGTAGCCCCAGTAAGTTGCAAGGGAAGTGGACTACAAAATGTCTTGGCAATATGTGAAGAGAACTGATTGTTTCCTGCTTCCTTTCCAACAGATGATTCCGGGAGTGGATTCCAGGCACAGACATATGGGATGTTGCTGGGGCCCTGGAGAGCTACTTGTATTTGAGACATCATTCAGAAGAAGAGGTAAAAAAAAATTGCTTCACTTCCAATCAGTCATAGCTTTTATCTTGTCATTTGTAGTAAATCATGCAGTCATTAAATTAGGAAAAGAGACTTATGATGAAGAATACTGAAATGACTCGGAAACTGGTTAATGACTAGAACAGAATAAAATATGGTTTATGATAAATGGTGACGCCCCCCTAAAATTACTGACTTTCCAATCCTGATAAAATACTGTAATAGCCCGTGGAATTCCAGAATAACTCCAGGTTATTGCAGCGTTTTGCTCCTCCTACTCTCACTTCAGGCATATTGTATTTGTGCGAGTACAGTGGCCGCTGAGGGACACGCTCGCTTACACAAATACAGTTTCTCTCTGAAACCTTGCAGCAGTTATTATTATAAAAAAATAATGCCTGGGCAGGTGTGTATTATGAGGATTTTTCACACATCCTCGATGTGTGATAATATCATAAACCATTCGAGCTTCACTCTTGGGGGTTTATGGATTATCATACTCCTCTGGTGTGTGAAAAATCCTCATAACACACACCTGCACAGGCATTATTCTCTATGTATTGCACCTTTTTTATGCGCAGTAAATCCAGCGGCGCTTTACAAAGTAATGAACTGGATACTGGCAGTGAAGGGGAATGCACATGGTCATCAGTATATGTGCACAAGCCATGGTGCACACTAATAGCACAAACACAGTGCAGGGTTTTATTTAACTATAAAAATTGATTAGCGTTTTGCTCATAAAATTTCTAAAACATTGTGAAAATGCATAGCACTTGCCTCACTGTGTTTGACAGTGTTCCCCATTCACTGTTTTAGTGCAGTGGGCCACCACCCTATATTTTTTTACTACCGCTCTGTATTTTTTACCACCACCCTACATTTTTTTGCCACCACCCTATATTTCTATCCATTAATGACTGATTTTTTTTTTTTTTTTTTACAAAATCCTCCAAAATTGTCTTTTATTGACATCCTTTACTGCACTACTACCCCTGTTTTGATACCAGCACACTATATTGTACTTAAAATCAGCTTATGCACATGTACAATTGCATATAGGAGGTCCACAAAAATAACGCACATTTTGACCCGATCACCACTGCCACCGCCCTATATTTTCAGACAGTGGGGAACCCTGGTTTGACAAACATAACACTTCTAGAAAACCTATATAAATCCTTTCTGTACAGTTAGTATTGTCCCAAGAAAAAACGTGCTAATCAATTATTTAAAACCCTGACAGTGTTGTATCATGTTAGAAACCTGTGTAACTAATTTACTAGTATATGGCAATGGACACTGTCTGACCAATCTGTGACGAGAAGGACTGTAGGTACCACTTGTTCAATTCTTATCTAGGAAAAAAAACTATTGTTTTTAAAAAATATACTCTTCACTCCACTCTGTCCAGACATTTGTACACATTTGAATTATTTGTACACATTTGAATTTGGTTTTACTCACCTCACTTTCAAAATGAGTACAATACTCATCCCAAAAAATCTTATCTGGAGCCCTGGCTGTAACTCTTACTACCGTACATCTATCTCCTTGTGCTGCCCGTCACAGTGTCCGATGTAGGAGCTGCCAGTATTACAGACTGGGGTAGAGCGGGTGAGCAAGAAAAGTGGTATAAATAAAGTACAAGTATCAACAATCAGTTATATTAATGCGATTCATTGCCCTATAATTAGATAATGGGTATAGAGTAGTGTTTCTTACTGTTTCACGGTGTCTCGCACTGGTCGGGCAGACAGACTCGCCAGCTTCGCTTTGTAGTCTCTCACCCAACCCGCACGAGAAACCCCTTTGAAACAGTAAGAAACCCCACTTACTATACCCATAATCATATAGAGAGGGCATGTTGGCCAGGACTCAGAAATAACTGTCTCTTTAAAGAGTCTTTTAGGGATGCCCTAATAAAACAATCTGATGATATCACAATTTTAGCAGATGATAATTTATTACCATAATAACAACAACAAAAAAATTACTGTGATTATTGTGCGTCGTGATATAATGTGATAAACCATTCTTTTTCATCTCTACTGCTCTGCAGCGTGTTCTTTTCCTGGTGCAACGTAGACTCCTGACTCCCCATCTTTCTCCAGTTTCATTTTCACAATTTTTGTGAATTAGAAATGGTACAAATTATCTTGATGATAATTTTTGTGATATTTTTAACACAAATATCACAATATTCAGAATTTGATATTGTGACTTTCTTACATGGGATCTTCAAAGTCCACCTGACCGTCACCAGAGATGGACAGCAGGGCTCTTGGTTTAATGTCTCATCCGAGGGATGGCAGCACAGCAGTCGGCCTCTCCCACAGCGCAGCACTGCAGGGTTAGGATTGCATTAGCCTACACTACCCAGCAAGGATGCTGCAGTGCTGTGCTAGGGATTTGATCCACACACGGTGCTACAGTTAATCCACACACAGTAACATGCAAAATACTGCACATTTTTCATCTTACTCCAGAAAATTAAAGTTTGCTTATCATTGTTGTCGTAATTTTTAGAATTATTGTGTAACTACCCAGTCCCTTGGGGGTTACTAGAATCCCATTAGTACTAGTATTAAGCAGGTAGGAAAAGGCAACTGGTAGGGGAGTTCATTAGGGTGTTCTGCATAATGACATCATTGCTTACTCAGCTAGCCCAGAGAGGGATGATTATGTCGTTTAAAACTCTGGCAACAGCATAACCATTTTTGAGTCGGCAGCTCAGGGAAGCTTAGAATGTTCAGTTAGTCTGAGTTAGAGTGTCAGGAGGTCGGCCAGTGGGGCTAGAAAATTGGCTTTTTATTTGCTTGATTCTGATTGGCTAGTACCCTGCCAGGGGTACATTAACTTTCAGCAGACACCCAGCAACAAAAAGTGCCAGTCACTTGACCCTGTCGCCACCTAAGGTATATATTTGCCCACTCTGCCTGCCTGTTGGCCAAAACATCCTAACTGAATTTAAAATCACTGCCATCCTTTTTTTTTTGCTTGCTTAGCAAGTGTTACTCACCCCTCAATATTCCCTAGCTCAGTGCCAGCCTCTCTCCCTGATGACAGAACCCCCCCAGCAGATTCCCTAAATACATTAGCAGCTCATTCTACAACATACTCTGCCAGTTTAACAGTTATTCCACTGGAAAAAAACGTTCCTTTTCAAATCAGTATCGCTAGCGTGTCACATGCTTGGTGCTACTTACCCCTTCTTTTCTTTATTTGTGTTTTTTTTTTTTGCCCCCTCTGAACTTTTTTTTTTTTTAAACTCTCACTTTTATGACACAAGAAGTATTCATACATCAGTATCTAGACGGGTAGTGGCTATTACAAGCTTAGTGACAATCAGTTGCAACCTATTCCATTGATGTGACATTCCCTTAGTATACAATATTGTAATCCAGGTACAGAATAGTATCTGATTTTATTCTTTTCTTTTGCTTCTTTATTTTGAGGGATATCTCACTCTGCTCCTCCCAGGGAAGGAATCTTTATTGCACTTTAACTTCCAAGTCTTTCTCTGCCCCCACCCTGGGGTTCCCCACTCTCCCAGACTTTACCTCCATGTCCATTTTTATAATTTTTATTTCCATTTTATGTTTCCCTGGGGAGGAATAAACAAGAAACATGCCATGCAGGGCTGACCAACCAGACAAAGAGACGGATTTCCCTCGCGCTTCCCCACCGTATCTGTTGGGTCTCTTTCACTCTCACCTCACCGATGTGCTTTAAGGTATCAGGTCTGGTCTTTTTCTCCTATAAAAAGAAACCAGGGAGTCCATCTTTTCATTAGTTTTGGTACCTGATTTTTGCAACCTAGCTGTAAGCAGTTCCATTTTATATTTATCATAGATAGTAGATTCCCAATTTGAAATTTCCAGAGGATTTGGTGTAAGCCACTTACGTGTTATTACCTTTTTATCTACCACTAATAGTATAGTTAATAAGTGTATATGTTGTTTACCCCGGAAGTGTTTAGGTAGGTATAATAATAATAATGCTATCTCTTGAGTCAGGGCTCTGAGAGTTGGGGAAAAGGTGTAGCCAAGGTGTCTCCACCTCATTCCAGAAGGGGGACAGCTTCGGGCACAGCCAGAAAATGCGAGTGTGTGTTGCCACTTCACAGTCTCATCCTCTCCAGCAAGCTGAATCCTCTGTATGAGAATATTTGGCTGTGATCTGCAGTGTCCGAAAATATCTTGCTACCACTTTCCATGCACATTCTTGCCACGTGTATGAGCTGGTGGTTTGGTGTTGGTGTTGCCAAGTCAACAGCCAGTCCTTTGGGGTGAGGTCTAAATTAAGTTCAGCCTCCCAATTAACCTGAGCCGACTCCATCCCTGTGGTTGGTGCCCCTTGAATAGCTTTATATAATCTAGAAATTAGATGTTTTGGGTTTCTCTCCTGGATAACTGTAAAAGTAGTTGAAATATTGGTGGAATTATGTTCCTCCACCTGTATGTAGAGGTCTTCAAGTACATGAAGGGGTAAATAGGGGAGAAGCAGTCAAGGTGCTCCGAAGGAAGGGGGGCAACTAGAGGGCATGGGTGGAAGCTGGAGGAGGGGGGAGATTCAGGAGAGAAAGGAGGAGGTGCTACTTCACTGAGAGGGTGGTGGAGCCATGGAATGCGCTGCCCAGGGGGCTGGTGGAGGCAGAGACAGTGGAGGGGTTCAAGAGGGGGTGGGACAGGTACAGGGGAAGGGTTCTGGACGCAAAGTCCTGTGCAATGGGAATATCCGGGACTGGGAAGGGAGAAGCTAGAGAGGACGAGGGGGGACAGCATGGTCAGCTCCCAGGGTGGGGGCTGACCAAGCCAGCAGACACGAAAGACCGTTAGGCCTATTCTGCTGGCATTTTAGTATGTTAGTATGTATACCTAGTCTGCCTCTCCCCTCTCGGAAGTGCCTCATTTGTAAAAACCTAACGTCCTGCCTGGCCAACGTAAGTTTTATCTGGAGTTGTTGAAATGTTTTAAACGTACCTTGTTCATAGAATTGTAAAGCGTGGACTAGGCCCTTATACTGCCAATGCTTGAAGCAGATTTCCTTTTGCGCGGGGATGAAATCTGGGTGTCGTCCCGGGACTCCCACCCATGTTGCCCTAAGCCTATTTTCTGGGTGTCTCAGGAACCTGGTCCATCTTCTCAAAATCTCCTCTGTAAACTTTGAGCTTCTGCTGCCCAGTCTTCCCTGATCAGGTTAAAATATAAGCTCCACATTCAGAGGAATGCTGAAACTGCACAATGAAATTACCAACCACTGGCATACTACACTGGCAGCTGCCAGACCAAAACTGCTGAAACCCTATAAACATGTCAAAAACAACAAAAGAATGTGGGAAGAAAATGAAAGTGATTAGCAGCATAGCACTAGAGATATTACTTTACCAGAAAGTGTATTTTTTTAACATTTATTAAACATGTTTTTAATCTTTATTACATTTCATTAAAAATGTTACTTATGCTCCATTTTCTAAGCGCAATAAAACCCTCCAGGGTGGGTAGTATTGGGCAATACCAGACTTTCCATGGGTTCATTACGCCCTGGTGTGTCAGTGTGCCCAATACCGCCCACCCTGTCAGGTATTATTGCTTACTCTGAAAAGGGAGCCCAGGTATTTCTTACCGTAGCTTGGTAAAATCCTCAGTTTAACTTTGAAGTGGTGGAGACTGTTTGCCTGCAGAACTCTTTGTTTCACTCCAGGGGGAGTGAGAGGGACTGCAATGTCTTGTGGATCCAAGGGGCAGTACCCCTGACGGTCCTGAAATTTACAGCTGCCTTAAAGAGGGACAGTGTGTGGAATCTGACAAGCTACCAGAGAGGAAAAGATGCCTTTCTTTTGTCCTTCCCATGACTGGGAGGAAGGAGCAACTAGTATCTGTGAGTACAAAATTGGAGACTGTTCACTTGGGAGGTCATCTGAAGGTGTGTGCCCAAGATAAGGCTAGATCACACCGGTCAGGACCCTTTTTCACCTCGGGGTGCTAATTTAAAGCAAAGTTTGGGAGTTTTTGGCAATTCAGTGGGGATTGAAGACTTTCTCTTGGTGTAACCCTGAAGGAATGGCAGGGACTGTTTTGGGGCAAAAGGTGGGAGGAACACCATCTGGAGTTTCAGTGCAGGGCTAACTGGTTTGTTGATGGGCACCAAGGTCCCCTGGGCAAAAGCCGATGCCCAGGATGTGGCACTGGCCACGGGCATACGCTTTGGAAAATGGATAGAGATGTTTCTGTGGAAAACAGTACTGCCTAACAAAGTGTTTCTGCAAAAAGAGTGTACCTGTGTTGTAATGACAGTCCATCTGTGAATAAAGCCATACTGCACAATCTCAGTTACTGCTTTGAACATTCAGCTTATTGCATCTGTGTGAACGTTATTGGGGCCCCCCCCCCCCAGCAGTTAGGTCTAGCATCGCCTAGCATCCTCTCCCTTGGACGAATTAGGTAAATACAAGGTTCATTTTTTAATTGTAACCCCAAAAAAAAAAAATAATGAGCCTGGTATACACTCTAAAGCTAGGGGTGGTACCAACTGAGTAATTCTGCCAAGAGCAAATTGCATGCCATGATTTGGGCACTGGTTCTTTTGGGAGGTGCCAGCTGGGAAAACTGGGAAGGGGTTTACATATGTGTACGTACACTATACAGATGTGTAATTGTAATTAACCAAGAGTTAAGGTATTAAGTAAGGGAGATGCAGACAGTACTTTGAATATAACAGAACTTCATATGTAAGGTGGGCCTCTTTGTATTGTAGGATCAGTATGGAGATGAGGTAGTCTGTTAGGGACTGTGGGACATTTCTCTCCAGGGTTATGCTCTGGAGGAGGGGGCACTGCCCCATCTGCAGAACCTTTGCAGAGCTCCATGCTCAGCTGGTAGCAGGAAGATACAAGATATCGCAGCTGCAGCACCGGCTCAGATGGGGCTCCACCCAACTGCTCCCACTCCCCGGAGGCCCAGTGACCTAGGGGTTGGAGGGTGGTGGGGAAGGGTGGCAGGGGCAACCACATCGGGTTCGACCAGTCTTGCACTATTCAGGTGACAAATCACTTTTCACCCCTGGAGGAGGCTCAGGTGTCTGACTCCATGGATGGGGCTCTAAATCTGTTTGGGGGAGATGGGCAGGACAGCTTGGTGTGCGTCTGAGGGAGTGAGAAGGAGGAAGTCGGCAAGGAGAGACTTGGGTATTGGGGACTGAATGATTAGGGGAGTAGAGAGGGTGGTGGGTTAGGAAGGGAGTGAAATGGTAAAATGCCTTCCTGGTGCATCAGCCTCAGGGATATAGGAAATAGGATAGGGAGGATGATACAGAAGGGGTGGGGGTCTGGGGTGCTGGTACACTTGGGCATCAAAGATCTGGGAGCCAGCCTGTGGAGGTATGACGGAACTTTAAGAGGCTGGGGACAGATTGAAGGCACACTTGGCCTGTCCTTTCTGAGGTCCTCCTGTGTGGAATAAGGGGAATGGGTATGACAGAGTAAGGAAGGAAGAGATTAAGTAGTTTAATGTGTGGCTGTAGGAATGGTGTCAGGAGGAGAGATGTACTACTTTGTGGCTGATTGGGGGAGCTTCTAGGACAGGAGGCTTTTCAGTGGTGATGGCCTTCATCTGATAAGATAGGGGCCACTGCTCTGGGGAAGTATGATGTTTACATTGGACAATTAAACTGACTGCGGTGGAGGCAGAAGCTGGGGAACCCACTGAGAAGGGGAGACTGGGTAGGGAACCTATCTGTTTCCCCCAACAGCTGACTAGTAGCTGCAAGGTGGCAACGGTAAGGTAGAAGTTCAAATTAGGCCAGGGAAAGCTGACAAAGCCTACATTCAGCATGACAAAAAAAATGAAGGAGCCTATTGAAGAATAAGGGAGAAGGAATAGGAGAAATCAGGAGGAGGATCAGGAGGAAGATGGAAATGAGTCTGCCTTAATGCCAGGAGTCTGGGAAATAAAATTAGTGAGCTCCAGGCAATGGTGACAGACACTGAGATGAATCTAGTAGCCATCAGAGAAACATTGACCACAGAGATAAGCGATTGGGACCCGACGTCTCAGACTACACCATGTTTCCATAGAATAGAGACAAGGTAAAGGAGGAGGTGTAGCAATATACGTCAAAGAAGGCATAGAGGCGGCAGCGGATGGAAACCTCAGGGGAGGAAATGGGAAAACAGAATTGTTTCAACTCACGGCATCCTCAGGCAATAAACAAAATGGGGGTGATATTTAGACTCCAGGACTTGGGAAAGAGAGAGATAAAGAGCTGGGGAATAACTAGAAAGGGGGGTGGTGGCAAAATGGAGATGGTAGTGGGAGATCTAAACCTGCTAGATATTGATTAGGTCATTTCAGCAGCCACGAGCTCCAGGAGTCCAACCCTACTGGATATATTGCAGGACTGCCAGCTGATACAGCTAACTAGCAAACCACTAGTCAGGCTGCCGTTCTCGATGTGGTGCTTACCAACTCTGAAGCGGCAGAAAGAGTAAGGGTAGGGGAGCCACTACGGTCCAGCGACCATAACTCCATGTGGTTAGACCTGGCCCTTGGGTTCATTAAGCACTCATTAAAAGCTAAAATCCTAGATTTCAGAAGGGCGGACTCGTCCTGGACCAGCTCTCTCAGCCGGCTAAGTTAGTCAAAGTGGACCACAGGGATGTGGAGAAAACATGGGGGGGCAGTCAAGGGCCATTCTCAAGGCAATAGAGTCTTGCAAGGGATGGTAATCAAAAGGAAAATGGTACAACAGACCAATATGGTTATCTGGAAAGGAAAGCAGTGAGAGCCAAAAGGACTTCACCAGGTACAAGGAAAAGAAGAGAGGAAGAATGGGGCAGTCCTAAATGAGAACAAGGAAACCAAAAGGTGGTCAGAGAAGCAGAGGAGAGACAGCTGTGTATTGTGGAGGGGTCAAGGGTGGGTAAAAGCAGTTCTTTTAGGTGTATTGAGAAAAAGAAAGAAGAGAGAGGAATTGTTAAGGCTAACGGAGGGTGTAGGGCAGTTGAGGGAATGAGCAGAAAGCAGCCATCCTTCACACTGATTTCCTCTGTATTCAAAGGAAGACAGAGGGCCTCTGTCAAGTGGCATTAATTAAGGCAGTTGTATGGGGATCCCTGAGACGAGGCAGCAGTTATTTACCAGTGAAAGGATTTGGGAAGGCTAGCAGCCCTTAAGATAGATAAGGCCCCAGGGCCAGATGGGACACATCCAAAGTCGCCCAAGGATTTGGCAGTGGAATTAACTGAACCTCTGGTGTGGCTATTCAGTAGCTCAGCTCAGACACAGGGTTTTATTTAACTCTAAAAATTGATTAGCGTTTTGCTCATAAAAGTGCTAAAACATTGTGAAAATGCATAGCACTTGCCTCACTGTGTTTAACAAACATACCACTTCTAGAAAACCTATATAAATACTTTCTGTACAGTTAGTATTGTCTCAGGAAAAAAACTGCTAATCAGTTATTTAAAACCCTGAGACACAGTGGTTCCAAAAGACTGGAGGGTAGCAGACGTCGTCCTGCTCCTTAATGGGGTTGGAGCAACTGTGCAACTACAGACCTGTCAATCTTTGTTGTGGGTAAACTGATGGAGACACTAATGAAAGAGAACCTCAAACTACCCGGAGAGCGATAGACTCCAAGATGGGAAACAACATGGTTCATGGCAGGAAGGTCTTGTCAGATCAACCTGGTAGTATTCTTTGACTGGATAACGATGGTAGTTTGCTAACGATAGTAGTGGATAAGGGGCCATGATGTGGATGTAGCTCTACTGATTTCATAAGGCTTCAACTCTGTACCTCACAGAAGGTTGTTGTAGAAGCTAGAGGATTTGGGGTACAGTGAAAGATGCAATTAGATGGGTGAGAAACTCGGAAGGGAAACAGCAGAGGGTTGTGGATAAGGCAAATGAGAAGGGAGGGCAATTACCAGTGGGGTGCCACAAGGCTCAGTCCTGGGTCCAGGCTTTTTCAGTATATTCTTTATCAGACATAGGAGAATAAATCTATGACAAGATGTTTCTCTTTGCAGACAATGCTAAGCTCTGTGGCTGAGTAGACAATAAGGAGGGGGTTGGGGAGGTGCAGAGAGACTTGCAAAAGCTAGAGAGGTTGTCAGAGGTTTGGCAGTTGAAATCCAGTGCCAGAAAGTGCAAGCTGATGCACACGGGGAACAAGAACCCAAGGACAGAGTACTGGATGGGGAAGTAAAACTATACATGACCTGTGAGGAAAGAGACCTAGAGGTCATCATCATTGACTTTTTAAAACAATCAAACCAGTGTACCAAGGCCCTACAGTAAGGCAAACAGGATGCTGGGGTGTATAGGAAGGAGTGCTGACAGCAGAAGGAAGGTGGTATTACTGCTTCTGTATAGATCACTGGTGCGGTCCCACCTGGAGTATTGTGCTCAGGTCTGGAGTCCTCACCTAAAGAAAGATAAGGACATGCTGTAGCAGGGCAGCTCTTATGAGGATTGGCTCAAAGCATTGAACATGTACTCTCTGGAGGCTAGACAAGAGAGGGAAGATATGATAAAGACCTTAAAGTTTCTGAAAGGAATGAACAAGTTAAACTATGAGGAGATACTTAGCATAAGCAGTGGATCAAGAACACCAGGGCATGAGTAGAAACTGATGAGGGGTGATTCGGGAGGGAAGCGAGAAGGTTTTATTTTACAGAAAGGGTGATGGAACCGTGGAACCCAGTCTGCCAGCTGATGCAGTGGGCACCAAAAGTAGTTTTCGAACACGGCTGGGAGAGAGTGAAGGGCCTAGTGGTTGCTCAGGGTGATTGCGGTGGAGTGGGGAGCATGGGGTGGATAGTGTGGGTTAGAACCCTGTATGGACAAGAGATCCTGGGTTGGTTAGGATTTGTGGGCAGGCTGGATGGACCAGTGGTATTTAACTGCTGTCATTGTCTGTGTGCTTCTGTTACTAATGGATAGCTGTGTAAAAGCAGCAGTTCATGTTACCTGGGGGGGGAAAAAGGGTGTTGGCCTGGTTTCTGTTCTGTCAGGGAGCATCTAGGCTCCCTTATAAAATCAGGCTGCTTCAAACGTTGCTAGACCTATTGCAGTAGACGTCCATAATTTGTGCTACTGTGGACAATTGTAACATGAGAGTTGGGAGCACAATGACATCTCCTTGTGAAAATGCCATTTGCTATTGGCAGATGAGCACAAAGCTGAGCGTTGACTCTCTTGTGTAGCAGTCTAATCAAGACTCTGGCCCCATATTGAAAAGGTTAGCATGGCATAAACTGGGTTTGCACTGCAGTAACCAGGAATGGCATTGACCATCGGGGGCATGGCCATATTAAGGCCACCTGTGCGTGCCGCACCACTATTGCTCCATCGCGTACAATATCGTGCTGCGCACATGCAAATGAGGGATCCCCTATGCATACGCAGTGTAGCACAATATTGAAAGTTTTCTGAAGTGCTAAATGGCCGCAAGCGCGGTGTAGTTTAATGTTTCTGGAACCCAACTGTTAACAGTGCGCAGAAGGGGTGGGTACACCGCACCCTGTCCACACACTGTCAAGGGCTGGGTGCCCTAGTGATCTAGCAGTCCCTCCCTAGCCCTGATCCCCTCTTATGCGAATGTAAAAGCCACCTTGTTGGTCTAGTGGTCCCTCTCCAGCTCCTATCCCCTTTTATATATAAGAAACAGTTGCCCTGGTGGTGAAGTGATCCCTCCCCAGCCCCGGTCTTTGTTCAGAAAACCCTAACATGACTCCCAGATTGTCTAGCGGTCCCTCTCTCCCTAACTCCAGCGTGCCTGTATCTACAGACCTCCATCCTGGTGGTCTAGAGGATCCCCCCTCCAGCAGGTAGTGTCCTATCACACTGCTGTCCCCAAATCCCTACCAGAGAGCTGGCGACTGGCACAGCCCTCCACTAACCACCATGGCTGGCCGCTGACTGACCTCTCATGGAGCATGTACTGTACAATCAACTGATTGTACAATATGCACTCCATGAGAGCTCAGTCTGTGGCCGACCGTGGTGGCAAGCCAGAATGCTGTGCCAGTCGCAGACTCTTGCGGTTGGAATGGAGGGGTGGTCGTCTTATGATATGGGTAGGTCAGGGTTGAAGGGGGGGCCGCTAGACCATCAGGTCTGGTTTTCCGAACAGAGTTCGGGGCTGGGGAGGGACCACTACACCATCAGGACAACTGTTTCTTTTATATAAAAAAGGGGATTGGGGCTGGAGAAGGACCACTAGACCACTAAGAAATACTTTTACTCTCTCTCTGGGGAGGACAGCACACTCTGCTGATGCGGTGGCATGCAGATAAGCCCATAATGGACATGCAAATGGCCCACTCGCGCTGTGCATGCCGAATGGGCTCATCTGCATGTTTGGACTGACTATCGCTCATAGGGGCCACTGCGCTAACCAGTGTGTGCTGTGCTTTACCCCATGGGCGGTCTTCGGCCTGGTGCTGTGGTAGCGCGCACACAGCATGGCGACCATACTGGCTGTGTGCCATGCTACCATGGCCCGATATTCAAACGGATAATGCGGCCGTCTGGATCACGCTTGTTTTGAATATGGTACCAGAGCTGGCTGGTCCAATTTTTTTGCGCAGCACCTCTGTGTGTGCACACAGCTGGCTAGCTTTGAATATAGGGCCTTCAGACTTTCAGACTTCTGGAAATGCATTCGCTCTAGGCAGTTTCATCGCTTTGCAGAGCTTGCTCCACCACTTGCCGCTGGAGTTAAATATATATTAATGCAGAAGAAATAGATACGGCAACTTCCACCCTGCCTCATTAAGGCTGTGGTGAGAGAGAAATACAGGCAATTAACGGTTTGTTTGAACTACAGACATGAAAATAAAAGTACTGTGGCACCATCCAAGTATGCAGTTATACATACTATCACAGTATGAACCAGCATGGTATGAGACTCTCAATATTTCTTTAAAAAAAAATACAAAGAAAAAGTATTTAGAGCTTGACAGATAACAAAAGGGTTAAGCTAAGGAAAGATGAAGTGAGCATCAACCTCTACCAGGATTTAGCCAGACCAGATATGTGGATGTGAGAGTTGCATAGAACATATAAGAGAGGGACCTGGGGGTAGTGGTAGATGTCAAAATGAACAACTCTGAGACCTGTAGGAGGGCAGCAGCAAGGGCAAATAGGATGCTGGGATGCATAGTCAGTGGGATTATCTCCAGAAGGGTGGAAGTGATCATTCCACTGTACAACTGCTTGGTTAGGCCACACCTTGAGTATTGTGTGCAGTTTTGGAGAACACATTTAAAGAGGGACATTACACTTCTAGAGAGGGTCCAAAGGAGGGCACCCAAAATGCTCTAGGGCCTGGGGGAGAGGACCTATGAGGAGAGGCTCAAGGAGCTCAAATGTACATCCTGGAGGAGAGGAGGGACAGGGTGGACATGATAGAGGTCTTTAAGTTCATGAAAGGGATCAATAAAGAGGCCCAGTCAGAGTGCTCCAAAGGAAGGAGGGTGGGGAATGAGGGTCACGGTGTAAGCTGGAAGGGGCAGGCCTGAAGGAGAGCAGGAGATGTTATTTCACTGAAAGGGTGGTGACGCCATGGAATGCACTGCCCAGGGAGCTGGTAGAGGTGGGGACTGTGAACAGGTTTAAGAGGTGATGGCACAGATACAGGGGAGGTAATCTGCCCAGGCCCAATACAAGTGGGACATCTGGGACTGGGGACAGTATAACCTGGGGGACACAAAATCGCTTCATAGCGGTGCTGGAAAATCGAGTAGACTCAGAGGCTGTTAGGCCTATTCCGCTGGCATTTTAGTATGTTAATATGTTAAATTGTAATATTTAAAGTTGTTGGCAGTATTCAGTAAAGTTGAAAACAGTTCTACCTACCATGTGACACTAAAATAATCATATCTCTGTCTATGGAAATAATTAGTCAGTTAGATGATGGTTGTTTCCTTTTACAACTTAAATTGTTCAAGTTGTTTTCGGTTTGTTGTTTCTTTTTTTTTTTTTTAATAAATAATGTCTGTATCTTGGGAAACTTCTTGCTAATAATCTGAACTGTGAGGTCATATTTTAGTGGGAACAGTCTGGAGAGCCCCACACCCAACTGTGGGCTTGAAAATAGTTTGCAATTTGTGTGCAAAACACAAACAAATTGCTTACTGCAGTACGGTAGATTGTATCTGGCTTATTGAGCTCTCGTGACTGTGATGCTCTCGTGACTGTGACCCAACATTATCCATGTAATTGCCCCCAACTAAATCAGAACCTCGAGGCCAAGTTTCAGCCATGGAGAACCCCCAAATGTGGATTGCTTCTGAAAGTTCTTCTCAACTCCTCAATATAAAATTTCAAATTAGCATCTTTCTTTCAGGTACCAAAAAAAAAAGCACTGGAATTTCCTATTCTCTATTTTTTTTCTGTTTAGATGCAGTGCCAGGTGCCCAGGGGTCTGACCTCCTTCACATTGTCCACAAGGATGATGAAATTTACTCACCGATTCTACGCAAGCTGTTCAACGAATCACGCAACATTTTTGTGGCGCTGCAGAATAAAAATGAAGAGACAGCCAGCAAACCAAAGAGGTCACAGTAAGTGAGCTGCACTTTATTGTATTATTGTTGCAGAGACTCTGTTGCTGAGGTACAGGAGGGATGGCAGCAGGTCCTTCAACATACTTGGGCAGTCATTTGTAAGTTGTTAAAGCCTCCAAGGGGTATAAGAGTTTGAGTGTGAGATTTGGACTACACGACCATGAATTGAAGCTGAGTGGCTCTGTCTGCCTAAACTCATGAGGAGTCTCGTACCATCAGAAACACCCCTTGGCAGCCCTTTCAACTTACTGTAACACAGAAACCTAGAATTTGACGGCAGATAAGGACTGTTTAGCACATTCAGTTTGCCCAGTCCTCCTATCTACACTATTACTGCAGACCGAGCCTGATCTACACTTCCTTCTCCCTCCCCTACTTTTCCACTAGGATTCCTTTGTGCTTATCCAATGCATTCTTGAACCCCACCACTGTTTTCCCTCTACCAATTCCACTGGAAGGCTGTGCCAGGAATCCACCACTTTTTCTGTGAAGTACTTCCTTGCATCTCTCCTGAATCTAGGCCGTCCTCTAGCTTCATAGCATATCCCCTTGTCCTTGAGCGCCTTTTTTTCTGAACAATACTCCCCTCCAGTACCTTATTTACCTCTGTGAAGTATTTAAAGATCTTACTTCAAGATGGCTCTTGCAGTGGTACTCACATAGGACTAAGCCTCCAGGCACTAAGTCCACCGCAGGCTTCTAGCTAGCAGTGTCTGAAAGGGCCACCCCCGGCGTCACGTGACCAGCGTCAGTGTGGTGCCATAAAGGGAGGCGGTCCCCACGCCCCGCCTCCAGTTCTTTCCCCACTGCGACCTGTATGTGTTTGACCTTGCAGAACATTGTTGCAGTGTTGACGCTTATCTTTGGATGAGACAGCTTTTGAATTAAACTTTCTCATAGTTTTTCTTGTAAAAAAAAGTGTATATTATCAATCGTGCTATATCATCTCCGACGCCTTCAGAATCGCAATAAGAAATTAGTGCGATGCCTGTGGAACTCCGGGCTCCCTCACAGGGACGGCCATTCCTCTGTCTTTTTTGCCTGGGCCTGGGCCATAAGATCGAGGGGTGTAAACATTGCCAGAAATTCAGTCATGCCACACGTAAATGCCGTCGGCAGTCCCTGGAAGCTCATCTTTTGAAAGAAAAGATCGTCAACGTGGAAAAGGAGCTGAAGAAACTCTGGCACTCTTCTTCCTTTCTGGAGGGCCATTGTAAAAAGAAAAAGGACAAGGAGAGACATAGGGACCGGGAAGGGTCCCCATCAAACCCGCTGCCTCTGGCCGGAGTCGCAGCCCTGAAGGTAACTTCCCCTCTGGGGAATCCATCTTCGATGACCATTTTGGTGGCTACGAAATGGCCTCCTGTCTGGCCTGGGCTTGAGCCCGACTAGAGCCTCTGGGGATCTGGAGGCACCCACCTCCTTTAAGGCCTCAAAGACTGAGAGGCATAGTGGTACGAGTGGGACCGCTAAGTAGAGTTCCGGCTCCTCTGGATCTCGCACGACTATGGCCGCTAAGTCATTCGCCGGATCCTCCACCAGGCCCCGATAACAGGCCTGATGGTGGGGTGACGGACCAGCTGATGACATATGCAGCTGATGATGGAGAGTACTCTGAATTCTCCTTTACCGCTGATTGAGACGTTACCTCCAGCTCCTCCTGCAGGGGAACCAGAGGGCGGAGATCGCCTGTGGTCAGGGGCCTCGCCACCCCTACTCCGGAGCCTCAAATGCCTGAGCTGCCGTTGGACCAGACCAAGGTACCTCCAACTACCCCAGGCCGGGCAGTTCTTCAGGAACCACTGTTGGGCCTAACACCTGAACTGTCGGGACTCTCAGGGTTTCTTACACCGCTCCCAGATCCCTCGTCGGGGCCCTCTGCATCCCCATCAGGGAGTTTTCAGGAACCTGCAATCCCACCACCAGGACTGACGTCAGTCCCCTTAGCCCCTCCATCAGGCCCTACACTGAGACCATCTGGCAGCCCCTTTGGGCTCCTGACGCTGGGTAATCAGACGCCGCTTTACCCCACGCCCGGGTACCAGACGCCGGGTTTTCAGATGCAGGGTTATCTTCCGTCGGGCTTTACTCTTGTTATGGGTACCTGCGTTATGGATTCCATAACCCACTGCCTCCACAACCGCAAGTGGATTTGCAGGCAGTCCTTAAGTCATGGTGGACGGAAGCAAAGTCGCAGCTCACGTCGGAGCTTGAGAAATGCCATCCGGCGGCAGCCCCGTCACTGGCCCTTAGGCCTCTTTCTTTGTTGCCACCTTTGACGTTGGAACCTCTGATCACGACATTGGACAGCTGAAGGGAGTCATTGCCGCCTAATCCATGGCCTATGGACATTGCGCCTCCAACAATCAGCTCACCTGACGATGGCCGATTCAGACTCTGACAGTGATTCGGTTCCCTCTGACTCTGACTGTCCTATGCCAGAAGACGGTGGACTGAAAATCTCCTAAATCCCTACCTGAGGGTCCATCCAAGCGGCATACGACTGGCGTACGGTCACCCAGGATCCACAGAGGCAGAGATTGGCTACTCACCTCATTGCGCCCTGGTTAGAGCCACTGAGGATTTGGTCACAACAATTTGGAAACAACCTTCCTCCCTGGCTACAGTGGCCAGGAAGGCAGACAGATTTTACCAGACTCCAGAGGACAAGGACCACCTTAGCCTCCAATTTTTACTCCTTTCCGCAGTGGAAGTAGTTAGTGTGTTGTATGAATCTGGCCGGTTACACTCAAAGTGCAGACAGAGGTTGAACGAGCTGAGCTCAATTCTATGTCTGGCCAGAGTTAACCCTTTTCCTCTCGAGCAGTTCAAGGTGGGGATAACTATAATGTCAGAGTACGTAAGACTCATTAGAAGAAACAATAAAGTGAGTAATTTTCTTTTTCGCCAACTCAGGCTTTCGTCACAGACTTTTGATATTGCACCATATGTGCAAAGAAATTGAGCGATCGTGGTGCAGGTGGGCAGAAGAGATAAAGAATACCATCCGCAGTAATCTTTCTTTCAAGGGGTCCTTTAGCATCAGCAAGTTTTTGCACTTAGCTGGTTAGGTGCAACTGCCCCAGAGGTATGCCTTTAAGAGATATTTAAGTAGCGAGGGTCCAAGCAAAAGACAGGAGGGGCTGTGAGCTGAGGCGCTGTTAAATGCTTCAGAATTTTTAAGGAAAACATGGGCAAATGCCCCAAAAAAGAATTAACAGGATTCAATAAAACATGCAAATGTCCATAAAGTAAACAGAAACAGCAACACGAGCTAAAACTCATCAATAAGAAAACTCAAATTTGGTAAAAAGGTAACATAAAAGGACTTCGGGAGGAAGTGGGAGCTTATGATGCTAAAGGACCCTTTGAAGAAAGATGATTACTGCAGTGAGTATTTTTTTCTTGACCCCAAGGTCCTTTAGCATCAGTTAACTTTTTGCAGACTACCAGCAGTACCAAGTGGGAGGTGGGCAGAGAACCTACTTAGGAAAGAGGCTCTAGAACAGCCTTACAAATCTGGCATCGATCTGGTCTGCACATCCAAACTGTAATGTTTCACAAAATCTGCACAGATTTCCAGGTAGCTGTTTGCAGATCATCCAGTAGGGGAATGTCCCTTGCTGCTGCAAGCGAGGGTCTGCAGTGCCCCAATGGAGTGGGCCCTGAGCCCCACTGGAGGTTGACAAGTTCCTCATAAATGTAATACAGAGACCAACCAGCGGAAACAGTTCTCTTGTAGCTGGCCTCCTCTGCCTACATCCCTGTAGGGTGAGGAACAACTGGTGGAAAAGCCTCTGGACCGTCCTCAGTGCTCTGGGCAGGAAAGATGGCTCTTGACATCCAAGCTGGAGCTTTTTCTCGCCACGAGTGGATGGCTTAGTATAGGGAAGACAGGCAGAGTAATGGACTGGTTCAAGTGAAATTCTGAAACCACCTTTGGCAGAAATTTCCCATTTGCCCTGAGCGCAATTATCATTGTGAGGTGATGATTCTGCTCAGTGCACAGGGCCTGTAGTCTGAATCCTCCGGCAGACGTGGATGGCTACCAGGAAGACTGTGTCAAAGTTACAAACTTGATGTACCGTGGACATAGGCTCAGGGTGTGGATTCATGAGTCCATCTATGCTAAAGGTTCAGGCTCCAAGGAGGAACAGGATCCCTGTTGGAGGCTGGAGGCAAGAGGACCTTAAAAACACTTTAAAAAATGTTGTGGAAAAAAAATTCTTCTTTCCCACCAAAGGTAGGCTGAAATTGCCGCCTGGTGTAGCCTGAGTAAGATGGTTTCAAGCCTGACACACCTTAGGTGTACCAGCAGCTGAGGGTCTGAAGTGATAGGGGTTCGCCTTTCTCGCACTAGAGGGAAAACCTTTCCATTTGGCAGCATAAGTTCGTTTTTAGCCATCCCAATGTCATCCTGACACATTCAGAGTACTGTGAGGATGGTAACTCCTCAAGAACCAGGCCTTGAAGTGAAGAGAGTATGTCTGGGTACTGCACTCCCATCTGAGGAAGGGTTAGCAGGAAGCAAGTCTGAGGCAGGCGACGGGCCTGTTGCAGGACATTGAGAAAAGAAGAGGGGTACCAGGCTCTGCCTGGCAGTCCAGAGCCGCTAGGATCACCCATGCAGCTGCTGTCGAGTTTCAGCAAACCCTGAATAGCAGGAGAAAGTGAGGAAATGAGTAGGAACCTCGCTGACCAGTCCAGGATCAGGGTATCCAGAGGAAGTGTTCCTGAACTAGAGGGGCCTGCAACAGTACTGAGGAAGCTGAACATTGAGAGGAGAGGCAACAGATCCACATCTGGTGTACTCCTACCGCTGAACAATGTGGCTAGTACTTGCTTGTTCAGTGTCCATTCACTCTGACCTTTAGGGATGCTCTAAGCCACAGTCGAGCCGAGTTTGCCTGGGAAGTAGAACAGCTGAGAGGCTGACTCCCAGGGAGAATAGCAGAGACCAGAGCTTCAGAGCTCTCCAAACAGTATTCCTGATCTGGTACCACCCTGCTTGTTTATGTAGAACATTACAGTGGTGTTGTCGCTCGAATTTGAACCACCTGCCCTTCTGTGCTGGGAGCGAAGTTTTGAGAGCTAGTACAACTGCTCCGAGTTCCAAAGATTTATGTGCAACTGATTCTTCGGGAGTCCAGTTGCCACTTACTGAGGCATCTGTCCAAATGAGCTCCCCAGCCCAAGAAGGGAGGCATCTGTGGTAATCAACTCTGTTGAAGAGAGTTTGAAAGGAACCCTGCCTGTAAATTTGTAGAGTTCTTCCATCACACCAAGTTTTGGAGGAACGCGCTCAACATTGCCCAGTATCCACTTTGGCTGCTTGCTTCTGAGACCAGCGAGCTCAGATGCAAGCTTGCAGGAGTTCATCCTGTACCCAACCCCTGGGACTACTGCAGTCAGAGGCCATATGTCCCTGAAGTTTGAGAATGTCTGGCTTGGTCTTGGCTGTCTCCTGGCGAAAGAATCTGCCACTGAAGGGAAACTGAATTTTTTCTCACGGGAGAAGCATAATATCCTTCAGTGTCCAGCTGAGTGGTTCCGGGTGAGATTTTTAGGTTACCAAGAAACCCAGAGACTCCGGAAGTGTTCTGTGAGGAAAAATTCCTTCACCTGGCAAGGAGACTGCTACTATGAGCCAGTCATCCAGATAAGGAAATAGAGAGATCTAGTCTCCGAGATGTGCTGCTACCACTCGAGACACTTGGTAAATATTCTTAGCCAAGGACAGATTGAAGGGCATTGCAGTCAACTGATAGTGACCAAGGAAGTTTGAACCTGAGAAACTTTCTGTGAGATCTCCATATGGGTATGTGAAGTAGGCGTCCCTTAAGTCGAGGAGGCTAGCCAGTCTCCCTGCTGTAAAGGACTGTATGACCAGTGACAGTGACCATTTTGAATTTGGGTTTTTCAGATATTTAAATATCTGAGATCTAAGATAGGTCGCCACTCCTCCCAGTTTTCTTCTGTGTCAAAAATATACCTGAATAGAGGCCCTGCCTGCCCCATGTGTGAGGACACTCTCCACTGCTCATAAAGCCAGAAAGATTTGTACTTCATTTCCAACAGTGGTATCTGTGTTGGGGACAGAGGTCTTGACACCTGGGCACGCTTTGAGGTCTGCAGTGCTTTAACTGTAATGACAGACCTTCACCATCTCCAGCACCCACTTGCCAGACGTGATGAGGGGACCAGTGCTGAAGACAGTGAGAGTCTGCTCCAACCGAAACGGGAGGCGACTGGACACACACCACCCACCCATCCATCAGGACTCAGAGGCAGATGGCTGGGTAGTGGTCTTGGCACCTTCTGCCCCTGCCTCTGAAAGACCCTGTAGTGGCTAAAGTCAGATGGGGATGGAGGCTGTAAGGCCTGGGAACAAAACTTCTGCCCCTATCACCCCAGGACAGGATCTCTGAGAGTGGCGGGTTTAGGCATGGATGAGTGGCTCTGCCAAGAGGCTTTGTATGCAGACTTTTTCATGTAGTCAGTGGTTCTGTAATCAAACATTTTGATCACAGGAAAATCCATGGCCTTGTTCTGAGTGTCTGTGGTCAGACTGGTTGTTCTAAGCCAGGCGTAAGTGTCTCAGACATGGTATGGGCCATTGCCCTAGAGGCTGCATCATTGTCATCTGCCATGTGGAACTGGTACATAGTAGCTTCCAGGGCAGTTTGACTTCTCCACCAGCTCCTGCACCATATAATCTGATCCACTGCAGGAGATAGCCTGACAGATTTCAAAGGGCTTTCTGACATTTGACTGTGAATGCCATGTAAGAAAGCCTGAGAAGCAGGAAGCTGTGGCATACATTTCTTTGCTATAAAGTCAATTTTCTTGGAATCCTTGTCAGGAGAGGGCGTCCAAGGAAACTACAGCTTTCTCGCTGCCTGCTGCACTATACTCTAGTGGCTAGGATGTGCAGACAGAAACTACCATTCTTAGACAATTTATATTTTCTCTCAAGCGCTTATCAACCCCTGATACTGAAGTGGGGTGTTTAACCACCTTCATGGTATTTTTCTAAATGCATTTTAGATTGAGACGACCAGGGTTCTTTGAGGATGTAACTCTTCATATCCCTATAATCTGTCTTCATAGACATCCTGGTTGGGCTCCTGCATAGGGAGGTCCAGGGTATCCAACATATTTGTATAAAATGTGAACAGATGAGGGATCCTCATGGTCACCCGGGGATCCCAAGGTGAGAGTCCATGGACTCCTGGGCTCAAGGCCCTCAAAATCCATGTCAGGGTCATCATAAAACTGATTCATACTACACTCATAGGCTACAGAAGAGAACTGTGGAAGAGTGCCTCGCCAGCCCCAGTAAAATAGAGGACTCATCTTTGAAGGGTCTGAAACAGTTGCCATGCTTTTTCCATATCTTGCATGGACGGAAGAACTTAGTTTGTAAGCGCTTTATTTTTTCTGTATGCCTAAGCTGCCTGTTGACTCGCTATTGGCTTTCCCAGGAGCAACGGGAGCATATCTGTCTTGACTAGAGTTTTTTTAGCCACTTCAGAGGTTTGATCAAAAGCTACCTTTTTCATCACTCCTATTTTTCAATTTGTAAAAGGAACTTCATCTGTGGAAGCTATTTTTGGCTGGGATCTGGAGGGTTCTTCAGCATCTGTGCTTTTGGTATTAGTACTTTTGAATGGCCCTCATCGGAAGACTGATTTATCCTCAACCATAACAATTAAAGTTTCTCGCTCTGCTATGTTTGCCAATTTAAGCAAAGCAAACCAGTTCTGGACCTACGAAATGAGTGCAGGTTTTGAAAATGCCACCGGCCAGTCCTGCCCTAGTTAAAAAAGCTATTACTAGTGCCTTTCTTTGGTTGTAAAACTGGGATCTATACCAGTGCCAGTCTTAACAGAAACCCAGTAACACTCAATTGCACACAGGTGGCTGCTGGACCCTTATGCACAGTCCTGACACAGATGATACTAAGGTCCAGTAATAAAGGTTTCCTCATAATTGTCAATCTGGAGAGAACACCACAGGGACTGTTCAAATTTGAAATCTACTGCAGGTGCCTCGTGGTAAACTCCACGAGGTCTGAGGGCAAACAAGGCAACTGTCCCTAATTAGATGGTTCCCACAATAATTTGACCCAAAATGAAGGACAGTCTAAAAACACCTACGATAAGCTTTAAACTAAATAGTCCCGTATAAAGTCAAAATAGCCATCACACTAAAAATAAAATTTGCACAGCGCTAATGAAAAGTAAAATTTTCACTCAGCACACTGAAGTAGTAGTAGTAGTAAATCATTTTTATTCACAATGAATAAAAAATACATTCAATTGAGCAAAGCTCATTTTCAATGAAGTTCCAGATCATGTAAATTGTACATTTCAACATCTCACATAAAACCACACATAATTAACAACTATACAAACACCTAAAGACCATTAAACAAATTGGTACATAACTAAAATAAAATACATAAAATCCCAAACAATTTAGACACCTAGTATCATTATGTAACACAGCGGTACACCAACTCCTCAGTTCACTTTTGTTAAGAGTTAGTTCTATTAATTCTCAATTCCAAAGGGAGTTATTCCAAATATTGGTTCCTCTCGAAAGGATAGAGAACCTTCCAATATTCAAGTTATATTTGTTTAGGACAAATTGAGTTCCATTTGAGGCTCTTAAACATTCCTTTATCTTTCTAACTTCAATAAGTCAATCACATATTTGGGTACTTCCTAACCATACTTTAATCATAAACTGCATCAAATGTAAGTCCCTTCTTGCTTCCGTTTTGACAATTTAATTCCTTAAAAAGTATACATCTATGAGTTCTATAGGGAACGTCCCAGTATAAAGCGAGCCAACCTACAAAAACTGAATCCACTTTATCCAAATACTTCCCGACTGCCCCCGAAAGCAGGTCTCCATAATCATTAACTGGAGTAAAAGGGAATTTACCACTGGCAAACGATATCTTTGGTCATAAACTTTTGTACCTATAAAGTACACCCAATCTCCTATTCATATTTTTTATAAGGGAGTCAATATAAACCTCCCAGCTTAAACATGGATCTACCCAAACTCCCAAATACTTATAAATATCTACCTGCTTTATTGCCATACCTTTTCGTATTAATTTCTAACAGTAAGTTTTGTTTTTTATTATTTGTAAACAACAATGATTGTGTTTTATTAGCATTTAAGATTAAGTAATTGACTTTAAAACTTCCTGTACTTCATCAAAGCCCATTGTAATCTTGAGTTAATCAATTCTAAGGTATCCCCTCCATATAATATGGTATCATCCAGCGCACATATGATACCGGTCCTTTAAAGTAATTTTAAATTCATTCATATAAATATTAAACAACAAGGGCCCCAATATCGAGCCCTGTGGTACACCGCTTTTTACCGCCAATATCCTAGATTTATACGGACCTACTTCTACAAATTGACTACCATCAGTCAAATAAGAGAAAACATCTCACAGTTTGGGAGATAGGTTAATCCTGCTGAGTCTGGACAGGAGGACCTGGTGGTTTAAAGTATCAAATGCCTTTGAAAGATCTATAAATAAGGCTCCAACCATTAACCTCCTGTCCAGACTCAGCTGGACATCACTCACAACCTTCACCAATGCTGTTTGTGTACTATGAGAAGTCCTGAAACCAGATTGAAAAGGTGTCAATTTATTATTATTTTCAAGGAAACTTCTCAACTGATTAGACACAATCCTCTCAAATATTTTAGAAATCTGAGACAAGAGTGATATAGGCCGATAATTGCCTAGCTCACTCTTTTTACCAGATTTATATATAGGCCTAACCTTTGCAATCTTCCACCCATCAGGAATTTCCACTTTGAATAGACAGGTTGAAAATATGAGACAGCGGATATGCCACAAGGAGCCGATATTTCAACAATCTCAATGGTATTTCATCTGATCCTTTGCTTTACATATATCCAATTTCAAGAGTTCAAAACATACCTCTTGTGGAGATATATAGGAAAAATCAAAGCCACCTAAGGCTCTATCTCTTATGTTAACCCCTATCGGGTTAGGCTCCAGGGTCTCATTTTGTCCCCTATGACTCTCATCTAAGAGACTTGGTGAGGCCGCACTAACAAAGTTCTCATTAAAGGCATCAACCATTTCTTTCCAGGTAATAATGTAACATCATCCTTCACAATTTTATTTATGCAAATTTGTTTATTTTTCCCCATTAGGTTTGAGATAATTCTCCAGAATTTCCTAGAATCCTTTTATGATTAGCCTCAGTTTAGATCAATAAACTATTGTTTTACTACCTTAATTTTGGTGGTATATAAATTTCTAGCCTGTCTATAGGAAACCCAATCTGAATCTAACATTGTCTTCTTAGCTTTCATCCATTTCTTATTCCTATCTCTCCTAAGTTTATATAACTCAGTAGTAAACCAGACATTTCCTTCCTTTTTAACAACCTTGATTTCAAAGGTGCATGTTTATTACATATACCCAGAAATTCACTTAGAAAAAATTCCCAGGCAAATGATGTTGTGGGATCAATTCCAATCTATTCCAGTTTATGTTCTCTATATCAATCATGAAGTTTACGAGTCAAACCTCCTAAAACATCTCCAAAATATCCTAGACTCAACTGCAGGCTTGACCACGCACTTCTGATTGAGTAGATAACTTGATGGTCAGAAAAAGATTCTGGAAGAACACCTGCTCTATGAAACAGGGTTGGGGAATTTGTGATCATCAAGTCCAAGGTTATGGATCTCTTGGGATCTTTATGATTAATTCTGGTCGTTCCAAAATTAGCTGGGTCAAGCCCAAACCAATCTGGAAGTCGACTCAGTTCATGGTTCACATCAATATTCAACCAATCTACATTAAAATCACCAGTAATAAATAATTCATGGAAATCCTAAAACCATGAAGGAATTCATACAAGTCCTGAAATACTTGTGTACTAATCTTAGGTGGTTTATAGAGCCCTACAACCAATAAAGATTTACAAAAAGGTATTTCTAATTCCAGAATCAACAATTCCAGTCTATTATCAGGAAAGGAAAAGTAATCTCTTGAGGTTAAATTTTGATCTACATAAATAATAATTTCTCCCTTTTTGTCCCATCTCTTCTAAACATTTGAAAATTATCCAAATCAATATCTGGATTTTGGGAAATTTATGAGGAAAACTACTCAGATAAGCACTAGGAGGCTGTCAACAAGGAAAGTTGGGAGACACCTCAGAGGCAATATTGCTCAGTTCAGCTGAGAAAAAAATTCTGAAGCATTCAACAACTCTCACTCAGCTTACACCACCTCCGCCTTGATTGGCTTGGGTCTCTATGCTCATTTATATCTCTTAAAGGCACACCTCCAGGGTAGTTGCACCTAGCCAGCTAAGTGCAAAACGCTACTGATGCTAAAGGATTCCCAGGGTAAGAAGTCGATCTTGCAGCCAGAATGGTCCAGTCTCTTGGATTCCTTGTCCAAGGGTTGTGAGCTCATGTGCTGGGTTTAATCCACCGCGGGTTGCTGTGGAGACCATGGAGTCTACCTTAGGTGGTCTCCCAAGAAGGGTTCATTTTTAGGAGTCCTGTACAGCCTGTCAGTTTTTCTGGACAGCTGAGGCAGAAGAAGGGTGTCTCCAAGCAAGCTTGGTGACATCCTGAAAAGGACCACCAACGGTGGCACAACCAGTGACTTATGATCACTCATACCCAGAAAATGGCCAAGACGCAGTCTCCGGTCCCAGTCCTCAGTATCCCACTGGTTCAGGAATTGTACAGGACTACTCAAGTCCATGAAAGTAGGGTTGTCCAGAGCCAACTGGAGGAAATCCCTTTGGATGTCAGGCTGAGGAGATGGAGAAGGAGGAGATGGAGAAGTAAATCCTCCAAGGACCTGGAGGCTAAGGAAGAACTCCTTCTGGACAAGTCCAAAGAGGGAGATCTGGTAAGAGCACAGAGACCGCAACCGCAAGAGCGGGTGTCTGGAGAAAGACCAAGACGAAGAATGATGTCTCCATCTATGATGCCTAGGGGACCCTTCATCCAAGAGGTCAGAAGGAGGGTGACCTTCTTGGGCGGAGGCAACCGATTCCTGGTAATGGAGAAGTTGTCTGAGGTCCTTGACGTACTCCTGAGGATGTGGGATCCGTAAAGGGGTCAGGTGCTCCTTGGGCAGGAGGTCCCCTTTATCCTATTCCACCATGAGTTGAACAGGGTACCTACATCTAACAGCAAGACTAGGGAGCCCCTGGAGGGTTTGGCGCCAGCATGTACATTAGGGGTACCGACGCTTGGACCTGTCTGCATTGTTGACCCTGTCGCCAGGTCTGGGGAAGCAGACATACCCGAAGCTGTCCCGAGGGCGGCAGGGTAGATGACACCAGGTCACCCGTTGTCGGGTGGCAGGCTGTCTGACGGCAGCCGATCTGGCGTAGGCGGGGCTCTGGTTTAACCGTGACAGAGCCTCGACAGCGGCTTGGGAGAAGCTGGCAGAGTGGTGTTGCTTAGTTCGACCCCAAAGAAGCAAACGCCGAGGACATCTGGGTCAGACGACAGGTGTCAGTCAATTTGTGTTTGGGGAGCATACTCGACTGGAGTTCCTGCTCCTGGCGCCACTTCCCGTCATCGGACCTTGGAAACTACTTGACAATGCAGGCAGGCCTCAGAGTCGTGGTTGAGCCTTACAGGCAGACCAAATGGTAGTCCTTAGCCAGTATCAGTTTCCTGCAGGCACACTTAGATTTCCACTCTGTGCAAAAGACAGTGAAAACATGCAAGAAAAGTGTACAATAACGTAAAAACTTACTGTAACAGATCTTCCAGAGAGGCTCTTGCAGTAGGTCATAACCATTAGGACTAGAGGAGTCTGGCACTGGGACCATACAGAAATCTTTAGCTAGCAGTGTGACTAGAGACCACCCACCCAGCCACATGACTAATATCAGCATAACACTTATAGTGGATGGTCCCCACGCCCACCTCCCTCCAGTTCTCCCGCCAGAGAACCAAGAAGGTGACAGGAGAAAAGAATGGGCTCCTAAAGCCAAAAGAAAGGCTAGAAAGAAATAACCAGAGAAGCAGGGAGGGAAAGGTACCTACTGTAAGAGCCTAAGATTTACTGTTAAGGTAAGTTCTTACCCAACTGTACTCTCTTATGTCGAGAGGGCTCTGGGTAGCCATTAGGATTGAGTCCCAAGCAGTGTAATTCAGACAAAGGCTGAAGCACAGGAGGCAGAAAAAGTCTGCAGTAGGTACCAGATTAAGACAGTAGGCCCTGAAGGACAGCTAGTCCAAAGTCTGTCCTGCACCTAGAGGCAATGTCCAGACTGTAGTGTTTGGTAAAAGGTGTGGACAGAGGTCCAAGTGACTGCCGCACAAATGGTGGCAGAAGCATTCTTGAAACAAGCAGTAGATGCAGCCATGCCTCTGACTGAATGTCCTCGACTTCCTGGCTCGTTATACTTCTGACAACGTATGCAGTTTGCTAATCATTGGGATAAGCATTGTTTGGAAACTGCTGCGCCTCTTTGGACAAAAGAAACGAAAAGCTGATCCGCTTTACGGACATCCTTCATCTAGTTTGTATAATAACGCAAGCTTTCTGTCCACATCAAGTGTGTTCGAATGGCCTCCCTTGATTAGAATGCTCAGGGTAATGTATATTGTCTGATTCAAAGTAAATTCAGGAACCACCTTCGTAAAAACTATTTGTATGCAAAGCCATCTGCCGGTCTCTGTGGAAAATCAAATAAGGCTCCTTACACATCAGGGCCTGAAAGAGGGAAATCCTTCGAGCCCAAGTAAAAGCAACTAAAGAGCACTTTCCAGGAAGGTAGAAGAGGTCGCAACACGCAGCCAGTTCAAAGGGAGGCAAAGTTGTTCAAGGATGAAGTTTAAATCCCATGGAGGAACAGGTTTCCTGACTGGGAAATTCCTTCAGAAAGGGATAAAGTTCAAATCTCACGGAGGAACAGGGTTCCTGACCCAGGGTTTCAGATGGAGAATTCTTCAGAAAGGAACTAAACCGCGCTTAAAGTTTGCCACCCACCGGAGTGTGGTAGGCAGAAATGGCAGACAAGTGGATCTTCAGCAAAGAATGGCGAAAGTCAAGATCAGAAAGATGCAGGAAGTATTCCATGGTCTGGGACAGAGCAAAAGAAAAGGTCCCATCCCTGTTGGTCACCCAAATGGAGAATCTCTTCCATTTCACAGTATACTCGTTCTTGTGGATTGCTTTCGCTCCACAAGGACTTGGGCCACTCTGCCACAAGTCAGAGGCAGAGGTGGTAGGGGGAGCTGCCACCTCGCAGCCCTTTGAACTTGGCTGGGGCTCCCGACTGTGCCAAATGTTTGTTCAGACGCTGCTGGTTGTTGCCTATTCTGGTGCCATTGCTGGTGACAAATGGCTGTTTTGGCTTGGTGTTAGAGTGATACATAGACTGGACAGAGCGCAGTGCCTTGCCACTGTCCTGGAGCTCAGTGATTATGCCCTTGACATCTTCCCAAAAAGGACTTGTCCTCTGAAAGGGGCATCCTGGTTGGCCGACTGGACATCTTGGGCCAATCCAAATACCGCAGCCAGGAGTACCGCTTGTTGAAAGCTGTGGCAGTATCCAGGTTGAGGAGTCTACCACATCGTATGTCACTGAGGGAAGGATGGCAGAAGATTTCTGCATTGACAGTCTGGGAAATTTTGTTTTAGCCTCTGAATCTGACAAAGCCTCAAATTCCAATTTTAACTGTCCCAGGATAAATTTCTGGTATACAATCATGTTTGCCAGGTAGTTCAAAGCTCCAAGGCCCGTGGAGGAGGAATAAACCTTGTGTCAAACTGGCCCATTTGTTGCAACTCCTTGTCTGGAGGAGGTGCTCATGAGTTTAGGCTTAGCCAGTATGGTCATGGACCACATTACCACAGAGTCCACTTTCTAAGGTGAGAACTAAGGTGGTCTTTACCCTCAGAGGTTCGACAGTCCATCAGCCTCTGATGACTGCGGCCACCAACGAAGGTTGCTGCCAGACCATGGAAACCAGGTCCTCATGTGGTCCTATACATAGAGAAATGAGCAGAGGAGAGCTCAGGCATATCCAGGTGTTCCACCAACCTCTTTATTCACGGATCCTGATCCTCAGTGTTCTACCCATTAGCCTCCTGAATCTTCCAAAGGATCTCTGTAAAGGAGGGGTCCTCTGAGGGACTTGGGAGACCATACCTTCAACCTTTTGTCCCCAAAAGTGAACACTGCCTCAAAATGTGGAACAAATGAACACAATGTGGAACACTTAATCAAATATTTACCTAAGAAGCTCAAAACACTGTTAAAATGTTTGCATTTGTGTTCAGAAAGCCTGTTATTAATTGAAGAATATATTTTTTATCATTTACTAGAGATTTTTGCTTTAAATGTTAACACTGAATGTGGGACAAGTCCTCACAATGTGGAACAAGGAGATTTTGTGAAGTAAAATGAGGAACGCTCCTCGTAATGTGGTACAGTTGAGAGGTATGGGAGACTCTGGCTTTGGATCCAGCAGACAGCGGGTCTCAAAACCTGAGGCGGAGGAGTCTGGTGTCAGAGTTAGAGTCTGACAACGCGGCTTCCATCTGGAGATGGAGCCTGTGGGAGCAGGATCTCCCACAGTGAGACTGCAAGGCCCTGCCAACACCAGCTACTACAGCAGGACACGAGATCTGTCCCAAGGTAGCAGGGATAGACTCACTAGAGGGGAGATCTTGGCATAAGGTCCATGGAAGCCACGGCCAATTCTGAGACCAACTGCATCCTGGTTTCAGACCACCAAGACTAATGCCTCTCTAAAATCCACCACAGGCTTAAGTGGTGGAGGGAGGAGGAGGGGCTGACAAATGGGCACAGTGTTCCCATTCACTGTTTTAGTGTGGTGGGCCACCACCCTAAATTTTTTTTTTTTTTTTTAAACACACCACCACTCATATTTTTGCCACCACCCTATATTTCTATCCATTACTGATTGTAAAAAAAAAAAAAACTCCAAAATTGTCTTTATTGACATCCTTACTGCACTGCTACCCGCTTTTGACACCAGCACACTATATTTTATTTAAAATCAGCTTATGCACATGTACAGTGCATATAGGAGGTCCACAAAATAACACATTTTGACCTGATCACCACTGCCACCGCCCTATATTTTCAGACAGTGAGGAACCCTGGTGCAGGTATCCTGGAAGGTAAACCACAGCGTCGTATAGCCTGGCGTCTGGTAATGGTAGCCCGCCACTCCATAGGGGCGGATAGCCGGCAGATACCTCGGCATGGGGTACCCTGGTGTATGATCCTGGCAGCAGGTAACCGGTGAAGGGTAGTGAGACACAAGGTAGCCTGGCAGGAGGCTCTGAGGCGGCAACGGCTAACGGCTGAGGGGACTCATGGAGGCACCTGACAGAGCAACTCTTCTGACCTGGAGGAGCCAAAAAGTCCTATCGGGCCTCGATGGCAGGTAGTCAGGCATAGCCCTGGAAGGGGCATGAAGGACCTGATGGAGGGTTAAGAAGAGCCTGTTAACAGTCAGGGGGCAGAGGGAGATTAAGGTCCTGAACGAGGAACAATTCCATCCTTTTATACCCATCTATATAGGACATTTCACCATTACAAAACCCCTGCTCTCTTTCACTATAGCAGTGTGACTGAGCCCTGTGCCATATAGTAACGTCAGCAGCATAGCTGCCTGTGTACAGCAACACCAGGCTCAGTGCAGGAGTGCTGTACAGCAGGCAATTTTCAGCAGCTCAGACTGCAAAAACAAACTACTCAGCAATAGCAGGATGGTCCTGTGCATGCGTATGGATCTTTGTTCACTGCTATTGCGCATGCGCAAAATTTTGGCTTCAGCTTTAAAAATTTAGTAGTATTCTTAGTCCTTGGTTTTGTTTGCAAGACTGCAAATTCAATTCTAAGTACAAAGTGCACAAGATAAGCTGCTTTTTACCATGGGCATTACAAAAAGTTGCAGTTCGTGCCAGCGCATATTTCAGACACGCAGTCATGCTGTGGATATGCTTCCAGTGGCAGCTGATTTACAGTCTGAACGCTCAAGTAGAGAATTACGCTAAAAATAAACTGGGGTAAGAAAGATTTTGGCATATACAAGGGCAATTTTGGTAACATGTTTGACTAAGATTTGCATACAGACATAGTACCGAGATCTGGTCAGAAAACATGGGCTAAAGCTAACAATGTATCATGAATCAATGCAAGAATGGGAAATGTATACATGCAAGTCAAAAGAACTGGGAAGGTGCTCTTTAAAAGACAGGAAATCTTTGTCAGCAACTGTGTTTTTTTACCAGAATAACCACATCCTCTATTCTCCACTGGTTTGACTTTTTGGTGGGGGCAGATTGTATGAAAATCTAATGTACTGCATATTAGCAGCAGTACTTACTGTGATCTGGCTCCCAGTCTACAGCGTAGAGCAGTACTCCAGCATCCACAGTTGTCTAAATGATTAAAACCCCTTAGCATTAAAATCAATAAAAATAGTAGCTGTTAGATATCCCACGTAAAAAAAACAAGGCAGTGTGTGCTGCTGCAGTGCTTCTGCTATGTGTGCCCATCCACCAGAGTCTGCTATAATTGTCTTCTGTCACGTCGCTGCATGTCCACCCTTATGTACTATGACAGAGGCCCACCCACCTAGGTGTCCCTGCCTCACTTAAAATCCCTGCCTGCTAAGTTACCTTACCTTCTTTGCTTGTGGCAGTTATTACTGTTACAAAAAAATTTATGGAGTAAAATTTTGCTGAGTGGGACTCATACTGCCTGCCCAGTGCCATGTGTGCCAGTGATCTTTGATGAGAGTAAAATCTGCTAGCCTGTACTACTACTGCTACTATGCTTGCTCATGAGAGAGAGAGAGAGAGAGATGGGTGAGCTTTCAGAATCACTAGGTAAATCTCTGCTGAGTCTGTACTATTACTGTGCGCCTGATCCCTATTGTGTGTGCTTCATAATCTGGGTAAATCACTGCTGTAGGTGGTACTACAACTACTACGACAACACTTGCCTGACCCAACTCCTTGCAGTGTGTGTATGTATGGAGGAGGACAACAACAACTACAACTACAACTACAACTACAACACTTGCCTGACCCAACTCCTTGCAGTGTGTGTGTGTGTGTGTGTGTGTGTGTGTGTGTGTGTGTGTGTATGTATGTATGTATGGAGGAGGACTGCTACTAACTACAACAACAACAACTACAACACTTGCCTGGCCCAACCCCTGCCTTACCTATCTGTGTGTGTGTTGGTGAGCTCTCCGAATCGGAGAAAATCTACTCTGCTGTACTACTACTGCACCTGCCTGACCCTGGCCTATCTGTGTGTGATGGTCCTCTGTTGGCTTGATGAAAAACAGTGACTTGCACTGGCTGGGAATTATATGGTGGGAAAACTAAAATCCTTGGTAACTGCTTTGTGGCACCTATTCTTGACTAAACATAGCATACTTTATTCTCAGAGTAAAAAGTAATTCTACAGCCTCTTTACTAATATTTTGTTTTGCCTTGTAGTACCAAGTCTAACTACAATTAATGTAGTCTAATTTTTCAGAGTAAATTAATCTCTAATCTGTTATGTACTACACTACTCCCACCCCACTGTGTGCACGCGTGTGAATTCTCCACTTGCAAAAACACACATCCTCCATCTCTGTCTGTAGCCAAGTTACCAATTTGGTGGGAGAAATAAATACATCCCTCCTGGTTTAGCCTTATGGATTAACAGCCCAAGAAATTTTACCTAATTTTTGCAGAGTAATTTACTATGCTGTGTGTGTGCTACCTATGCTACGCCCACCCCAGTCCATGTGACTGAGTGAATTCTCTGACTTGACTAAACGGTCACTATCTGAAGCTTTGGTGTAAAGTTACTAGTTTGGTGAGAGAAAATACTGCCTGGTTCAGCTAGCCTAAGCCTTGCGGACTTTAGTCTCAAGGAATTTATCCTACCAAATAATTAACACACACACACGCCACACTTTGACAGCAGTTTTTATTGACATTTCAGTGTTGCATAGAAAAGCAAAGGCAGGTTCAGTTCATTAAACTTTAAACAATGCTACCCAAGAAATCTGTACCCAAACTAGTGAATACCCTTCACTACAAGTTTAGCAAAACAAATTGTGAAACTGCAGCAGATCCTGCAGCTCCAGCAGCTCATGTAGTCCAAATACAGTCTGGTGGTGTCTCAGCCTTGTGGCAGTGCCAAATCTCTGGTCTCAGTCTAATGCCATTCCTAGCACTTCCAATCTGTCCATGACAGATTATTGCCTCAGATTCTGAATGCAAATATGGTTCTGCCTTCTCAAATTCCAGTGCCTAGTCCTAGCCCCACTGCCGACTACTGAGCAGTGACAGTATCCATACTGCCAGATAATACCATCCCTAGGTGGTGATCAGCAGGAAAGAGAACAAGGAGACTCAAACAGCACCTTATGGTGCCAGAAAAGATGAGAAAAGGGCTGGGAAAGTGATGAAGACACTGAAAATATGTAAAACAGTCATCGCCATTCCGCGATACCCACCATTTCCAGAATCAGCACTTTTTTTCAATGTTTATCATTTTCTTGTCTACCAGTGGCAATGCAGGTAACCAGATGTTGGGTGCATGTAACTTGTCGCCACATGAACCAGCAGGTACCTCAATATTTCTACCCCTGCCCCAACCTACCCGCCTGCAGAGGAAGAAGATTACTATGTGCAACTGGAAGGTGGCAATGTATATTCGAGGCAGTGCACCCAAGCAAGAATTCAAACCTCCTCAAGGCACAATGAGGACTCTGCATCTTTATCCTCACCCGTCGGACACAATGGTCGATACCCTCAACATCTCCCCACAAGAAGGAGAATGCTGAATTTATGTATATAATGGGAGTACCTCCACCAAGACTGCTACCTCCCACATTTTTATTTATTGAACACAACGAAATACCTTTGAGTCAGAGACTCCTTTACAAAGGCTCCACATCACAGAAAACAATACAGAGAATACAGTGTACAGACAGTATAAATAGTGTGCAAATATCACACCTTAAGAAAGATACATGGTAAATTACAACAGGTGGATGTGTTACAGAATAATTTCAACAATCAAAGAATGCAGTACAGTGGCACAATGGTAACTACAGGGGCAAATCATACAGTACAGTAGTTGTAGAGAAGTATTTATGACTGGAATGTGCAAAAGCGAGTCCAGTGAGTGTCAGCTAGTCTGAGGCTCGGTAAGACTGAAACCAGGGACAGGCACTCTAGAAGCAGGACCAAATGGGTCCATTGTCATGGCAGTCGTAGGTAGATCAGGTACAGTCACAGGTGGAGTCACGCAACATATTGCTACAGAGAAGGGATTTGAACAGTCCTAGGGTAGGAGCCATGAGAACTGGTATGGGCAGCAAGTTCAGCCAACTGGGGCTGAGATCTGAAGTTCTTTGCCCCAAGGAGGTTTAGCAGCAGGAACCTGATAGGGCGATTTCTCAGTGTGACGTGTGCGTCTGGTGCTGTTGGGGGGCAGCATCACAAGATCAGGAGGCATGAAGCCAGTCATGATTTTCTTGGCAAGGAGACAGGTCTGGTACTTTAGGCGATCATCTAAATTAAGCCAGTTAGTACTGTATACAGCGTGACAGGTGTGTGTGTAAGTTGGTCACATCCCAGGCCAGTCTACAGGCTTTATTCAGGAAAACCCTAATTTTGTTGAGGGAGGTGTTGTCGGCAGCACCATAGAAGATATCATTGAGTGACAGGATGGAGGAGGAGATGGCTAGCTGTAGGGCTTCAGGGGTGAGACAGTGCTTGTAGTGGTAGCAGACCAACCGCACATACTTCACAGCCGTGATGTCGGCAGATAGTTCATGGTAGGTTAGGCCTTTAGTCTAGCGAACCCCTAAGTATTTAAAGGTAGAAACTTGTTCCAGGGTCTCACTATGGGAATTATGGATGAGAAGGAGTGGTTACTGAACTTGTTTTGGGCATGGGCAAACAGCATGGTTTTTTTTTTTTAGGTTACAAGCAGCATATGATCGGTAAACCAGGATTCAGCCTCATTAAACGACTCCTTGAGGCTATATGGAGGCAGTAGGGTTGGTGTGGGTGCTGAACAAAACCGCATCATCTGCATATAGAAAGACTCCCAGAACAGGCCTTGGGCAGGGAGTTAAGGAACAGAGTGAAAAGTAGGGGCCAAGGATTGACCCTTGGGGACCCCAGATGCAACTCTGAGCGGGATAAGGTATGCCCTAATCTGACTGGGTTCTGTCAGACATGTAGTTTGAGAACCAAGTGGTGGTATCCTGTGAGAAACCTATTTGGGTTAGCAAGGTTAGCAGTAGTGAGTGGTGGATGGTGTCAAATGCTTTGGAAAGATCTATGTAGACAGCACCAGCAATCTAGCCTGCATCCAGGCTTGCATGGATAGTGTTGGTATATTCCAAAAGCACGGTTGTGGTGCTATGCTTTTTTCGGAAACCATGTTATTCAGGGCAGAGGAGATTGTGTTGAGCAAGGTAGTCGGTGACTTGGATGGTGACCATCTTTTCAAGAACCTTGGAGAGAGAGAGAGAGAGAGAGAGAGAGAGAGAGAGAGAGAGAGAGGTAGAACTGAGATGGGGCGATAATTACTAGGCAGGGTTCGGGTCACCACTCTTTAGGAGCAGAGTGATGAGGCAGTTTTCCATGGAGGGAACTGACCTAGGCAAGGGAGCAGTTTAGCAGGGCAGTGAGGGGGTAGAGTATTTCAGGGAGAGTGAGCCTTAGTATTTGAAGGTCGAGATTGTCATTGCTGAACCAGGATTTGCCGCGTGCCTTTAGCAGGAGGGGTAGCATCACTGGGAGATGACCCTGAAGCGGAAAGGGGGCACTTGGGTGGGTGTCGATGTTATGGTGGGTGCAAAAATTTGGCAGGGAGCACACCGCTGACATACAGGTCACTTAAGACCATCAAAATGTCTGCACCCACTTCAGCAACATCTATCGGAAGAAAATTGAAAGAATTTCAAGTGGATGCCCATACAAAGGAGAAGTCCAGGCTGCTGCTTGCAACGGAAAAAAATAAAAATCACCATCTGCACAGCCTCCTGAAAAGGACTGTAAAAATATGCCATAACTTCCCTGCTTAACAGGCAGGCAGCCTATTCAGCACATAGTACAGATCCAAAAGCACTTGGAACACTATTCTGGCACTAGCCAAACAGATAAGATTTGGCACAGGGCCAACGGCAAGGTCAGCCCTAATGCTGCTTAATCAATCTTATTTTATCAGACAAGACACCTTTAGTGAACTCATTCACAAAGTGGACCTGAGCAGATAGCATCTAAAATGTTTACATCACTGAATAAGAATCATAAATATACACTGGAAAACAGACCTTATTACAACATACAATAGTGCAAATTGGCACAAGCACTGATGCATAACAGCCATGGTACAGAAAGGAAGTGCAAGAGTGTATTTAAGTTTCCACACTGCTGCTAATGTTCTAGCTGATGCAATGTGTCCAAGGTAGTTTTCCTAACTGAACTATACCATCCTCTCAAGATACTCAAAGCCACTGATTCCTCTTTTGATGGAAATTCATTATTCAGTGACAAGAGGCAACGAGATGAAAGTAGAGGAATATGAAACCACTCACAAAAGTAACAATTGAAGTAAAAGGCCTCCACCACAGAAGGGAGGCAAAGGCAGAGGATACTTCAAGAGTCTATGTTTCTTATGTCCCTATAAGTACTAATCACAAAGATGTTACTACAGGGGAGGAGCAGAAGGGCTTCCAGGTGCCATGCTGCAGCTCCAGCACCTAAGCCCCAGCCTACACAGAACCCCTGGCTATTTTGCTCAAGTCACCCAACCATTGTCAGTGGGAGGACGACTAGTCCACTACTTCCAAGAGTGGGTAATTACAGACATGTGGGTACTGGAAGTAGTGGGCCAGGGTTCTGTCTGCAGTTCATACATTTTCCAAACCTGCAGAACAGTTTTCCAGCTCACTCCCCCACAGAAAGAATTCTGCTGGAACAGAAAGTAAAAAAACTTATCTAAAGACCATAGAAAGTCCCCACCTCCCAGTGGGGCACAGGCCTATTCTCAAATATACTTCGACCCACAAGAAAATGGGGAGTGGCGACCATTTTTAGGTCTCTGGTTTCTGAACAAGCATTTGAAAAAGTTAAAGATGGTCACACTTAGGACAGTGAACCACCTTTACAGACAGGTCATCGGCTGGGATCCTAACCAAGCCATCCCACGGGAAATCTCAGATTCAAGTTGGGACCTGCCAATACCAGTTCACAGCTTTTCCCTTTGGTCTCACCTCAGCTCTAAGGGTTTTCTGACCATGGTGTCCCACATCTGAGAAAACAAGGCATGGTGGTTTTCCCTACCTGGGGGAAACTGGTTGGTCTCAGGAGAACAGAACAAGAGACAAGTGTTCAGTTGGTAAAGAGCACATTTGAGAACCTGCAGAAGTCACGGCTAGAGTCTGTTCAAGTACTGGAATTCATAGGAGTAGAGCCAACACCCTGCAGGGAAAGCTTTCCTCACAGGCCAGAAATACAGCCTTGGTGGCAACAGCACAGTCTTCACAATAGGTAAGCAAAGACCCAAGGTACTTCCTGCAATTACTGTACTAGAAAACATGGCCACATCCACAGTTGTGGTTCCATGGGCCAGGTTCCAAATGAGATATCCAATACCACTTATGGAGAAAACTGGTCTAAATTATGGGATCTGCTTTCAAAGATAGTGCCAGTGAACAATAGTGAAGGTGAAGGTGGAAGAAAGCTACGTCAGAGCATCTCTTTCTTCAGCAATCACCAACAAGTACTGTGTTAATACAGATGCTCTCACCACGCTGGCGACTGGTGTTTGGGAATGAGCACAGGTCGCTGGGGTTGGCAGGGAGGAGAGAAGGATTGGGCATCCGAAGGACTGCTCTCCTTCTCGGGAGGGGGTTCATGGCAGTCTGCGCCTGGGTGCTGCTGCTGGCGGAGGCTGGGACAACATGCTCACTGCACATAAGGGGTGGAGCTGAAGGCAGACGCCTGAGGGTGCACGTGCAGCTGCAGTGTGCTCTCCGCGGCGGCCATTGCACGCCCTGGCTCAAGGGTGGAAAAGGGTTGGCACCTGCATTGAGCAGCTTGATGGCCGCCCATGAGTTTCCTGCGGGTTGCTCGGTGCACACTGGATCCTTATCCTATAGATAGTTAGGCTCCTGCAGCCCTGCTGCAGAGGGTACAACCGCTGGGGTAAGGTGCCGGTGGACTAACGGTAGAGGCGGACGACGGATGGATTCTCCAAAGGATGAGAGATCAGGTGGCTCAGAAAAAGGAGGTAAAAAGTAATCGCAAAAAATACACAGATGCCCTCACTCCTGAGTAGGGCACCCACCTACAGCACTCACAATGAGCAGCATATGGAGCCCAGGAGTTGCTGGAGCTCAGAGCTGTGCTACTAGCAACGCAATCCTTAACCCACCCCACCAGCTACAGGGTCAGCCATCCAAATCACCACCACCACCACATAAACAAGCAGGGAGGAACAAGACCCTCAAACTGCACAGTGGCAAAGAGAATCTGGGACATGGCTTATTCCTTAGAAGCAACATGTCTGCAGTGCATCTGTCAGGGCAAAGACAAGGTACTATCAGACAAAAAGCACCACCCACCGTCAAAATTCTAATGGGTACTAAGACACCACAAAAACTTTATTTGTGCTTAAAACAATGCCAGACTACCTGAGAGTGTCTGCCCCTTAGAGAAACCTCCAGATTAGTGGTATTACTGCCGGTGTCTCGTAAGAGGCCAACCCTTAGAGCTACTGTTTGGCATTATTTTAAAGAGCTACACTATTATAACTGAAAGCTTGAAAATACTAGAATTACACTAATTGTGTTTATAACTTTACTGTTTTCTAGTTATCCATTATTTGTTTTCATTTCCTCGCCACTGCTCTACTAAGCAGTATAGATATGCAATTATTTCACAAGAGTCTTTCAAAATGTATCAGACTCTCCCCTGCCAACACCACAATTGCTGTTTGTAACAGTCTGTTGTCAAGGTGAGCACTCTGATGTCATAAACAAAAGCATTGTGTGTGAGGTTAATAGGAGACAGGCAATGTTTTCAAAACAGACTTTTTAGATGGACTACCAAGGTGTGCTGTAAATCTTGTAAAAGACCATGGAAAATGAGAAAATATATCCCCAATAAATTGCCAAAGCTGAAACATCATATTTATGAAAGCACATGAAGTGCAGAGTTGCTCTTTAAAACAAAGTTTTTGCCATTATATATTCTGGAGTCTTAGTACCCATTGAAAATTGAGGGTGGGTGATGCTGGATATTTTTCCTAGTCTGGTTTCCTACGTATCCCACTGCACACCCAGCAGCAGTGTGGACTTTATGTGCCCTGCAAAGACAAGGTCCTGACAGATTCCTTAAAGTAGCAATACTGATAATCAGGAAGCGTATTACCAAAATTCTGCTTTTTAGGCTGGTTTCCATATCTGTAAATATTTTCTAGCAAGCTTGATTTTTAAAATTTATTTCCACTGTTGTGGATCCACAGTAATATGGCTGGTGCCTAATTTGCAGCAGAGCCCCCAACATCGCATCATGTCTCGTTACTTGTGGGACACTGTTGCATATCCCACTGCCCCCGGGTAGTACCGCGAGTCCTGCATGCATGTCTGGGCAGCCAAGAGTTCCAGTTCAACATGGCAGGTGGGAGAAATGTAAACAAAGAAAAACAGGGCAAATTACAGGTTGATAGTACAGCAAAACAAGAAAGATTACCAGTTAAATACTCAGAGCACAGGGAACAAACTGTTGCAAAAAATCCAATTTGTTTTAATCTAGTACTGCTGCTTTAAAGCAGAATTAGTCAGGAAATACCGAATGGGCATTAAACCGCATGTTCTGGCCAGTGTTCAGAAGGTGGAGCACTCCCTCCCAATATAGACCTGTTCGCCTCTTGAAGAACCATCAGCTCCATAGTTTTGTTGCAGACCACTCAGAGTGAAAGTCCCAGAGGATGCCCCAATATCGGACAGAAGTTTCTGTATGCCTTCTCACCATTTCCACTATTCAGAAATTACTCCTGAAACTCAGGAGGAACCTTCACCACTGATCCTAAAAGCTCCAGACTGGGCCAGACAAACCTGGTACTCAGTGCTCCTGGTCCTGTCTGGCAAGAATCCAATCAGCCTGTCATTAGCCATTATGTCACAATCTGTTGACTGTCCCATGGCAGAATATTCTGAACCACCAAGATGTTAAGCCTGAGGGCACAGTTCTTGGGGAGTAAAGGTTAAGGAAGCTACCAAGAAAGTGTATTCCTCTAAATGGAAAAAAGTTTTTACTGGTGTGCCTGCAGAAGACCCCAATTGAAGTAGGGTTGCCTATAATCCTGAATACCCAGTACACCTACAGTTGCTAGGTCTACAGCCTTCAACTTCAAAGGTGCATTTGGTAGCAGTATCAGCCTGCATATCAAGGGAAAATCTCTGGCCTCACAACCAGTTTCAAAAGGGGTTAAATGTCTCTGCCACTTTTACACTCCGTGAGGGAACCCTGTCCCAATTTGGGACCTCAAGATATGCCTTGCCCAACTGACAGGCCCTCTATAAGCCCAGAAAGCTGTTGACCTAAACTACATCTCTGGAAAGCCCTATTCTGGTTGCAATGACCTCTGCTAGGAGAGTAAGTGAACTGCAAGCCCTCTGCACACAACCACACTGCATAATCCCCACAGGGATATCACAGTTCTTGAAGAACCAACAGAAGCCGGCCGGTGGCGCTGAGGTTGAGGTGCTGGTCGCTACCTCGCATCACGCCCGTGACCGTGTTCTGGAGCAAGCTCGGGTTGCTCGGGGTCGGCGGTCGGAGAGGATCGAGCGTCCGGAGGGCTGCTCTCCATCTCTGGGGTGGGATTGGTCCGCCGGTGCTTGCCTGACCTCAGCGGAGGCTGGGGATCGAGCACGCAGCCGCAGAGACAGGGGGAGGCGGACTGGCAGACGCTGACTAGTGCGCCGCACGGGAGCATGCGCACACTCAGTCGCCATTACGCCATTGCACGCCATGCCTCGCCGAGAAAAATTCGAAAAATGGAGCCTGGCAGCACGACGCCGCTGCCCCGCCGCCATTCCTGAGGACGCCCTGGCATGGACCAGTTTGTGGGTTGAGTCGCCCCCACCTCCCTGCCGCAGCGGGTAAGTCGCGGGTGCTGAGGGAGGGGGTCCATGTCCGGGATGGCGCCTGGAGGAACAGCGGAGTGCGGGGCGGGTGTAGCCGGAGCTCCTGAAGAAATAACATCTAAAAAAAAATAAGAACCAACAGAAAATTCACACTCAAGATAGTATCTGAATCCCACCTGAAGTCAGCGACTCCTTCTTGTACTTTCACCCAGAAGAGTCAGTACAGGGAGGAATAGTTGCAGAGCCTAGACCTAGCAGTTCTGACTGTCTTCATGGACTGGATAAGAGATGTTAGGTCCCAGAGTACCCAGTTTGTTACCTATGGTGAGGCTGGCAAAGAAACCAACTACAAATATCTCCTGCTGAAGCCTCTTGTATTCAATTCTGCCATGAAAAGCTGGGAATACTATAAAGAGGCTTTACAGCACACTGCACAAGGGTACCTCCAGCATTCTCAAGAGACACCCATTTCCCTCAAAGTCCAAGTTCTTCCCTTAGTAAAAACTCCATAGCCTCCCTCCCCCACTATAGATGTCTAGCTGACATGATCAGCTAGCTCATCATTCCTTCCACTCTTGTGAAGAGGGAATCGCCACTGTCCTACAGTCCCAAAGATCACCATCCCATGTCTAGTGAGCAAGACCGCAAGAGTCTGTGCTAGCACATCTGATATGTTCCTCAGCATCCTCAGGTGTAAGCCGTCAGGTCCCATATCTGTAAGCTATTCCAATACCCTTTGTTCCCTGTAGCTTTCTTCCTGTAGGACCCTGCTGGCCTCATGCATCATGCAGTCACTCTGTGCCTTCTTGCTTTCTGGGATTAGACAAAGGTCATGACACTGGCCTATCAGATCAGGACAGGTTGTTGCTGAATTGTCTTCCGAATGACTGGGCTTGAAAACACCTCCTCTCCATAATGTTGATTGTAATCTTGTGTTGATGCATGCTCCACACTCTTGAGATGAAGTGGTGCACCTAGGCCTGCTCCCAGATGTGGCTGCCGAGCCCAGTGCCAGATGCTGTAGTAGGCAGCACCCGAGCCCTGCTCACTGTACCAAGTAGATACTTGCAGCCATGATGCCTAATGCAGGAGTGTCCAGGCTGTAGCAAAGCTTTGTTTAGAGAATGTGCATGCTGCTAACACCAACTGAATCCAGAGTGGGGTTAAGGCAACTGTGGATTCTGCTGTACTGAACCATGACCAAGTGAAATCAATGGTTTGATCCAGTAAGGGGCTGCACTTCATCTATTCAAGATCCAGACACTAGATACTAGAGGCTGATGGACCACACAACAACTGCTCCAGTGAGTCCACTGATAAGCCAATCATTCAGAAGGGTGAAATGAAAATGTCCCTGCAGGTGTTGCCAAGACAGATATTACAACACCAGAGGAGCAGAGGCTTACTGAAGTGTTGATGCAACACAGAGGCGCCAGTGGTGACAGGAATAGACAAGAATATGGTGTTAGGCATCTCTTCTACACAAGAGGTAGTCCCAGGACTACTGCTACATGAAAAGGAGGGTCTCCAAAGGGCTCAGTCTAGATTTTCCTGTTCAGTCTATTGAGATCTAGGACTACCAGAAATCTTCCAGTTTTGGCACCATGAAAAATCTGTTTGAGCTAGTTACAGAGTAGATAAAACCCAGTTATACAGTTCTTCGCTGCTTGTAGAAAGTCTTCCTTGGCTCATTCAAGAGGGAAAACAAAGATGATCTTCGAATTCTATTGTGTATCCTTATGACAAGACTTCAAAAATGACCTGTGGTGGGTTTTATCCACTGGCTGGCAAAGGATGTTAGTGAACAAAGTACAAGAGAATAAATATTTTACAGATGAGACGGTGCAACAGGACAAAAGGACATGCAATGAAGATGGAAGGGAAATTTAGGAGGGATGTGAGGATGTTCTTCATAGAACTAGTGGTGGACTCCTGGAAGAAAAAAAAATTACTCACCATAGTAATGTTTCTTCTAATTGAGTCTTGCTGTATTCCAACTATATGCAGTTAGCCCTGGCACTTTAACTGCTCCGTAGTAAGGGTTAACTATGCCAAGGCATAGATCGTTGAGCTCGAGCTTAGTTTTCAAACCTCTGTCTGTGGTACTCTGAGTGCAACTGTCAGATTCTTACGAGCACTAAATTAACTCAGTAATTAGAAACAGTCTAAAATTTTTATGCCAAAAGGCAATAGACAGATTTTTAGCAGGACTCAAGTCGAGAACCCCAAAAGAATTCAAGCAGGTAGTGAAACAACCAAAATATTATAAAACCAGAAGAACCCTTAATAAATAAGGCATGCCAAGTACACCTCAGGGTGCAGCACTGTGTCTGCCTCATCCACATCCCAAAACTACTAGGTTCCAGGAGGGAGGTCAGAATACAGCAAGACTCCATTAGAAGAAACATCACCACTATGGTGATTTTTTTTTTTCCTTCAAACATGAAGTCTTGCTGTATTCTGACTATATGCAGACTACCAAGCAGTACCCCCTGGATGAGGGAGTCAGAACCTATTTTGGGAACAAGCTCTGCAGCACAGTTGTGCTAAACCTAGCATCACTTCTTGACAATGTCCACAGAGTAATGCTTGGTAAATGTATGAACAGTTTTCCAGGTGGCTGCCTTACAGATTTCCACTAAAAGGTACATCTCTAGCGGCTATGACCGAAGCAGCTGTATCTCTGGTAGAATGAGCCCCTCAGGCCTGAGGGAGGCTCCTTCCCAAGCTTTGAATAGCAGAACTGGATACAGGAGACAATCCACCTGGCAATTGTTCTCTTGGTGGCAGGTTTGCCCTTTCCCACTTCTCCATAAGAGAAACTGAAAACAGTCATTCCTATGGGCCTTAGTATGCTCCACATAGTAACTAAGAGCCCTCTTACATCAAGACTGTGTAATCTCTCCCAGAGAAGAATGGTCAGTGAAAAATACAGGCAATGACAGACTGATTCAAATGAAAGTCTGATACCACCTTGGGAAGAAACTGTTGGGTCGAAGGACCACCTTATCCCTGTGACATGAAATGAAATTAGGTTCCACGGATAAAGCCTGTAATTCACAGATTCTTCTGGCTGAAGTAACGGCTACCAGGAACACAGTTTTTCAAGTCAAGTACTTCAGCTCAGCTGAGGATAAAGGCTCAAAAGGAGGCTGTATAGGCTGTGCGATACAGATATTCAGGTCCCAAGAAGGGGTAGGCTCTCAAAGGGAGGGAGGATTAACATGTACTAATCCCTTGAAAAATTTCTTGAAAACTGGATGAGAAGCTAGGAAGAGCCTTTACCAGCAGAAAGGAGGCAGACAGCTGCCAAATGTACCTTGAGAGTAGTAGGCTGGAGGTCTAAACTGTTAAGATGCACCAAATAGTCCAATACAGTGGCAATATCAGCCAGCTCTGGCTGGACATGCTTCTGGGAACACCACAACACAAATCTTTTCCATTTGGAGTTACAAGTCTTTCTAGTAGCAGGTTTCCTGCCAACCTTTAAAATGTCTAAGACTGATTGAGAAAGATGTAAGCTTGTATATTCTAGCTCTTCAAGAGCCAAGCTTTGAGCCTGAGAACCAAGGTTGGGTAAAGGATCCTCCCTGTGAGGAGGTAAGGAGAGTGAACTGTCTGGAAAGACAGAGGCATTGTTACTGACAGTGACAAGAGAAGGGGTACTAAGGCTGTCTGGCCCAGTCTGGAGCCACTAGCATCACCTTGCAAGGCTGAGACTTAACCTTGATCTGGACCCAGAGTATCAGAGGAAAAGCATATAAAACCTGCTTGTCCAAGTCACAAAAAGCATCCTGAGGGACAGTGCCCAGAAGAGGCAGTCGGCAGCAAAAGAGAAGGAGCTGGTGATTGTCCAGGGCTGCAAACAGATCTCTGGAGTGCCCCACCTCTTGAAAATGACCGGGAGAATTAGAGGTTCAGGGTCCATTCATGGTGACCCTGAGAAATGCTGCTGAGATCATCTGCTAGAATGTTGTCCCTCCCCGAGAGGTGCACAGCCATCAGGGAAGCCTGAATGGAATAAGCTAGAGACCATATCTTCATGGCCTCTGTGCACAAAGCAGAGGACAGAGTGCCTCCCTGTTTGTTGATGTACCCCATGGTTGTAGTATTGTCTGTCCTGATCTGCACCACTTTCCCTGAACAGCAGTTGAGAATGTCTGAAGTGCTAGAAAGACTGCCTCAGTTCAAGAAGGTTTATGTGTAGAAGAGACTCCTGGTGAGACCAGGTTCCTGAGCTGTAAGCTGATCTAGATGAGCACCCCAACCTAGTAGAGAGGCATCTGTGGTAAGAATCACTGAAGGAGCCTGACTGATAAAGGGACAACTTGTCAAAGATTGTACTCCTCCAACCATCACTGGAAGGCTGGAACTAGAGTTTGAGACACTGGAACCAATTTGGAGAAAGGGTCTTTCTTCTGAGACCAATAAGATCTGAGATGAAACAATCTCATCTGAAACCTTGCTCCATGGACCACTGCTGTGGATGTTGCCATGTGACCCAGCAACTGTAGAAAGTGTCTAGCTGGATGAGAAACTAGAGGACGAAAAGAGGAAGCCAGAATGACAAGGGACTGAACCCTTGAGAGGGGGAGAAATGCTCTTGCCTGAATAGTGTCTAGTTCCACCCCATGAAAGTAAGAAGCTAGGCTAATTCCAGAACAGACTTTTCTAGGTAAAGAATGAAGCCCAAGGAGTCTAGAAGCTTTTGAGTGATCTCTAAGGCAGACTTGACTTGTCCGAGAACTGGCCCACTAGGAGCCAGTCATCCAGGTATGGAACAGAAGGATACCTTGCCTCTTGAGGAATGCCACCACTACTGCAAGACACTTGGTGAACACCTTTAGAGCAGATGTTAGGCCAAAAGGCATAGCTCTGAATTGGGAATGGCTCATGGGCAACTCTAACCAGAGATACTTTTGTGGTAATGTCTGATAGGTGTGTGGAAGCAATGTATCCTGAGATCCAGAGAGGCTAGCCAGTCTCTGGTCTCAGAGAGGAAGAATTACTCCCAGAGTCACCATCTTGAATTTTTGATTTTGTTAAATGTCTGTTCAGGTACTTTAAATCTAGGATGGGTTGCCACTTCCTGTGTCTTTTTAGGGTAAGGAAGTATCTGAATACAGTCCTTTCCTCTGTGACAAAGAGGTACCTTCTCTACTGCTTGCAGAAGAGAGGAGACTTCTGCCTCCAAGGCCTTTGTCTCCAAGGGAGAGGGAGGACTGAAGGACCTTGCTCTCATTTTAAGAACCTCTTTGAAACGGAGAGCAAGTCCCTGGATCACTACTTCCAGGACCCATTTGTCTGAAGTAATAGACTCCAGGCCTGGGAATAGTGAGCCAACCTGCCCTCTACTGGAACTGGGAGGCGATCCTGACCGACACCTCATGGTGTCCGCTTGCAGGGGCTTAGATCATGGATGATGGGGTCCTGGTCACCCCACACCTGCCTCTTCCCTAAAGAACCCACCTCTGCTGGAAAGAGGAGGCGGCCTGAGCTTGGTAGAAAGACCTTGAAAAGGCCTGTCCCTGCCAGCCCTAAATTGCTGCCTCTGAGGAGTGGCCTGCTTTTTCTTGGCTGCAGCACTCCTATAGGTGGTCCTATATTCATCCATCTTCATGTAGTTCTCCATTTGCTCACCAGAGAATTACCAGTTATAGGAAAATCCATTGCCTTAGTCTGGGTGTCCTCGTAAAAACTGGTACATTTAAGCCAAGCAAACCTCCTCATGGAGATAGATTTATTTATTTTTTGTTGACCTGGTAGGGTGCGCTAGCCATCAGGCGATGACTACTTTCAGGCACGCACCCGGAGAATGCAAAAACATTTTGAACAAAATGACATGACATATATAAACAGTATGTGCATAAAAATAGTAATACAGAAAGTAGTAGTGGAACGACTAGATACAACTGATTCTGCAAGACAATACAATAGAAATATGGGAAGGCAACAGTAAAAATCAGGCAACATTTAAGTAGTCATCATTAAGCTAACACAAGCAAAAGTGTCAACTAGTAATCGAGGGAGATGAACAAAAAGAAAAGAGAAGTAATTGAGGTAGGGAGGAAGTGTATGGGGATAGGATATGAAAGGGAAGAAATGAGGCGAGGTAAGGGACTGAAGATTAGCTGCAATTAAATTACACTGTAACAAGTTAAGAGACAGGACAGTACAGAACTATTTTGAGGAAAGAAGCACTTAAAGGCTGTTGGGGTAAAGGATATTGTGATGAAAGTGCTGGGCTAAGGGGTTTGAAATGGGAGCAAGAGCATGAGACAGCAAGATGATCATGCAGCAATAATTTGAAAGAGGCATGGGATGATGCCTGAATAGTTGGTGGGAGGGAGTTCCATTTTTTTGGGGCATGGCAGGAGAAGGCACTAGCACCTTTGGAGGAGAGTGATGTTTAGGGATGACAACATGGGCTTTGGCAGCTGAGCGTAGTTTATAGCTGGACATCTGGTTTTGGAACAGTTCATGAGAGGCTTTGGCGTTTGATTTTGGATGATATTATCTATGATGGAAGCAGAATGCATAATCACGGAGGCTGCCGTGAAAACCATCCTAGTTCAGTGTAGAGGAGGTAGGTGTTTTTTAGTCTATTTGAGGAGGACGACATTCACAGATGCAGGCGCGACATCCCACTTCTGAAAGCTAGTCTTACATGATGAGGCATATGCTGCCACCCCATACATGAGTGACGGAAGTAGTAGGCCACGAGCAATGGCAAGCCTAGCTGATGGAGGAGTACGAAGTTGAGTGGTAGGCCATACCAAGTTTCACATTAGTCAGCTTGCATGTCTGCGGGATATGAAGATCAAAAGTGAGCTGGATCAAGCGCGACATGTAGTAGATGTAGCCAAGACTCTAGAATGCACGTCAATCGAGTCCACAGCAGCATGAAATTGTACTTTGGATGCCTCTACCATTTACAGCCACCTGCTCCAGCTCCTTGGCTAGCTACGGAGGGGCATTCTTAGCCAGCTGCAGAACCATATCCACATAGATTTCTGGTACCTGGCTGTATATGCCATATAATTTGATTACCTGAGCCCCAAAGAGATGCCAAGTATGTTTCTTAGACATGGCATCCACTTTCCTGGAATCCTTATGGGGTGAGATGCCAGGGGAATATTAGCCTTGTCACAGGCTGCAGCTTACACTACCCCAACATCGCTGCAATGTGCTGAAAGGAATTCCGTACAAGACCCGATAAGACATACCTCCTGTCCATTCTTTTATCTACGGAGAAATGGATGTGGGAAATTGCACATTTTCTATGTGTTTCCCCAAGGATTTGTACAAAGGGATAGACTACTGATTCTGGAACATCCATCATTTCCATATAATCAGCCTCTTCCATAGGAAGCTGAAGAGTCTCAGCCACCTTTTGTAAAGCAAGAAGTGGGAGGGGACTCGAAGCCGAACATTGGAAGGCCTGTCTGGGAGATGTCAGGCTCTACCGACTCATCTAACCCTACAAACTCCCTTCACCACCTTCCTCCTCCTCCCAAATCGCCCTCATAACATGCCTCTGGATCATATCATCAGGCAACAACTCCGACCAACCAGTACAGCATCTGAACCAATGTCTGTTCAGTCGAACTGAGCAAGAGATTGCACTATTGTAACGCTTGCAACTTCCTCAGGGGTCGGAACATGGGGCTCAGATCTGAACCGCTGATTTTCTTTTTCTCTTAGTCGGAACAGACTCACAAGGTCGACTCTCCTTTGCCTGAAAAGGTATCACCCAGGTCAGTGGGTACCTCTTCAGGTTCGGTTGCAACCAAACTGGGCTAGCCATCTGGTCAGAGGACTTATCGGCCTCCCTTTCCTTCAGCCTACTCAACACATTTTCAAGAGTGGCTTTGGGAAAGTTCTACAAATTTGGCAGTCTTCCTTGAGGTGGTCAAACCTCAGACAATACACAATAGGTGGGGATCAGCCTTAGCAAAGGCCTCCCACACTCAGAACAGTGCTGAAACCCAGTGGGACCATTTTCTTTTGGGTTTCTCAGACATGCCAAATACAAGCCACCTTGTCAGCATTAAGCCAGGCAACTAACACTTATTGGTTCCAACCGTGTCATGGGTCGGTTAAAAATTCCACAAAACCGGATTTTTTTTTTTTTTAAAGGAACCGTTAAGTACTGTAAAACCACTATAATGTATACAGAAATACAAATTACAATGGATTTCAGTTCTGAACCGGACAGACGGAAAAGAACTGAAGACAAACTCATTTAACAAATTCAACAAAATAACCTACTACCTACTGTTACGAAACAGAAGTAACAATACGAATAAAATAAGAACTGCAGTTGAAAAAAAAATAAAAATACAGATTCAAATTACGAACTGAAGCCACAGGAGGGATCTCGGAACAACTCAGTTAGGGCGGAGTAAGAACCGACGGTTACACTTCAGAGTGCAATTACAGACATAGGTTTCAAACAGAGCTCGAGCTAAACGTTTCATGCCTGGCATACAGTTAACCCTACTCTCCAGAGCAATTCAAGTGCTGGGGCTAACCACATACAGTCAGAATACAGCAAGACGTCATGTTATTTGAAAGTCTACCAGCACAGGTGGTGGAAGCAAAAACAGTGGTGTGCTTCAAATATGATGGTATAAGCACAAAGCAATCTTTGCAGGACGGGAGGAGGGGAGAATAGTTGCCAGACATCATGTAGGTGGTGGTGACAGTATAGGCAGGGACAAACTGGTCAGACTGCGGGCCAAGTGGCCCTTACCTGCTGACAAATTCTATGTGGTCTTGCCAAGGGGTAATGCCATGCTGGGGATGGCCACATCTCTGTACTCATGCAAGTCTTACTTTGTTCCTTGTGATCTTGTTGCCCACTCGCCTGTTTGGGCAAAAGGAATTCTGCTGTAGGTTTAAAGTCTAACCTTCCACCAGGGCAGTATTGTTTGGCAACTCAAAATACCCCCCATTCCTGCAGTAGCCAGTTTGGAAGAGAGACCTGCTCCAGTTCTGGTCCAAAAAGCATGTTGCCCATTCAGAAGCTAAGCTCTGAATTAAATGTCTGCTGATCAAGGCCTTTTGTCAGTGCTTTTATCCCAGAGTAAGAGTGATCTCTCACATAATTTCAGGTCACAAGCTTAGTCTTGCATCATCTAGAGGGGCAAGTGGCAGCAACCTGCAGGCCATAGCAGTAGAGCTACCGCTGAGACACAATAGCAACCCTGGTTTGGAAGAAAAATTACTCACCGCAGTAATCTTTCTTCCAAGGGGTCCTTTAGCATCAGTAACTTTAGCAGTTAGCTGGCTAGGTGCAACTGCCCCGGAGGTGCGCCTTTAAGAAAATTAAACGAGCTTAGGCAACAGCCAATCAGAAAACAGGAAGGGTAGTGAGCCAAGTGAGAGCTGCTGAAAGCCTCAGAATTTTTCAAAGGAAAACAGGGGCACATGCCCGAAAAAGTATACCAAGATTCAAAAACACAAATGTATAAACAGCAGGAGCAGCCACCACGAGAGGAGCAAGAGCAACCACCACCAGTTAAAGACCCATCAATAAGAAACCCCAAATTTGGTAAGAGATGTGATAAAGAGCCCTTCTCAGACAGGTGAACAGAGGAGGAAGGGTGGAGCTTACTGATGCTACAGGATGCCTTGGAAGAAAGATTACTGCAGTTGAGTAATTTTTTTTCTCTTACCCCAGGAGACCTTTAGCATCAGTAACTTTTTGATGACTACCGAGCAGTACCAATTGGGAGGTGGGCAGAAAACCTACTTAGAAAGAGGCTCTGCAGAACTGCCCTGCCAAATTTGGCATCAGATCTGGAGATCGCAAGGATGCGTACAGATTTCCAGGTAGCTGCTTTTCAGACAACCAATAGTAGAATTCCCCTTGCTGCTGCAGAGGCTGCCGCACCCTTGTGTAGTGGGCCCAGAGCCCCACTGCATGTTGGTGACCAGCCTTTCGTAGCAGAATCTAATACAACAGATCTACCACAGGAATTGGTTCTCTTGGTAGCTGGCCTCCGCCTACATATCCGTAGGGTGGGGGGACAACTGAGAGGAAGCGCCTCTGGACTGTCTAGTATGCTGTAGGCAGTAGAAGATGGCTCTTCTGACATCCAAGCTGCGAAGCACTATGCTCTCAGGGTGGATTTCTCAGTGAAGGCGACAGGCAGAGTAATGGACTGATCCAAGTGGAGCTCTGAAACCACCTTTGCAGAAATTCCTTTGTCCTGAGCCCAACTTTACTTGTGAGGGAAGATGTACAGTGGCTTAGTGAACAGGGCCTATAGCTCTGAAAACCTCCTGGCAGAGGAAATGGCTACCAAGAAGCCAATCTTCAAGTTAAGATGTGGCCGTGGACACAGGCTCAGAGGGTGGTTTTATGAGCCTGTCTGTGCAAAGTTAGAGGCTCCAAGGAGGAACAGGCCCCCAGACTGGGGTGCAAGAGGCCTTTGAAAACTGTTTAAATATGGCTTGGGGAGACAGACACTGATTTTTGCTTTCCCACTGAAAGGTAGGCTGAAATTGCTGCCAGGTGTAGCTTGGGGAGATGGTTTCAAGCCGGACACCTGTAAGAGTATCAGACAATCTAGCAGCTGAGGGTCTGAAACTGAATGGGTTGACCTTTCTGCTCTTGCACCAGAGGGAACACACTTACAGTTGGCTGTTTTCTTAGTGTGATTTTTTTTTTTTTTTTGTAAAACCACCCTCAGTATCCAAGGACCTATTAAGAGTACTGTGAAAATGCAGATTAACTGTTCCAGAACCAGGCCTTGAGGTGAAAGAAGTGTATGCCTGGATACTGCACTCCTGTCTGAGGAAAGTTCAGCAGGGAGTGAGTTGGAGGGAGGCAGACGAATGGACTGCTGCAGGCCACTGAGAAGGGTACCAGGCTTGCTTGGGCCAATCCAGAGTCACCAGGATCCTAGGTGGAGGCTGTTGTAAGAGTTTCAGAATTACCCCAAGAATCAGAAGAAAAGGAGGAATGCATCTAAGAACCTTCCTGACCAGACCAGGATCAAGGTGTCCAGAGGAGGCAATACCAGGACTGAGACTGCACAGAACTGTGGAAACTGGAGACTGAGGGAGAGGCAGACAAATTCACTCCAGTGCCCAACCGCCTGAACACTGACTTCGCACTTGTTTGTTCAGTCTCTTAACTCTGGCCTTGACTGATGCGACTAGAGCCTCTACCAGAGCATTGTGTTTGCTTGGGAGGTGAATCGCTGAAAGCAGACTCCCAAGTAGAAGGAGAGAGACCAATTTTGTAGCGCTGCAAACAGAGTACTACTGATCTGGCCATTGCAGAAGTGATGTTCAACTCCTCGAGGTCTGTCGCCTTATGACAGGAGCAAATGCTTTGAGCTAGAAAATTTCTCAAGAGTTCCAAAAGAAATATGATTGACTCTTGGAGAGTCTAGGTGCCACTTACTGAGACACTGTCACAGATTCACTTCCCAGCACAGGGAAGGCGCCTGTGGAACTGCTCTGTCAGTTTTCAGCTTTGAAAATTGTTGTTTTCTGAAACCAGCAAGCTACAGGAGACTGTGGGTGACGATCCTGTATCTGAACACTGCAGGCACTGAAGCTGAGGTGTGCCTTTAAGAGCTTTAAATGAGTTTAGGGCCAAGCCAATTAAAGACAGGAGGGGCTGTGAGCCGAGCCAGAGCTGTTGAAGGCTTCAGAATTTTTCTAGGAAAACCAGGGCAATGCCCCAAAAAAGAATCAAGACGATTCAAAAAACATGCAAATGTCCACAAAAGTGGAAATAGAAACAGCAACACAAGCCAAAAAAAAATTAACTCAAAATTTGGTAAAGGGACAGGTGAACCAGAGAGGAAGGGTGGGAGCTTACTGATGCCAAAGCCCCTTGGAAGAAAGACTACTGCAGTGAGTAGTTTCATCTTACCCCAGGAGTCCTTTAGCATCACTAACTTTGCAGACTATCGAGCAGTGCCAGGTGGGAGGTGGGCAGAGAACCTACTTAGGAAAGAGGCTCTGCAGAACCACTGCCAAATTTGGCATCAGATCTGGTCTGCACATCAAACTGTAGTGTTTCACAAATGTGTGCACAGATTTAGGTAGCTGCTTGCAGACATCCAGTGAGGGAATGTCCCTTGCTGCTGCAAGCGAGGCTGCAGCCCCACTGGAGGTTGCTGACCAGCTTTCTCATAGCAGAATCTAATACAAGAGACCAACCGAAATAGTTCTCTTGGTAGCTAGTCTTCTCTACCTACATCCTCATAGGTGAGGAACAACTGAGTGGAGGTCCTCCGGACTGTCTAGTATGCTTTAGGTAGTGAATGATTGTACTTGACATCCAAGCTGTGGAGCTTTTGCTCGCCAGGAGTGGATGGCTCAGTAAAGAAGACAGGAAGAGTAATGGACTGGTTCAAGTGAAACTCTGAAACCACCTTTGGCAGAAATTTCCTATTTGTCCTCAGCTCAACTTTATCGTGTGGGGATGATGTACTGTAATTGCTCAGTTCACAGGGCATGTAGCTCTGAAATCCTCTTGACAGACGTAATGGCTACCAGGAAGATGGTCTTCAAGTTACAAACTTGATGTGAGCAATGGACATAGGCTCAAGGGTGGATTCATGAGCCCATCTATGTAAAGGTTCAGGCTCCAAGGAGGAACGGGTTTCCCTGGTTGGAGGCTAGAGGTGCAAGAGCAGTTGAAACAGTTTAAAAATGTTGTGGGAAAATAATTTCTCCTTTCCCACCAAAAGGCAGGCCGAAATTGCCACCAGGTGTAGCCTGAGTGAAAATGGTTTCAAGCCTGACGCCTGTAGGTGTACCAGGTAGTCTAGCAGCTGAGGGTCTGCCACTGATGGGGGTTCAACCTTTTCGCCTTGCGCCAGAGGAAAACCTTTCCATTTGGCTGCATAAGTCTTAGTGTTTGGTTTTTAGCCATCCTCGGTATCTTAAGGACCTGTTCAGAGTACTGTGAGGATGGAGATCCTACTTCTCAAGAACCAGGCCTTGAGGTGAAGAGAGTATGTTCAGTACTGCATTCCGCCTGAGGAAGGGTCAGCAGGGAGTGAGCTGGAGGCAGGCGAATGGGCCTTTGCAGGACATTGAGAGGAGAGGGTACCAGGCTTGCCTGGGCCAGTCCGGAGCCACTAGGATCATCGATGCAGGCTGCTGTCCAGAGTTTCAGCAAAACCCTGAATATCAAGGAAAGGGAGGAAATGATAGGAACCTCCTGACCAGTCCAGGATCAGGGCATCCACAGGAGGTGTTCCTGGAACTGGGGCCTGCAACAGTACTGAGGAAGCTGAAAACAGAGGAGGCAAACAGATCCATGTCTGGTGTGCCCCACTGCCTGAACACTGTGGCTAGTATTTGCTTATTCAGTGTCCATTCACTCTGGCCTTAACAGATGTGGCTTAGAGCATCCAACAGAGTATGAGTTTGCCTGGGAGGTGAACAGCCGAGGCTGACTCCCAGGGAGAATGCTAGAGACCAGAGCTTCCAGAGTACTCCTGATCTGGTACCACCTGCTCGTTTATGTAGAACATAGCAGTTGTGTTGTCCGCTCGAATTTGAACAGCCTGCCCTTCTATGCTGGGAGCGAAAGCTTTGAGAGCTAGTAAGACTGCTCAGAGAGTTCCAAAAGATTTATGTGTAACTGTGACTCTTGGGAGTCCAGTTGCCACTTACTGAGGCACCGCCTAAATGAGCTCCCAGCCCAAAAGAGAAGCATCTGTGGTGATCACCTTGTGGGAAGAGGAGCCTGAAAGGAACCCCTGCCTGCAAATTTGCAGGGTTCTTCCACCACAGCAAGTTTTGGAGGAACTGCTCCGACACAGGTATCAACTTGGAAAATGTGTGCTTCCGAGACAAACCAGCTCTGAGGTAGGCTTGCAGATGCCTCATCCTGTACCTGACCCCTGGGACTACTGCAGTCATAGAGGCCATATGTCCCAGATGTTTATGGAAATTGTCGGCTGGTCTTGGCTGCCCCGGGCAAAAGAATCTGACACTGAAAGAAAACTGAATTCTTTCCTGCCAGAGGAAAGCATATCTCTTCTGAGTGTCCAGCTGGGCCCCTAGGACGGTGAGCAGCTGGGTGGGTTATGGGTGAGATTGTTTAGATTTACCAGGGAACCCAGAGACTCAGAGTGCATTCTGTAAGGGAAAGATTCCTTGACGTGGCAAGGAGACTGCTACTATGAGCCAGTCAGTCCACACAGGGTAGAGCATAACACCCAGTCTCTTGAGATGTGTTGCTACCACTGCAAGACACTTGTAAAGACTCTTGGGGCAGAGGACAGACCAAAGAGCATTGCGGTGAACTGATAGTGACCCAAAGTGTGAACCTAGAGAATTTCCTGTGAAATCTCCTTATGGGTATGTGGAAGTAGGTGCCCTTAAGTCTAGGAAGCCAGCCAGTCTCCCTGCTGTAAGAACTGTGATCAGTGACAATGACCATTTTGAATTTGCAGGTTTTTTTTTTCGCTTGTTTTTAAGATGTTTGTTTAAATATCCAAATCTAAGATAGGTTGCCACTTCCCAGTTTTCTTCTGGGTCAGAAAATACCTGAGAGAAGTCCTTACCATTCTTGTGGGCAGGGACCCTGTCCTCTACTCGTAAAGCCAGAAGGTTTTGTACTTCTATTTCCAACAGCGGTATCTGTGTTGGAGACAGAGGTCTCGACACCTGGGTATGCTTGAGGTATGGCAGCTGCTTGAACTGTAATGCCAGACCCTTCTCCAATATCTCCAGCACCCACCACCCACTTGTCAGACATGATGAGGGACCAGTGCTGAAGATTGTAGGAGTCTGCCTCCAACCGGTGGTGGGACACTCACATCAGGACTTAGACTGAGAGGCAGATGGCTGGGTAGAGGTGGCTCTTTGGCCCCTTCTGCCCCTGCCTCTGAAAGACCCCCTGTACTGGCCAAAATCAGATTGGGGATAGGGACCAAGACCTGGGAGCAAAACTTGCCCCTACCACCCCAGGACAAGATCTCTGAGGGTGGTGGACTTAGGCTTGATGAGTGGTTTGCCAGGAGGCCTTGTACTCCAACTTTTTCATGTAGTCAGTGGTTCTGTAACCAAACATTTTGATCACAGGAAAATCTATAGCCTTGTTCTGAGTGTCTGTGGTTAGACTGGTTGTTCTAAGCCAGGTGAAGGCCAGAGAGATGGCATGGGCCATCACCCTGGAGGCTGTATTATTGTCTGCCATGTGGAATTGGTACTTAGTAGCTTCCAGGGCAGTTTATGCACATATCCACCAGCTCCTGCACCATATAATCTGATCCGTTGCAGGTGATAGCGTGGACAGATTTCAAGAGGCTTTGATATTTGGCTGTGAATGCCATGTAAGAAGCAAGTCTGAGAAGCAGGGAAGCAGTGGCATACATTTTCTTTGCTATAAAGTAAATTTTCTTGGAATCCTTATCGGGGGAAAGGGGGACAAAGCTTTCTCACAAGCCACCTGCTGCACTATACTCTTGAGACTAGGGTGTGCAGACAGAACTTGGTACCATTTTAGACAATTTATATTCTCAAGCTGCTTATCAACCAGATACTGAGGTGGGGTGTTTAAGCACCTTCATGGCATTTTTCTAAATGCATTATAGATAGGGACGACCAGGGTCTTTCAGGATGAAAGACCCTTCATCTCCTATAATCTTTGTCTTCATCAACATCCTGGTTGGGCTCCCGCGTAGGGAGGTTCAGGGTGTCCAGCATATTTTAATAAATGTAAACAGAGAAAGGATCCTGTGGTCACCCAGGATCCCCAAAATGAGGTCCTGGGACTCCTGGGGCTCAAGGCCCTCAAAATCCATGTCAGGGGCATCATAAAATTGATCATCCAAGTCACTCAGTCGACAGAAGGGAGAACTGTGCTTGCCAGCCCCAGTAAAATAGAGGACCCATCTTTTGAAGGGTCTGAACAGTTCATGCTTTTCCTGTATCTTGCGCTGACGGAAGAACCTGCACAATTTGTCTTTCATAATTTGTAAGTGTTTTTCTGTATGCTTTAAGCTGCCTGTTGTCCTGCTATTGGCTTTCCCAGGAGCAACAGGAGCATATCTGTCTTGACAGTTTTTTAGCCACTTTAGAGGCTTGATCAACCTCCTTTTTACGTCACTCTTATTTTTAGGTTGTGAGAAATTCATCTTTGAAGCTTTATTTTTTGGCTGGGATCTGAAGCGTTCCTCAGCACCTCTGCTTTTGGTATTAGTACTTTTGAATGGCCCCTCATCAAAGCCTTTGATTTATCCTCAGCCATAATAAATCAAAGGTTTGTCTGCTTGCTGCCAATTTAAGCAAAGCAAACCAGTCCTGGATTTACGAACTGAGTGCAGGTTTCTGTGAAAATGCCACCAGCCAGTCCTGCCCCAGTTAATAAACTGTCTATTACTAGTGCCTTTTTGGTTGTTGAAGTGGGATCTATACCAGTGCCAATCTTAATAGAAACCCAGTAATACTCAACTGCACACAGGTGGCTGCTGGACCCTTATGGACAGTCCTGACAGATGATACCAAGGTCCAGTAACAAAAAGGTTTCTTCGTAATTGCCAATCTAGAGCGAAACTCCCAGGCACTGTTTAAATTTGAAATCCACTGCAGGTGCTTTGCAGTAAACCCTGCAAGGTCGGAGGTAAAAACAAGGTAACTGTCCCTAATTTGACAGTTCCCACAAGAATTTGCCCAAAATGAAGGAAACTGATGAAAATAAGCACCCACGAAAACAATTCTAGGACCCACTCGAGATAGCACTAAAGCAGCAGTTTTGCGCTTTGTGGAGAGGCTAATGGGTCCAACTCCAGTCAGCTCCATAGGCGGAAGATGTCCTGTAGGACGCCAGGCAAGATTTCCAACTTGTGGGCCTGGGCCATGGATCTAATCAGGGCATCTGCCAGGGTGTTGGGACACCCCAGGGATGTGAACTGCCAGAAGATTAATATTTCTCTGATCGCCTAATACCAAACCCTCAGATTCTCTGCAGAGGGTATGAATGGTTGCCACCTTGCTTATTCAGGTAGTGACCTACTGTAGAACTGTGACTGGACTTGAAGGCAACCAGGAGGAAGGAGAGTGTTGAATGCCTGTAAGGCATAGAGAACTGCTCTCATCTACAAAACACAGTTAGTGAGGTGAGACTCCACTGGAGTCTAAGATTCTTGGGACCGGACATGCAGGAGATGAGCACCCCACCCTGTCAAGGAGGAGTCTGTAGTCAGAATGGGACTCCGGACAGGAGAATGAAACAGCATGTCTCGTGATTAAACTGTCCCTGGACTTCCACCATTGTAGAGCTCAAAGAGCCGGAGAAGACATCAGGACTGGGGCATCAAAATAGTCCTTCTGGTCCCACTGGACTCGAGGAACCACTGAAGAACCCTCATATTTAACCTTGCATTGGGGACAGTCTATCGTTGATGCCAAACGTCCCAGGAGACAGAGGTAGTCTGGTGCCAGGAGGACTCTGCTGGACTCTAATCTGCATGTCAAAGCAATCAGGGCATCTGCCTGAGCTATGGGTAGATATGCCATCCCACAGAGGTGTCTTAACACTGCTCCAATATATGTGCAAGTTTACCACTATCCCCACCTGGGCAAACAACTGCAGGGTTCGAGAAAGTGTGAGCAACAGCTGTTGGCTGGAAGACATTTTCAGGAGCTCAGTTGTCCATGTAGGGAAAGACAGGTCTTCCCAACAGAGGGCTGCTGCAACCACCGCTATGCATTTTGTACGCATTCTCTGGGCCAAGGAAAGGCCAAATGGAGGTGTCCTGAACTGGTAATGACCCTGAAACATGAAAATGGAGAAACCGTCTGAGCAGAGTGCATCAGCATATGGAGATATGCATCCTTCATATCCCAAGAGCCAAGCCAATCGCCTTTGTTCAGCAAAGGGAGAAGTGTCAGAACAGACCATCCTGGACTTTTGGTATTTGATGCAGAGATGGAGACACCTCAGATCCAAAATGGGAACCAAGTCCACGTCCATCTGGGAACCAGGAAAAATTAGACTAAAATCCCATACCGTTCTAGGAAAGGAACTGATTCAATTCCTGTTTTGAGAGTAAAGCATCAATTTTGGTCCATAAGACTAACGCTTGGTCTGGGTGGGTAATGAAACCTGTGGTAGCAAAGAGGCATCTCTATGAACTCCAGTGTGTCCTGTCTTGATCAACTGCAGGAGCCAAATGTCAGAGGAGACTGCTTCCCACCTTGTAGGTGCAGGAAAACCTGCCCCTGGTCACAGGTAGGGTCTCGGACCCCAACCAGGGGAAGACCTTCAGGCTGAAGGCAGGCCCTGCTTGGGGGTGCAGCAGGGACAACAGGTTTTCTGAGCATTCAGAGGACCTGGCAAAGTTAAGAGTTTCTTTATTGGCAGGTTGCCTTTGAGCATGGGGATGGCTCCCTGTGGGGGCAGCCCCTTGAGGAGCCCTGAATTCCATTTTTTTGGACTGCAAAGGGTCCAGACCAATTGAAGGGTAAGACCAGAGTCTTGCAAATCTTTCAATGTGTTATGGGTATGTGGACCAACCAGCCAACACCCCTTTGAAAGGAGCATTAAGATAAATTGCTGCATGTTCAGTGAAAATCCTGACACTCACAGCCAGGCATGTCTCCTGAGAAACTCCTGCTGAGGACGCAAGCTGCAGTGTCAACAGCATCATAGGTGGCACATACAGCTGCAGCTAGACATTTGATCTGCAAATCCTCCCGGACAGGCTCCACCGGGAGGGACTGGACAGTTGCCTGGGAGGCCTTTAGGATTTCCTTCTGGTATTTCAGAAGGTGTCCATCTAATCAAGCATACAGACAAAACAGTGGCCAAGGCATAGACCCTTTTTCCCCATAACATCCAATTTCTTGAATTCCTTATCTGGGGGCCGAGCACTCACGTGCTTAGGCCTAGAGAACCTATCAAGCATGGCACTGATCACCACAGAGTCCACCAAACGAGGAGACATGAAAGAGGGGTGAGCTGCCAGGGCATGAAACCCCATCAGCCTTGTGAGGATTGGGGGATATTTTGAAAGGTTGCTTCCATGCAGCCCAAACAGCCTCTTCAAAGGCATCCACCAAGGTGGGGGAGAGAGGAGATGATCAGAGTGGGGCATTCCGGTAAACCCAAGTATTGTGCCAATTTCTTTCGGAAGCATGCTGCTCAGTACTCTGGAATCCAAATGTTTTCTGGAGGTGCAACATAATGTCCGAAAACGTTGGATCCTGTGGAGAACAGGGGAGCTCAGGGGTAGGTTCACCCTGTATAGAGAAGGTGGCAGAGGACTGTGGAGATTCCTCATTGTCCATGCAGTCAGCCTCCTCCAGGTCACCCAGATCCCAGTCTGGTAGGAAAGTGTCCTCCATGTCTACATCCGAGTGTAAGTATCCAGGAGACGGGAAGAGCAGGTCATCCACTGGGCCAAAGCAGGCCAAGAAGGAACAGAGACCAGAACAACCCCTGGCTAGGGGCACAGGGTCAGAGTCAGGTCCAGGACAGTGTTCACTAGAACCTGGACATCAAAATAGGCCATCTGCCCAGTGGAAGTAGCCAGGGCAGAATGAACAGGGCAGAATTGGGCCCACTGACGTAATAGGGAAGGCAGTGGAACCAAACGTGGACCAGTCGACAAGGGGGTGTGAAAGGCCTCAGGACTGTCGACAAGGGTGCCAACATTAAGCCCTCAGTGAGGTAAGGCCAGTCTGCCGACGGGGCCTGAAGCCCTTTGACAATCACAGACTGGCTGAAAGCCATCGCCTATGAAAATAGTCAACGGCCTGAAGCCATTGTCAATGGATGATGGCTACAGCCCACAGAAGGGGAGGCAGCTTTGAAGCTGTAAATCACCCCAGAGCCTGTCGTCAACAGAGAAACCATCGACAAGAAGAGAGAAGTCCACAATCTTAGACAGTGTAGAAGACGATATAAGAGGAGCAACTTTCTCTATATTTTCTGTGAAGTATTTGTCGATGAATGAGGGGAGCGAAGAAACATGCTTAGTCTGCTACCATGTTTCTTACCAGGACCCTGTCCTCTCGACGAAAGAGCTCACCACATGAGCAGTGAGATGGGAGGTTGGAAGACTCCCTGGGCTTGGGCGTTGCTGCTGCATGAAAAGGACCACCTTTGCTCCATGAGGAACTCACAGAGCTGCTAAAGTCTTCGACGCTTTGTGACCTTGCTGAACTGGTTACAGAACACACTCCCGGTGTCGGTTCAGGACCAAGGAACGGAACAGACTCAGTGGAGGTCCTCTGTAGCGATTCTCTCGATCACAGGAACACTTTCAGACCAAGGGATCCGAAGACATCAGTATATGAACTTTAAATGAATTTCTGGTCAGTAGAACTCTTATTTGTACAATCGGATTTGCAACCTTTGAGCCAGAGGCTCGTTTACAAAGGTACCTCGTCACAGAGAGGACAACAGTGGTACAATATTACAGAAGATTGACATATGATTTTACACAGTTGTATTATACAGACATTGTTACACATAATTTTGTACAGTTCATACACAGTAGTTACATATATACAGATATCAGGGGAATGAAGGAACCAGGTTGGGGGGAGAAGGGAGGAGGGAGGCGGAGGAGACAGTCCGGAGAACTTTGTCAAAGTGTACTTAGTATGCCAGCAACCTGTTAGTGACAGGTACAGCAGCGGGTGTTGAACAGGTGTGGTTCCAAGAGCAGTTTTGAAGGAGATTTTGGGAGTGTTGGTGACGGTTACAGGGAAAGTGTTAAACCAGGAAGGGCCCTGTAGCAAAAGGATCTCTGAGCTAGGGAGGTCCTAGTTCTTAGTTAATGACTGGTAAGCAGAGCTCCGAAGGAGGACTTGTTGCATGCAAGTCGCAGTTGGAGAACCGAGTAGCTGGGACTTCCCTTTATACCTGCATACAGTCAGTCACCAAGTGGTAACATTGGGGAGGTCCCAGGGTTGACTCCTGAGAAGTCATCTGGAGGAAATGACACCTGGCTGTAATCCCATGTGTTGTGACCTGCTGCAGAGATTGCCTTGAAGATCAGGCCATTTGGGAACCTGTGCATCACATCCAGCTGGGCTAGTCTTGTCTCCTATAGGGGCATGAAAAGCTGAAATGGCAGACAGATGAACCAACTGAGGAATACTGCAGTCCTGACAGACTGAGCCAGCAGGTAGTCCAGTAACCCTCTGCACAGGGCAAGTGAAGAGCCAGGAATACTGGCTGGCACCACACAGTAAAGCACTTCCCACTTGGATAGGTGCGTCTTGTGAAGGTTTCTTAACAAGCAGAACCAGAGAGATGTCAGCCGAGATCAGAACTAAGAGACAAGTGCTCAGGAGCCAGGCCTGCAGCTGCATGTACTGGAGGTCCAGATGCAGCAGTGTGTCACAGAGTTCCTACAGTAGTGGAGACCAAATCTGTCTTGGCCACAGGGGCACCACCAGGATCATGCTGGCTAGTCACTGCCTGAGCTTGATCAGGACCCTTTGATTTAGAGGCAGGGAGAGAACCATTGAGGAATCTCACTCCACAAGTGCAACAGGGTTTGCCAAAACTGTCCACGCCTGAAGCATGTGTGCAAAAATGCATGGAATGCAAGACAACTCTAGCTTTTTAGACCAGCAGAATTTTGCAAAACTCGTTCAAAATGTGAAAAAAATCATGAAAACTGGAACATAATTAGGTTTTTATGTTGTCTTTACAACAAAAGCAGGACACGCAAGCTGACATTAATGGGGTCAAAATACAGTTAATGTGCAATTACAAGAAACACCAAATTACACATACATTTGACTGGTCCATAAAACCAATTACACCAAATAACCTTTATATTTTTACACCACTACTTTAAACCAAGCATGCAGATCTTTGGTTTGAAATTAATCTTGCAGCATGTGGAAAATGTTCACAATTACGGTGCCAGGGCTTGTGCTAACCCCTACTGAAGTCCCCAAATCGGATTTTTGAGGATTCTGAAGCACAATAAAAGTGCTTCACCACGGACCCTGTATATTGAAAGGTTTGCACAGATATCCTTGGCAGAAAAGTATTGGATAATGTTGTATAAAGCCACCCAGAAATTTCTGACCCTAAGATTTTCTGGTCTGACCCACAACATTTGAAGCAAAGGGTCGAACTAACTCCCACTTTACCAGTGGTAATGCAAGCCCTGCTGTGCAATTTGAAGTATACAGGTAACTGATGTAGAGATGTGCTGCCATCTAAAGACAAGCAAATAACTTTAAAGAAACTTTTAAAGATTGCTGGAAATGGTAATGAAATAGTGGCAGTAAATGTTTACAGTCATCTCACAAAAGTGTACTCACACAAATAACATTCTGTGATCACACATAATCCGGTTACAGAATTTTTTTTTTTTCGCATTTTCTTAATATCTCTATGTGCTCCAGGACCTGCCACTCCAGGCAGCCATGGTCTCCGACAACCCCTACTACTCCCACGAGCCTCCTTACCTCATACTGCAGCCTTCCCCAGGGTAACCCGGGCGTAACCTTTGCCAGGTGGTCCCTCTCCTCCGAGGGAGGAGGCACTAGGGCAGGCATCCAGCACATCATTTGGCCCCAAGGCACTGCTGAGGGGACATAGCTCCATCAGGAGTTTGAGGTGTCGCGGACCGGTAGCCATCATCCGCCAATCCTGGAGTGGTTTCTGCTTTTCTAGTCCGTCCCCTTAATTGCAACCCTCATGCAGTGCTCCCAGTCTCCACTGGGGCCACTGCAGAGCGTCATGACCCCTGCTACCCACCCCAGGAGAGGAAAGCAGTCCCACGGACGCTAATCCTCTTCCTCCCCACCTCCCCCAGTGCCCGCTCCCGAATCTGGCAGGGGAACAGATAAGGGAGTAAAGGAGTATCTAACTACCATTTTTGATGAATACTCTCACTTTGATTTTAGGAATTTTTCCCCACCCTACAAATTTACAATATGTGGTACACGAAAAAGTTAGTAGTACTATGAGGTGCTAGCAGCCACAGTACTACACAGGAACCCTTAAAGGTGGGGGAGAGTTGTTCACTAGCTGGTTAGAAGGACTATTGCAACATGATAATGTTAAAAATAAGGTCACAACATGACTCCACAGCAGTACTAGACAGTCAGTGACTGCAGGCATCTAGTGGGATTAAAACTTGATTTAGATGTGGGGGTACAAGATGGGTCAGTGGATGACAGTACTACCATTTGAATGAAAATACTACCAGGTGTAAAAGGTAGTAGTATATACTTCAGAGTCCTAAAATTATCTGGACCACTGGAACCCGCCCGCCAGTGTGGTGCAAGGCAAGGTGCCAGTCCTCTGTGCAACTGGGCCAGGTTATAAAATAATATTAAATAGCGGTTGCAGTTAAGGGATAAATGAAATTTAAATTCTCATACTAGTTTACAGAAATTACCAAAATACTTATCACTATCATGGTCTCTGTAGCATGATCCTGTACCAGCACACAGATCAGTAGTACATGGAAGTGAGACATGGAAACATTTGCATGGTGGTCAGCGTAGACTTTCTGCAACCACATTTGATCCAACTCTGCATGATTTAGCCGCTCGAAGGACAGTCCGAATGGGGATCCAGTCTCATTTCAGTGTCATTTCCTACCCCAGCTAGCTGGTTTGGCAGTTGTGCCACTAGGGTTCCCCCAGCAATGACCACCTTGACAATGCAGCCAGCTCTTTTGTGTGCTCCACTAAGGCAGCCAGAGCAAGCACAAACTAGAGACAGCGAAGTGTTCTCCTTCCTTTTAATGTATTTTATTTATAACATTAAAACTACAACAAAATTCTGCAGCATACTTTTGCTGTGCATTTTAAGATCATAAAAATGCATTGTTTTAAAAGATGTACTCACTCCACATCATGGAGTAGTCATTTGCATGCATGTAAATGTGGTTTTACTCATCACTAAAAATGAGGAGTACAATACTCGTTCAGAAAAAGTCAATCTGGAGCCCCACTTTCAGTGAAATTTGTGTTAAAAGGGGTTGCAAGGGATAAGGGCTGGGTGTATTTAACAGGATTTTCACATTCAGACATTCAGATGCTACACATTACAACTGCCTACGTGGGCAACTATTTGAGTGTTTATCCAAATAAACGAGAGGCTTTGATTCAAAGCCAGATGCAGGGAGAGAAAGGTGCAGCTTGTTGCATCTCTCCCGCCCAGACTGGTGGCAGTGCTTGAGGGCAATGCCCACCCTGGATATTGTGAGCTGCCAACAATTACTTTTCCCTCAGCCTTTGACACAAATACACAAGACATATATCTGATCCAACTAAAAGCCTACACAAACATTACTTAGCGTTTTATATTAGTGATTACAACCCCAAATCTGAATGACAAGTATAACAGAGGTAGCTGTAACAGAAAAATGACAATAGAAAGCCTTCAGACCCCACCCAGCATGCTGCATCTTTCTCGTATCTCTTCACCCAGCCAATGTTAAAATCTCTATCACACCGATGATTGAACTGCAATTATCTAGTCTTAAATTAAGGGACTCCACCACTGCAGCTACCTTAAATGTCTAGTTTTCAATTCTCTCCTCATTAAAATACCCAGATCTCAGCCAGGGCCATGCAATGTTTTTCTGGGAAGGTCAAAGTCTTAACATACAGACAATGTCTGAGCAATCTTAATGAAAATTTGTTTACCACAGTATCAAAACACACACTTCGCTATAATCTCAATTATGTAGCTTCTGCTACAAATTCAACCAGTACACCGCCACATACATCTGCCACTCCTTTCATACATGCATTTTATTCCTCAGTGACTAGAAAGGAGCCTAAACAAGCAGGACAGATAGAGCTTTGGTTTTCAAGCAATCCCTGCCTTGTAGACCTTTAAATATTCAGTGTCACATCAGTAGTAACAAAGGGACAGGATAATGCACCTTAAAGTAACTGCCAAAAGCACAAGACTAGGGAAAATGCAATATTACATTATTAAAAACTAACAAGAGTAAGACATTTAGGAAGGGGATTCTGATGGTCTCTAACCAAGTCAATTTTTAACCAGTTCAGCTCCACCCCATCTCAAATCAGTCACCAATAAATCTCAATATACCTCGCAACACCCCAAAATGCATTGTTTTCAGCCATTTCGCTGAACCTTAAGAGAAAAGCGTCCTGTAATCTCGAAGCGTTTGTACTTTAATTGTATGTCTAACCACAAGGCACACATAAAATCCAAATTCATTCTGCATGGTCTTCTGAAATAATCCAGACAACCGTAATAAAGGAACGAGATCAGATGGGATATTGAAGAAGAAGAAGAAGAAAAGGCAGGCGCCGTGTAACATCTCAGGGTACCGTACTACATGATGAACGGATTTAAGGGGCGATGAAACTACAATGGAGCTGCTCTTCACACAACAGGGTGTGTTCCGAGAGCCGGAGAACATGAAGGGGTTTTGGCCGGGAGGGGAAGTTGAGATGGGGCTGTGTCGCATACAGAAGGGGACTTTGATCCCAATTAGAGGGTTCTAATCCTCTGACCCCACTATGTGTGTAGATCGCCCTCACGCATTTTTAGATCCGCTATGGTGAATGCGGGGAATTAGAATGGGGAGGGTAGAAGACGAGGGTGGCAAAATGGTGAGAAGAGAAAACGGGTAAGGCGGAGCTGGGATACACGGTGGGCATTAGAGCCTAGAAGGAAAAATTGGTCACCCCAGCCCAGACAAAAAAATTTCCCATCCAGCTGCGTCATGGACTGAAACCCCATGTGCACCCCCCTAAAAACACAACTGGTCGGTCTGGCGTCGCCAACTGTCAGAGGGTGCGGTCATTCAGCATCTGTCCCCTCGCCTGCCCATCACAACGGAGCCTTGGAAGAGCGCGAGGGCTGGACCCGGCTAACGGTTCACATTCCTGGGAGCGCGCGCCCTACCTGGAGCTGCTTCTTGCTTCGGGGTCCATTCCTTGAAAGCTTCGCGTGGTCGTCATAAACGTATGCGGACCAAAGTACTGAACGTCGCCACAGCAGTGTGCAGTGATCGCACTCAGTTTTTCTACACTTTGCTACCTCCCAAAACCGCCAACAATTGAATCCGCACTACCGCACGCCGATTCTTTTATGGTATTCTAGCCCCGCCTCCGCCCAGTTTCGAAGGATGTTTCAGATTGTAACTGGCTACTACACCTTCTGTCAAGCAGTGTACTCCGCTAAATCGTTATCCATGCTGTCACTTAGGGTCATTTTCTTCGCCTCAGCCACTTTGGCTGTTCTGGACCAATACCCGAGGAGACGAGAGCTGCTTCTTCATTTGATTGGTTAAGGGCCTGTCAATCAAACCGTAAAGCAGAGGAACTGTATAGCTGTTTTTGATTCGACTGGAACTCCGTCTCCCCACACGAACAGGTGGTAAGGAACGTGTTTCAGGCATACGCTTCAAAATTTCAGTAGAAAAAGAGGAAGAAGCTACTCTGGATAAATGAAGATCTAATAGACTGATGGTGAAAACTCACTTGATTGTGATTCAATTTGGCAAACACTGCACAAGTTTTATCTGGATTACAAAATATTTATTTATTGAAATGTTTCACCAGTCAAATTCAAAATACTACTCAGAATCACAATCACCTGTGAGGATCCCACGCAGATTACCCCTCCTCTACATCCCCTCAGTGGCATCCTCACCAGAGTGAAGTCGGGGCCTGGTTGGCACATGCCACAGCCTCACAATCCAGAGGTGTGTGTAAGGTACATGGGCCCAGATATTAAAAGTTTAGCGTGGTGCTACAGTGTTTAGCCATGCACAATAACCATCATAACGCCCCAGTGTGATATTGAAAAAAGGAAAGTGCGCCTGCACAAATCCTGATCGCCAGGGCGCATCAGTAATGTCACAGGTACAGGTGGGGGGGTGCCCATGCATGAACTGCACAGTCTGATATTCAGCCAGGGCCGTGCAGAGTTATGCAGGGGCAACCCCTACCGGGCCCAAAGCTTACTCGAAAAAAAAAGGAACAAGTCAAGGGCCACCCACAAGTGAGCTGCTGCATTGCAGGGCACAACACAGCAGCTGCCACCTGTGAGTGGCCCTCCACTTGTTCCCGCCCGCACCTGGCTGTGCCCCATGCCCCAATCACAGGCCGAAGTGTCAACCCCCCAGCCCAATCACAGGCAGAACAGTATTCCGTCCCCCAGCAGCCCAATTGTGGGCATAATGTAAATCCTCCCCCCACCCTCCGAGTAGCCCAATCGCGGGCATAATGTAAATCTTCCCCACCCTCGAAAGCCTGATCGCGGGCATAATGTAAGTCTTCCTCACCCCCAATAGCCCAATCGCGAGGCATAATGTAAACCTTCCCCCCACCCCGAAGTAGCCTCGATCGCAGGCATAATGTAAATCTTCCCTCACCTGAATAGCCCGATTGCGGGCATGATGTACCTTCTTCACCAGTTGACAAGCTGGCATATCGTGTTCTCAGAATCTCGAATGCTGGTGGCATCCTCATTTCTTTCCACGCTCACGGCATTCAGCCTCACCCTTCGCCGCGGATTTCACCACTCCCTACCCCCGTCAGCCGGGTGGGCAGCAGTATCACCCATCGAGCCCATCGATTGACAGCTGTGACGCTATTGGTTCAGAGCATGAGCCATCGGGCGCAGCCCATAGTCAGATAAGTCAGTCCTGTATATGTGAATGTTTCCATTTCATATCTGGACTGACTTGTACGGTATAGGCTGCACGCCCATTGGCTTATGCTCTGAACCATCGGGCATGCAGCTCACCGAGCTGTCAGTCAGAAGGCGGTGGGTGCTGCCGCTGACGGGTGGGGAGCGGGTGGTGGAGCCCGTGGCATGGGGGGTGACTACCATCACCAGGATTCCTGGACGTGGGGTGAGGTACGCCACGGTCGGCTACTGGGATTTACATTATGCCCGCGATCAGGCTATTCGGGGTGGGAAGATTTACATTATGCCCGCGATCGGCTATTCGGGGTGGGGGAAGATTTACATTGTGCCCGATCGCTATTCGGGTGGGGGAAGATTACATTATGCCCGCTGATCGCTATTCGGGGTGGGGAAGATTTATTACGCCCGCGATCAGGCTGCAGGGGCGCTGTCACCGATGGTTGCTGCCCGGCAGGGTAAGTCGCCGATCCGTGGCACCTGCATAAAATGGTATGCAAATGGGGCTATAATCGATGCAAATGGCCCCCGTAAGCGCCTTGCATAAATTATGGCCCCATTTGCATGTCACCCTTTGAATATTGCAGGTGTTGGGCGATGGCGCATGGCACTTGTGCCACTGCATCTCAATGCTCCACTTGGACATTATGACAGTGGGTAGGTTAGGGGGCTTATTCAAAGAAGTTGCGCTTGCCAGCACAAATTCGCTGAATATCGCCTCTGGCCACCCCCGCGCAGCTATTTTGAGCGGTGTCAGGCTTGCGCTACAGAATGGCGAGTTTGAAATATCTGGCCATATGGCATCTATAAACGGGTATTTAGACCTGACCCTAGTGACATAGGCCCAGATATTACCACTGTGCCTGGCAGTGGCGCAAGCGCATGCAGCAATCGCTGAATATGGCATGGAGAGTGCATGGTGCAGTGGCACTGTGTCAGCACGTCACAGATAGAGCATGATACTCCAGTGCAAACACACTCTTGCTGGACGATCACCCATGATATTCAGTAGAGGGCATGCAAATGAGGCCAAAATATATGCAAGGCGCAATGGACCATTTGCATGTCATTATGGCCCTATTTGCATGCCTTACACAGGGCAGCTCGCGACTTGCATCTGGCACCCTGCACATAATGATGCGTGCACATTGGGGTCCCGGGCATCCCCCATCCCATAGCCGCTATTGCGTAAATCGCCAGAATAGTCTCTGGTAGTCTAGTGGTGGCCCCTCCTGTTGGCGCGATTGAGTACATGTTCTCAATATCAGTCTCTGGTAGTCTAGTGTACCCCTCACCCTAGCCCCGATCACAGGTTATCACCGCAGGGTCCCCTGGTGATCCGGCAGGCTCCCCTCCCACCGCACAGGACCCTTGCCCACCTCACTCCCCTCATCGGGCGGGTGGCTGCAACCTCATACCGCTTGCCGAATGACAGGTGTTAGTATGATTAGGGCAACAGCTAGACAGTCCCAAACATGTGAAGGCCTCTGCATATTTGGGACTGTCTAGTACAGTATGCTCTGCAAGCCCATACTGTACTCCTTCCGCGGCGGGTATGGAGGCGGGAGTTGCAGCCACCCACCGATAACGGGGTGGGCAAGGGTCCTGTGTGAGGGAGGGTGGAGCTGCCACTGGATCACCAGGGAATTATTTTACGCGCCTACCACGATAGGGGCTGGGGGTACCACTAGACTACCAGGGACTGATATTGAGGACATTTACCAGCAATCGCAGCAACAGGAGGGAGGAGGTGCCACTAGACTACCAGGGAGCTATGGGTGCTTGTGGACGGTGTTCTGGTGTTGCGCCCAGCTATACAGCAGCCCGCCTGTGAGTGGCCAGGAGTTCATACTATTCATGGGCTCAACTTTGAGTCTCATGCCGCCGCAATGGTGGTTGTGTCAGCACATGCGCCCGCACATCCTGGGCTGACTATCAGGATGTGCCACATATGCCTGGGCACGAATCTGCATCTGCGCCTGCATACACAACATTGCACCCCGTGCATTGGGATTTGCACTTTGCCTGGCAGCCTTTCTTTTTTTTTTATATCCCACCAGGGCGCAGTGCAGGATTGCGCCTAGCGCAACTCTGTTGCGCCATGCTCAAACCCTTTGAATATCCATGCCACAGTATTAAATAAACATTTCATACCTTAAAGAAAACAGCTCCAAACAAAGACAAGGGCAAAAGGTTAAGTTGTCAGAGTACCTTTTATTGCACAGCTCTATAAGGAGATTAATAATTATACAAAACAAAAATGTTTTCTAAGTCAGAATAACTATATAAGTATAAAATAATATAACCATCTGCAGCGTTAAGAGTAAAATTATCTACTGAAATAATCAAAATATCACTGTAATAAACACAACAGCATGTTGGCTGTCTCTGTCCAACTTTAGACGTGTTATCGATATAATTTATGCCATGTAGTTATGCAACTCAACATGTATGACATCTTGCTGTAATCCAAGGTGATATATGATGGAAGTATGCTTGTTCATACTGTCTTTTAATCAGATAGTAAAAAATATTACTGCAAATGCTGTTGTACCACAGTTCAAAGGTCATGGAATGTGATTGTACCCTTCTGTGGTAGAACAGCATTCTAGAACCTCTAGAGCTGTATAAGTAGGTTTCACTGTGAAAGAGAAAAAATACACACATTTCACATAATACTATACTCGATAAAAAATACAGGATGAGCAACTTTGGCTGTCCCACGGCGCTAAAGGCAGTGTATCCGTCTGCAACGCCGATGACCGGGTTCAGAAACTGGCTCGACATGGACGAGGCACACAGCTGGGAGAACACTGGAGCATCCTTGGGACTGCTCTCCTTCCCGGGGGAGGGGATAGTGTATCCGGCAAGTCATGGACCCTGGTAGAGGCTGGGGGATCCATTGTGCCGGTGCCATTATCTATTGGGGCGGGCAGATGTGGGCTATCACTGCACGTCCCAGTCCCCAGATACAGCTGCACACAATATCCCAGCCCCGCCCTCCGCCCCTGCTGCCAACAGTTTTCACCAGGTAGGGTCCTGCTCCGTGGCCCCACCCTGGGGGTAAGCCAGGCACATTACCACGTACCATGAGTAGGGGCTCGCCCAGGGGTAAGCCTGAGCATGGGGGTGGCGAGCAGATGGGGACTGAGCTCCTTTCAGGGAGTGGGGTGCCAGACAAAAATGGATGAGCAACTTTATGCATAACCAGTGTGTTCTGCTACCTGGGTCCTGATTCCTACAGACCTCTCAAGCTTTGCTCTCAAGGTCAGAGGGAATCAGAACCCATCTGTGACAGAACACACTGGTTGTGCATAGCTGCCCATCCAGTATTCTCTATATGTTCTGTTCAGAATTCCATCCCTTCCATAATGCTCTTGTACACAGTTCAAAAGTCATGGAACCTGACTGTATCCTTCCGTGGTAAAACAGTATTCTGAAATCTCTAGAGACTGCACAAGTCAGTTTCATTCTGAAAGCGAAAAGAACCGCCACATGCATTTAACGTAATACTATACACTAGAAAAAATACATGATAAGCAACTTTATGGACAACCAGTGTGTTCTGCGACCTTGGGCTTCTGATTCCCATAGATCTCTCTGGCTGCGCCTGGAGGGCAGAGGGAATAAGAACCCTTCTGTGGCAGAACACGCTGGTTGTGCACAGTTGACCATGCAGTATTCTCTATATTTCAAAAGTTTCACTAGAAAAACAGTAATAAGTTACATTGGTAATGTTACAATTATGAAACAATAATCATAAAAAGTTAAAAAGTACACAGTAGACAATTGTGAAGCAGCACAAAGTAAGTAGTGTAAAAATATCATATCAATAGCAACATTTCCACAAAGTGCAACTGGAGCAAAAAGAGAGAAAGTAAATAATTATGAGTACCACAGGAACTAGTCAAAATGGAAAAGTGGTCCAATGTACCAGGGCAGCAGGGGAGGGAGTGTATAGCAGAGGAGCAGTGGGATTAGCCCAGGAGCAGCGGCAACTGCAGGAATGAGTAGTGAAGTCACAGAGAGATTTTGGTGATATGGAAGAGGAAGCAACGCGAATAGGAACAGGAAGGGTGCTCCAAAGTTTGGGGAAGCGGAAGGAGAAAGCAGCTTGACCAGCAGAAGATTTAACAGGGAGGGTGGAGAGTGAGATGGCTGGTGTCAGAGCTGAGAAGGAGTAGGAAGTGGATGGAAGGGAGGAGAGAAGGTATGGGGAGGGTGCCCAGCCACAATTCAGAGATGAAGATGGCACAATGAGTGAGGTGCCTGGCATCAAGGGAGGGCAATGAAAGGTAGGAATACAGGGAACTGTGTTGGGTTCTGAGAGGCAATCCAGGGCAAAGTGGCAGAAGGAGTGAAAGAGGGATTCAGCCTGGCAAGGGTAGAGTTGGGGGCAGCAATATAGAATGCTGCCATAATCGAAGATAGGTAGAATCATCTTCATGACATTTCTCTATGAGCAAGAAACAGATTTTCTTGCTTTGTTCCTAAAAGAGTCCCATGTTTAGGGTGCAGCTCCTGTGGATGGTGTCCAGATGAGTAGAGAAGTCCATATGACAATCCAACCATACTCCAAGGTATTTAAAGAAGGAGATATCCTCAATCACAACCCCACCAAGGGTCTGGAAGGAGGAAGAGAGGAAAGCTTGGCAAGTCTCTGCCTAGTATTCGTTGGATTATCAATGGGTCTTCAAGTGAGGGTTTTCCCACAGCCTTGAAAGAGGGCTGTGGTGACCCTTCCTAAAGAAGCCATCTTTGGACTCTGATGTTCTCTTGAACTACAGGCCTATCTCTAATCTTCCCTTTTGCAGAAGGTTATTGAGGAAGTGGTGGTTGACCAGCTGGTTGAACGCTGGAGAGTTTGTCCATCTTTGAACCTCTCCAGTCAGGTTTTCAGCCCTGGCACAGCACTGAGACAGCTTTGGTCAGGGTGGTACATGATCTCTTCATGGTGAGGGACAGAGGGCAGCATACCATCTTGGTGGTCTTGGACCTATCTTCAGCTTTTGACACAGTAGATCACGGGTGCTGTTGGAGCATCTGCAGAACTATGGGAACCACCAATGCAGTTCTGCATTGGTTCAGCTCATATTTAAACGAGATCGCAATCTAGTAGTCCTTGGAAATTTTTCCTCTGGACATTTGGCGTGCTGCCTTGTGGTGGTGTTCTGCAGGGTTTTATTTTGTCCCCCTTGCTGTTCTCCATGTACATGCTGCTGCTTGGGAGATCATTAGGTGGTACAACATGGGATTTCACTGCTATGCAGATGATACCCCATTGTACCTGTCTTGTGCCCTGATGACCTCTCCGCCTCAGTTATGCTGAGCCAGTATTTGCCGAGATAAACAACTGGATGTCTGCCAATTGGCTGTCTTAACTCTGGCAAGACTGAGGTTATGGTGATCTAGCCTGGTCTTGGGGTGTTTCCAGGGATGGAGGTTGCTTGCCCCCAAATTCTCGTCGGCAGCTCCTGTCAGTGGTGAGTGTGGTTAGAGATCTTGGCATTTTTTGGATGACCGACTGACCCTTGAACAACAGGTGTCATCGGTCGCTCGTCGGTTTCTTTCATTTCTGGAATATTGCCAGGATCCCACTGTTCTTAATGCCTGAAGACCTGACTATGATCATCCACGCTTTCAGCACCAACAGACTCAATTACTGCAACACTTTATACCTAAGGCTGTCTGGAGGATTGATGTTCGACTGCAGCTAGTTCAGAATGCTGCGCCAGGATGCTGACAGGTGTTCTCTGAGGGATCATATCATTCCTGTTCTGCGTGTTCTGCACTGGCTGCCTGTGAGTTCAGGCATCACCTTCAAGATTTGCTTGCTGGCATACAGGCCCTATGTTGATTGGGACTGAACTACCTTAAAGAGCTCCTGGTTCCCATCGGCCTCTCCGCCCCTCTGCTCTGCTGAGGCTGACCTGCTCATGGTGCCTCCCTAGCACTTTAGGAGATTGGGTGACAGGGCTTTTGGAGTTGCTGCCCCAGTGCTTTGGAATTTTCTGCCACACACATACATGCAGCCAGCTCGGTGGAGGCTTTTAAAGCCTCTTTAAAAATGTTCTTGTTTGATAAAGCTTTTAGTGTTATTTAATTGGTGATTTTAAATCTTGGGGTTTCTGTACTTATTTGTTGTAAAGCACTCTGAGCCTTTGGGTAGAGCTCTATATAAATAAAATTTGCCTTGCCTTGCCTTGTCTAGTGTCCATGATCATTGAGACCCTTTTTTTTTTTTTGGCATTGAGGTACATCTAGCTGGCCTGAAACCAATGCTGGATGTTGTTGAAAGCTAGTTGGAGATGGTTTGTGAGGTCAAAGGTAGAGAAACTAGAGGTGTAGAGAACTGTGTTGTTTGCCTACATATGAATGGACACAGAGGAGCAGATGAGGGAAGGTCATTTAGGAAAATAGAGACTAGGATGGGGCCAAGGATGGATCCTTGGGGACACCAGAGCAGATAGAGAAAGGAGGAGAGCTGGCATCACCAATATGGACAACTTGGGTCCGACCTTCAAGGTACGTGCAAAACAACTCAACAGAGGAAGAGGAGGAGGAGGAGAGCCCAGCAGCTTTTAGCTTGCCTAGGAGGATGGGGTGGGTAACAGTGTTGAAGGCTCTGGCCAGGTTGACAAAATGGTGGAGGTGACAAGCCCCTAGTCCATGCCACAAAGGATGGAGGCAGTGAGCCTAAGAAGGTAGGTGGTGGTGGAATGGGATTTCCTGAAGCCAGAATAGAAAGAAAGTGAAGAAGGAGATGTGTCACGGAAGAGAGAATTGAGAAAGGAACAGGTGTTCCTAAAGTTTAGCCAAGGAGGGAAGAGGAGATGGGACTGTAGTTACGGAGAGGAGGAGTCCTCCTTCTTTGGGAAGGGGATGACAGTGGCCCATTTCCACAGATCAGGGATTGAGGCAAGTGACAGGAGTGACTGAGGGGAGGGTGATGGGAAGGGCAATGGCCAGGTAGAGAGAAATGAGTTTGGGGTCAAGGCCATCGGGCTCCCTCCTTTGTGTAGGTGTTGAGAGTAAGAAGGGCCTTGAAAGTCACAGAGGGAGTGGTAGGGGAGAAAGAGAAGGGTGGTGGGGAAAGCAGGTTGGGGAAGAAGGGAGGGGTGTTGGAGAGGTGAAGAAAAGGAGAAAGAGACAGCACAGATGGTGAAAAAGGAGTTGAAGGATGAGGCAACAGCAGTAGGATCAAAGATGGGGAGCTGCCCACCTTGAGGATGAGGAGGAGGAGGCTGGGTGGGCATGGAGAAGAGGGCGTGGATGACCTTCCAGAACTTTAAAACATAGAAACATAGAAGTTGACGGCAGATAAGGACCGAAGCCCATCCAGTCTGCCCATTTTCCTACCTTATGAATGTGTAAGGGAGAGTCTGTTGAGCTGTTTTGCACGTACCTTGAAGGTAGGACCCAACTGTCCAATATTGGTGATGCCATCTCCCTCCTCTCTCTGTCTGCTCTGGTGTTTCCCAAGGATCCATCCTTGGCCCCATCTCCATTTTTTCTAAATGACGTTCCCTCACCTGCTCCTCTTGGCCGGGCACTTAAAGTTGTTCTGGGCGTGGATGCAAGTAGTAGCCTGTGCAAGCCTAGCAGCTCTGGTACAAGCATTATGAAGTGACTTATATTTAGCAAGGTCAGATGGGAGCTAGTGGACTTGAGGGTCAGCCAGGCAAGGTCACATGCACAGTGAAAGGTCAGCAACTCAACCATGATCCAAAGGAAGTGTGAATTTTGGACCCAGGTTTTCATAAGGGCGAATGATCCCAGGCTGAAAGGAATTTGGAATTGAAGAAATCGAGAGCTGTGTTAATGTTGCTGGCTGTTAGTATGGGGCACCAGTCAGTTGCCATCAGATTAGCAAGTAATGAGGATAGATCCAGGGAGCAAGAGGATCTTAGCTGGATGAATTTAGGGGGGCTTTGGGCTGGTGGATCTTGGTGGTAGGGACCCTGATGTAGGCTGACTGGTAACATCCTGCCAGTGTGGATGGGTTCCTTTATTTTCTCCCTTGCCTTGCCCACCTCCCCGACGTCGGGTCATGTCTGGTGTGACTTTGTGTGCTACAAGTGTACCCCTGCAGGAAAACAAGATCCCAGGCCCACGCAGGGGTTGCTAGAGCAGCAGAACCAGTTCCTGTATTCCCATGCTGGGAACGCTGCTGCACGACAGTGCCTTCTCAGCACATGGGACCAGCTAATCAACTTCCTGGGCTTGCTTCCAAACCCAGATTGCCAGCGTGGGAGCCTGCAGCACTACCCACTGGGCTATTGGGTGACCCTGAAATAGCCTCTTTTAAAGTTGCCCACTTCTCAACCCCATCAACCTTTTCAAAGTCTTTGAGTCTTGCCTGTATTTTCTCCTTCATTATTCTGAAATCTGTTTTTTTTTAAATCCTGAATCCACATGTAAGTCATTACCCGTTTCAAGAGAATCAACTGTTTCAGTTCTGGGGTAGCTTAACCACTCAGATGAACTATTTTCAATTTTTTTTGGGGGTAATTTTAAAGCCCACTGTACGTTTAAGTTCAGTAAGTACTCTCAATTTATTGGGAAAGGATGTATTGTGATAGTCTAAGAAGATTCTGGTACTGTTTATATATATAGAGATGCTGTGAATTTCTCCTTACCTGGGATTCCTGTGATTTCTAGCACTATCAGGTTAGATAATGTTCTGAGGTCCCAGGATATAATGGCTCTACCCACTAACCTGGTGTGAGAACAGAGTAAAGAGATTCGTCTCCTTCTGTTCCTGAACATTGTATTGTCCTAATCTTTTCCGCAAAGGGTTTGGTGCTTTGAGCAGAAAGAACTGGAGAAAGAGGACACACTCAAGCAAGCTTTCCTGTGAAAAGTAAAATGTGAAGAAAGAGTGTTACTGGCTTTGATAGCCTCTGATTAATTTTGATAAAGCAGCCATAGCCTGGCACAGAATTATCATTGCCAGTAGTGAAGTCCCATTGTACCACTGATCGGGTCACTTGAGACAGTCAAATGGCCTTTAGCGCCAATGTAAATCATGATAGAAGAAGGGTTTTCCGTTTGCTGCCTGAGATGATATTTAGAAATAACATACAGTATATTGTTGTTGAAATGTTCAATCGGAGAAAACCCAGTGCAGTCTGGATTAATCAGATTTAGAATCAGTGATAATAGCCTGTTCACCAATATTTTTCTGAAGAATTTGGCGTCACTGTTCAAAACAGAAATGGGTTGTTATGATTCACAGTCTTGCAAATGTTTTCTAGTCTTTGGAAGGATCAATAACAATACCTCTGGCCATGTTGGAGGAAGGTCTCTCTGTCACAGCCTCCTGAATAAAGGTATCAGGGCATCTTGAAAATTTTCTAGAATTCTGCAGACTCCGTCTGGACTAGGTATCTTTATTGGTTTCAGATGTTTGATAACTGTTTGGATTTCAGTTGTAGAGACTGGGGATGTCTAGAGTGGTCTGTTCTTTCATGATTAACTTAGGGAGATTTAAAGAGGCCAAAATGTGGTCCTGGAATGTTCATTAGTGCAACGTTCTGCTTCATTGAGGTCCTCATAATAACTTTGGACTTCAGAGCCAACATCTTTAGGATCCATGAGCAACATGTGTATGACATCCAGACTTAATTTTTGTGGATCTATCTATCTGCTTGCTGTTTTGTACTTAGTACACCAACAAATGGCTTGTCTAGTTCATGCTCATAATAGCATTATAGTGTATGGTGGAACATAATTGTGTATGGATTTCCATGCACTATAAAATCGTTCTGCTGTAGTAGTGAGCGTGTCTACTAACATGGAATGACTTTTCTCATACTGTGTTAGTGGCTATATCACAATGCAACTGCCCCCACCAGCGCTGCTCATAGGGCGGGGGCGGTTGGCAAGTCGGGTGCGTGAGCTGGCCAGCAGGCTAGGAAGAGGAGGAGGCGGTCTCCAGTGGCATACACTCACTCTAAAACGTAATTCTGCTTTTGGGCACCATGCACTATAAAGAAAGTGTATGGCATCCCAAAATTGGCAACTCTCCCTTGTGTTTTCTATAACGGCAAAGGGACTGCTCGAGCTTAGCTTCGAGGCCATCAGTAATCATAGAAAACACTTGGGTGAAGAATTGTCTTGTTGTGTATGGGATGCCATACACTGTTCTATATGTTTCATATATCTGAGAGTACCTTGGTCTTACTTTGCAGAAGGTGGTGTTTTCTTCTCACTTCACTGTTAACTTCAGACAGGTGTTCAGAGAGCCTGTGGGTTTATGATGTTTTCCAGGTCTACTATTTCGCTTTCTATCATTGCTTGAATTTCCATCTCTTGTCATTTTTTCTTGCCCAATAGGCAATAATTTCTCTATGCAGGCTTTACTTCAGATGTTCCAATACAAATTTAGAATTGGTTTCATGTTCTGATGTACTAGTTTGTGATCTTTAATAGAAGTGATCATCTGGAGCGTAAATTAAGTTAATCCGAAGTGAGGTGTTCAGTCCCCAGAATGCTCCGTCTGGTTTGGGGCATGCCATGCCTATTAGCTAGGGTCTTCAGGCAGACTGGATGAACTGAAGGTCTGTTTCTGCTTGTAAATGTCTATAAAATACCAAACCTGCATCACGGCCAAGAAAATTGTAATGGGTCTGGCCCCACCTGGTATCTGTGCCCTCGTTAGCTCTAGACATAGGAATGTCACTACAAGGAGATCCAATTCCCATCTACTACATATCCCATGATGTCGCTTGCGACCCAGGGACAAGATCATTCGCCTATTGGGCATCCAACTGGCTCAACTCCTTGGCAGTGACATAGCGACTCGGCCTCCAACACTGGCCTCTCTCAAGTCCGTTCGCCTCACTGCTTGTATCCTGCGATTGCCCATCTTAACATTTCCACCATTCCAGCTGCAAATGCCCCAGCACCCAGCACTTACAATCAGTCTTTGCACCCTAGCACCTTACCTGTCATATTCCCTCAACAAGGCCCCTGGCTTTTGCACTGCTCCTCGCCCACCTCCCCCGTATATCCACTCTCGCCCAACCACCCCCGTACTCCCCTTGCCCCCTGCACCTCTTCCCCTCGATCTCCTACCCTCTTTCCCCACCACCCACCCCCTTCCCTTGTCTTGCTCATAGCTCAAGTCTTTGTACTGGTTATTACATGTCTGTAAGTCAGTGACGTTATGTTTGTAACTAAAAATGATGACTGTTGCTACGCTGACGTGGAACCTTTATAAAAGAGCCTCGCTCAAAGGTATTGTAATCCTAGATTGAAATAAATAAATAAATAAATAATATTTCTCTCTCCAGACTGTACGCGCTCAGGATGTTCTATCTGTAGGAACAGAGACAGTGGTGTGTGATCTGGAATGGTAATCAACCATATTCTACACTCCATAAGAAGGTGAAGCCATTTTTATGCAAAAGGAAGAATTCGTTCTAGAATATGTATTACAAGAACTGTAAATGTATGGGGGGATTTTCAAAAGATCTGCCCAAATGGCTCTGCTGCTATTTTGAAAGCAGAATGCATCCAAACCTGTTAAACCATCTATTAGATAGCCTAACAGCATTCAGTGTTTGTGTCCAAAAATGATGCAATTGCATTTGTGTCCAATTTGGACACAGTCAGTTATGCCTGTTTTGCAACAAAATATGACTGTTTATCATAAATGGACACAACTTCTGGAAATAGCAGTGGGGCTGCCTGGACACAAGAAAATGGATGCAGACACAGCATGCATTTGAGTCTACATCTAGCCCTTTTGAAAATCCTGCCCTTTGTCTTTTCTTTAAAATGAGGGCGGTCACTGCCAAACTTCTTTGCAGTCTAAGTCTGATGCAAAATGTGATACTGTTGAGGCAGCTTGATTGGTGCTATGGTTCCCTGATTACCTATGAGGATGGTTTCTTTATTTCAGGTACCAACACAGTGGACTGGGCCCCAGTGTCAGTATTATGTTTGGCTGCACTGGGGTGGGCTCCTGGTGTCACACAGTGAAAACAGGCGGGGTGGGGGTACTAGCCTGCACAAGAGTTTGGGCACTGTGGTGTCAGCAAATAAAGAAGGACGGGGAAGCAATGAAGGTGGGAGGATACGTAGAGGGTGGGAGGGATTTTTTGTTGGGGAAAGGACCACATCAGGCTGATCATGATGCTGATTAGCTCTGCTTGCTGGGCAGCATTACGCAGATCAAGGAAAGAGCCACCCTATCATTTGGGTGGCTCTTTTCTTTGAACTACACAAAGTTCCACCCAGCAAGATTAGAAGAGTGTCATGATCACCCTGGCCGATGATTGATCTGACACTATTGAGCCCCTTGCAGACTACCCTGCATTGGATCAACAGTGACACACCTCCCAAAATCTATTATCATTCCAATATGTTCACTTTGTGCAAGCGGAAGGGTGAACATAATAAAAATAAAAGATAGAGCAACACAGAATCAGACAAAATGTTTGTGCATGACTACAGTTTAGCAGCTGTAGCAAAGCATTTAAAACCTTCAGCCAACTAAAGCTCAAGTTGTGCACATAAATAGCAGAAGCAAGCAGCTTAGTAGCATCTTGCCCACATTCCAAGCATTTGAACTTCACAAGACAGGGTGGTAGGGTAATGTTAGAAGAAATTGTCCATTAGGTTTAAAACCTTTGGTTCCACCATGTCGGTTTGACAACAGTTTCGTCAGTCAGTACTACGGTGACAGCACAATGCCGACAGCGACCATGTCGCCTGGCAGTGTGCCACCTGACCATCATCACAGCAAAGCACCGGGCACATCCTAACTATTTGTAGGGGATTCGCACCTTGCACTTCCCACCCGGGGCTTTGGCCCACAGCCCTGGACAATAAGATAACACCTCTAGGTCGGAGGTGTAGGAGGAAGAGCACAACACCTCTGAGGCAGCAAAACGGTGGGCACTGCAACCTGAGCGACGGAATGGCTATCGATGGCTGCAGCGCCCACATTGCCGCCGATGTAAGGGTGTCGCTGCACTGACTGCACACCAAAACCTTTTGCTAACCATTAACATTACTGATTCAGATGTGCCAAGTTGCAGTATTGTTGCACTGTGCTGGTGGAAAAGTAAACTGCATTTATGACACCCTACCAGAGATCTAGCACCAGGTAAACATCCTTTGGGGAAAAAATCCTGACAGCGCTCACTACATAATTCACACCTGGAAGAAATGTGGAATATGAAATCTATGTTTTCATTAGCCAAACAGAAGGATGGTGAGACACTTATAGGGTACCATACTTGACTGCACCAGCTGTCGCCTACATGTGATTTTTTAGATGTCAGCTGTGAACTTGACAGAAAACACAGCTGCACATCTAACAAACTTAGGAGACAATCACTAAGGAAGAAGACTTGACACTAGAAAGACTAAAAGAAATTGGCAGTGCCATGTAACTGGGAGAGGTGCAAGCCCAAGGAATGGAACAAAGTATTTTCTGGTATGTGTGGTCAGAAAAAGCCCAGAGGCTGCACCACTTGCCCAAAGGCAGTGTGTTGCAGTGCCATGCAGGTGACCTAGGCTCAGAAATGGATCAGTTGCTTGCTTGGGGAGGGCACAACTGTTACTAGCACATGAGGTCTTGCAGCAGGTGTCTTCTAACTGTGATAGGACCAACTTGAATACAAGAGAAGCACTCCATTGAAGAAATTACACTTGAGAGTGGCTGAAGTGAAAAACTCCCGAAGTTTACTGAAAGTGTAGAAAGGATCTCCAGCACTTTCCTCACTGCAGCATTAGTTTAATTTGCTGTCAGAGTCCAGATTTAAAATGGCTTAATTTACAATATATGTATGTGTAGCTTTAACAGACATACTATAAATGCCTTCAGTCTGTGTGTGTCTAGCCACCCTGCTGAGGAAGGGTCATGACAGGCCTTAAATGCCTGGGATTCTTTTCTTTTTTTTTTTATATATTGCTTTTTTCTAGTGGGTTTGCTGCAAGGAGGCTTATTAGCTCTGTCTATGCCTCTCTCACCCAGCACCCATCTCCCAGTCCCCAAGACCTATAATCCCCCACGGATTCCATCCCACCCACCCACCCAGTAATACAATCCAGATTGGACCAGGTGAACCAGTGATGGGCGGGTCAGAGGTGGTTGGACAGGGCTTTATATAGCCTGCAATAGCCAATTTCACTTTTCTCCACTAGTTCCCCTCACCACAGTGGCACAGAGCGCATGCACATGGAGGCGTCGCGCATGCCATGGAGCTGTGGCCCCTCCCTTAGTGTGTTGCTTGGGCTGCTGGTGTTACCCCACAGGCCTCCACCTGGAAGCCAAGGGCCAAGTCAGCAAGCCTCCCCAGGAGAGAGAGCTGTCCATCGGATGCTAAGTCCTCTCACCCCTGGCCAACCCTGGTGACATGAGCATGTTCCTGAACCCAGGTTGCCCGGCATGGTGAGAGGTAAGTGCATAGCACCTAGCCCTCTACACCACTGTGCCAGCTTTCTTTCCACAGTTTAATTAAACTTTGGAGGTTTTTTCACTGCAACCATTCTCAAGTGTAATTTCTTTATCAAATTAGCTTCTCTTGTGTTCGGCTTGCTTCGGGAGGTAAGGTGGACTTCAGCAGCTAACAAACAACTCCTGCAGGGGCCAGGAACTATCCCCCCACAAGAACAGACCTGTGCATAAATAAGATTGCTATGCTGTGGCATGCCCACATCTGGGGAGGTGGGAGGTTTCAAGGGAGAAAAACTGAAGATAAAATCCCAGTCTCTGCCTGGATGACAGCTGCTGGTATACGAGCCCCATGCCATGCAGCTCTACCTCACAGTACTGGATCCTGGATGGGCGGATGAAGAACACACTCCTCCCACCCCACTGCCATGGTGAGGAAGCCATGGGGAAACAAGGAAGTAGCAGGGTTAGTGACTGAGGAAGCTTGGTGGTTACAGGTGACAACCTGAGAACCAGACATGAGCCTTGAGAAACTACAAGCTCTAGAAAAAATGACAACATCAGCCAATAACTGTGGAATTTCAGTGCAGGAAAGTAAGTCAATCTCCACTACAGACTGCAAAAACTACATGCAGAAGTCAAAGTATTGCTCACCCACATCCAAGTGGTCTCAAAGCTTAGCCCGCTTTTGGCAAGGCAAGTCAAAAGTGTAGGGCTACGAATAATTTGCCTGTCTCAAAACAAAAGGACAACAGTGCAATCTGGTCGCACATCTTAAAACAAACTCAAGGGTAAATGAGATGGGAAATGGCACCACAGTGGCACTCTTGAAACTAGTTCTGAGGAGGAGGATGCCAAACAGAAAATCATAACAGGTGGTGTGATAGTCAGTGGGATGAAGAATAAACCATGAAGACCGTCCGTCAGGCGCAGCAGTAGCGCTACTGCTCGTGGCGCTGGTGACCCAGGTTCGGGAACGAGCCCGGGAGCTGGAGGGCCGGCCAGGGGAGAAGGGACAAGGTTCGAGTTGACTGACCCCAGGCAGAGGCCTGGGGTACAGTAAGAACTGGCAATCCAGGAGGGTGGGTGTGCCAGATGGCGGAGCTCTGCCTTGACGTCAGGCATGCTGCGCCCAGAAAAACAGGAGAAAAAACACCTTCACGCTCTGGGTAGACGGAGCACCAGCACAGACCTCACGGTCCCCTGCCTGTCCCACATGGCGGCCCGGACAAGCAATGTTAGTTGGGTGCTTGGTCCCCACCTCATCCCCACCTGGGGGTAGATCCAAGGCTACATGGGGACCGCTGTGGGGCTCCAGGCATGGAAGGAACCGAGGCAGATGTCAGGGCGCTCCCAAAGAAGCGGAGCGTGGGGGCAGGGAAGGTGGAAAAACAGCAAGTTAAAAAAAAAGAATAAGCCATGCTTCAGAACGAAAGTGAACGGTCATGAAATAATTATGCTTTGCTTACTGGGTGCAGGTGACCATGTCCTAGATGTGAAGGATTTTGGGAAACTGTCTCCTGTTCCACAACACAAACAAAGATATAGAGAATAATGCATGGACACCCAGTGCAACAAGGCTTTCCCATTCCATCAAGGGGTTCTGATGCAATCTTATGGACCTGAAGAGCAAAGCTCGAGAGGTCTCTGATGTCAGCAGACCCCCAAGATGCAAACACAGACAAATTGTCCATGGTTGCCCATGTGTTATTTTTGTAGTATATGATTTGAAACATATAATAAAAAATGCTGTTTTTTTCTCCCAATTTTTGTTATCTAAATTAAATACTTCACCCAGCTGCTGAAAACCACTTGGGTGAGGAGGGTATCTGTTTTTAAAATAATGAAACAACAGAAGATTTTGTGTTAGGAAAGGGTCTGGATTCTTTTATGCGAAGAAAGTGAAAGTAAAATGACAGGTGGCAAGAGTTTCCAATCTAATTAAAAATCTTTTGTACCATGGAAGGGTATAACAGCATACTATCACCTTTTGAACTGTGGAACAACATATTTTTAGTTAGGATAAAAATCCATGCACGGCAAAGGGTAACAATGTACTATAAAGGTTTTTCCTATCAGGCAGACAAGCCTCTCATTATGAGTGGCAGATTCTGCACGATCTAGGAAATGCCCTTTTGCAAAACTGAGGATGCAGCTCTGTAGCCTTAGAGGAAGGTGGTTCTCTGTTCATTTGGGATAATTACTTGGCTTAGAAATTTGGCATCATACAAGTGGCACAAGTACTTTACTTACAAAATACTGGGAAGACAGTCTCTGGATTGCTGGAAGAGTACAAAAGTATTTTTGAGGACCAGGAAAACTGTAAGGGTTTCTTTTTTTCAGTCTAGTGCCCCCAGCTGCCCTTTTCAGGGACACATACTGTAATCAGAGATACACCATGCTCAGGCTGTAACAGCCTTCTTGGGATAGATGGTTGTGTTTTTCTGCCCTTTTCTCCCCAACCCAACCCCTCCACCCCAGTAACATGAGCCATGTCTCCACTGGCCTTGACATCACTGGGTCCCACAGCAAAAACAAGCTCCCTGGCCCAGCCAGAGGGGGGTCGCTGTGGCACTGGAACCTGCCATCACCCATCCCCAGCTGAGGCATATTCCTCAGCCGGGAATGGCTGTTCCCCAACGCAGCAACCCAGCTCTGCTCCCAAAGCAAGGTCGCCTGTCCAGCAGTGCTGGGCAATCAGGGCAGCCCCCTAAACTTTAAAGGTTTCAAGTGATTCTTCATTCATTCCTCCAGTAGCGCAGCCTTATAGGAGAATTTCTACTCGCATCTGAAAAGAACTAAAGGCTCAGCTGTAACACGAGGAACTGTTTGAGTCATCAAAAGACTTGAAGGACAAGCCTCCAAAAAGGATCTCAATGACAGAAAGATGCTTGTTCAAATGCTCACATGAATGCATGCAGAGAGGAAAGCAAATGTGGAACCTTCCAGGATTCAGAAAGGTGGCACTTTTCTGGTGAAGGATGCTAGGGTTCGCTCAGAATTGCCCACTCCATATGTCAAGTGTCCCTTTCAAGATGCGAATATTTCAGCATACAGTGGGTTTCAAGTGGTCACCAGCAATTTTTCTTTCTTCAAGAAGATATAACAAGAACTTTTAGAGACATGCATTGTGACTCTGAGGATTCAGATGAGTCAAATGTTTCTTCTCATGTGTCTGGTGTGTCAGAAAACAGACAGAACATGTTGCTGGCTGTGGTTCAGAAAGTGCTGCAGAATCAACTCATCCATCTGTCCAATCTCATGATGAGTGCCAAAGTTTGAGACATGTTCTTTATGGATATTTATTGAAACAGCATATAAAACCATTGTCCAACTTCAATGGCTTTATTATGACCTAATGGTGTGTTATTTATGATGAAGATGTCATATCTGGAAATGAAATGCACTGTTTTTACCCCAGGAGTCCTTTAGCATCAGTAACTTTTTGCACTTAGCTGGCTGGGTGCAACTACCCTGGAGGTGTGCCTTTAAGAAATATTTAAATGAGCATAGGGCCAAGCCAATCAAAAGACAGGATGGGGTGTAAGCTGAGTGAGAGCTGTTGAATGCTTCAGAATTTTTCTGTGCTGGACTGAGCAATATTGCCACTGAGGTGTCTCCCAACTTTCCTTGTTGACAGCCTCCTAGTGCTTATCTGGGTAAAGTTTTCCTCACAAACCATTTCCTTTAGTGTGCTGAGCTAAAGTTTTACTTTTTCATTAGCGCTGTGCACATTTTTTTTTTTAGTGCAATGGCGCTATTTTGACTTTATTTTTACTGCAGCTATTTAGTTTAAAAGCCTAATTTTATCGCAGGTGCTTATTTTTGACGGTTTCCTTCATTTTGGGGGCAAATTATTGTGGGAACCGTCAATTAGACAGTTGCCTCTTTTTTACCTCTCAGACCCAAGGGGTTTACTGCAAGGCACCTGCAGTAGATTTCAAATTTAAATAGTGCCTGGGGGTTTCTCTCTAATTAGCAATTATGAGGAAACCTTTTTGTTATATTACTGGACCTTGGTATCTATCATCTGTGTCAGGACTGTCCGTAAGGGTCCAGCAGCCACCTGTGCGCAGTTGAGTATTACTGAGTTTCTATTAAGATTGGCACTGGAATAGATCCCAGTTTTACAACCAGAAAAAAGGCACTAGTAATAGAGAGAGTTTATTAACTGGAACAGGACTGGCTGGTGGCATTTTCACAGAAACCTGCACTCAGTTCGTAGGTCCAGAACTGGTTTGCTTTGCTTAAATTGGCAAACATAGCAGACAAACCTTTGATTTGTTATGGCTTAGGATAAATCAAAGGCTTCTGACGAGGACCATTCAAAAGTGCTAATGCCAGAAGCAGAAGTGCTGAGGAACCCTCCAGATGCCAGCCAAAAATAAAGCTTCCAAAGATGAAGTTCCTCACAAATTGAAAATAATAAGAGTGACGTAAAAAGGAAGCTTGATCAAGCCTCTGATGAAGTGGCTAAAAAGAAACTCTGTCAAGACAGATATGCTCCCATTGCTCCTGGGAAAGCCAATAGTGAGACAACAGGCAGCTTAAAGCATACAGAAAAACAAAACACTTACAGACTGCACAGGTTCTTCCATCAGTGCAAGATATGGAAAAAGCATGGAACTGTTTCAGACCCTTCAAAAGATGGGTCCTCGATTTACCGTGCTGGCAAGCACTCTTCCACAGGTCTCTTCTGTAGACTGTGAGGGTGACACAGATGATGATCAATTTTAGGATGCCCTGACATGGATTTTGAGGGCCTTGAGCTCCCAGGGTCCCCGGACCTCACATTGGGATCCCCGGTGGCCACGAAGATCCTTCCTCTATGTTTACATTTATGCAAAATATACTGGATACCCTGGACCTCCTTATGCAGGAGCCCAACCAGGATGTCGATGAAGATGAAGATTATAGGGAGATGAAGGATCCTTCATCCTCAAAGACCCTGGTCGTCCCTATCTATAATGCATTTTTAGAAAAAATATCATGAAGGTGCTTCAGCACCCCACTTCAGTATCAGGGGCTGATAAGTGGCTTGAGAGAAAATATAAATTGTCTAAAATGGTACCGAGTTCCTGTCTGCACACCCTAGCCATGAAAGTATAGTGCAGCAGGCAGCTTGTGAGAAAGCTGGAGTCTCCTTGTCGCCATCTCCCTGACAAGGATTCCAAGGAAACTGACTTTATAGCAAAGAAAATGTATGCCACAGCTTCCCCTGCTTCTCAGGCTTTCTTCTTACGTGGCATCTACAGCCAAATATCAGAAAGCCTTTGGAAATCTGTCCAGGCTATCTCCTGCAACTGACCAGATTCTATGGTGCAGGAGCTGGTGGATACGTCAAAAACTGCCCTGGAAGCTACTATGTACCAATTCCACATGGCAGATGACAACAATGATGCAGCCTCTAGGGCGATGGCCCATGCCATCTCTCTGAGATGCTTTGCCTGGCTTAGAACAACCAGTCTGACCACAGACACTCAGAACAAGGCCATGGATTTTCCTGTGGTTAAAATATGTTGTTTGATTACAGAACCACTGACTACATGAAAATGTCGTTGAGTACAAGGTCTCCTGGCAGAGCCACTCGTCCAAGCTCTAAACCCGCCACCCTCAAAGATTCCATCCCAGGGGCAATAGGGGCAGAAGTTTTGTTCCCAGGCCTTACAGTCCCTATCCCCAGTCTGACTTAAGCCAGTACATGGGGTCTTTCAGAGGCAGGGGCAGAAGGGGCCAAAGAAGAGCCACCACTACCCAGCCATCTGTCTCTCAGTCTAAGTCCTGATGTGAGTGTCCAGGTTGCCTCCCGTTTCGGTTGGAGGCAGACTCTATCACTATCTTCATCACTGGTCCCTCATCACGTGAGACAAGTAGGTGCTGGAGATAGTGGAGAAGGGTCTGTCATTACAGCTCAAGCGGCTGCAGACCTCAAGCATACCCAAGTGTCAAGACCTCTGTCACCCTCGCAGATACGCTGTTGGAAATGGAGGTACAAAACCTTCTGGCTTTACGAGTGAGAGGATCCCCACCCATGAGAAGGGCAAGGGCCTCTATTCCAGGTATTTTCTGACACAAAAGAAAACTGCGGAGTGGCTGACCTACTTAGATCTCAGATATTTAAACAAACATCTGAAAAAAAACAAATTCAAAATGGTCACTCTGTCACTGGTCATACAGCCCATACAGCAGGGAGACTGGCTAGCCTCCCTCGACTTAAAGGATGCCTACTTCCACATACCCATAAGGAGATCTCACAGGAAGTTTCTCATGTTCAAACTTCCTTCAGGTCTCTATCAGTTCACCGCAATGCCCTTCGGTCTGTCTTTGGCCCCAAGAGTCTTTACCAAGTGTCTCACAGTGGTAGCAGCACATCTCAGGAGACTGGGTGTCGCTGTCTACCCCTATCTGGATGACTGGCTCATAGTAGCAAAGTCTCCTTGCCAAGTCAAGGAATCTCTTTTTCCCTCACAAAAGCACTCTGAGTCTCTGAGTTTCCTGGTAAACCTAAAAATCTCACCGGAACCCACCCAGCTGCTCACCTCCATAGGGCCCAGCTGGACACTCAGAAGGGATATGCTTTCCTCCCGAGGAAAGAATTCAGAGTTTCTTTCAGTGGCAGATTCTTTCATCCAGGGACAGCCAAGACCAGCCAGACATGTCCTCAAACTTCTGGGACATATGGCCTCTATGACTGCAGTAGTCCCAGGGGTCAGGTACAGGATGAGACTCCTGCAAGCCTACCTCAGAGCGCACTGGTCTCAGAGAAGCAACAGATTTTCAAAGTTGATACCTGTGTCAGAGCAGTTCCTCCAAAACTTGCTGTGGTGGAAGAACCCTGTAAATTTGCAGGCAGGGGTTCCCATTCAAGCTCCTCTTCCCACAAAGGTGATCACCACAGATGCCTCCCTTTTGGGCTGGGGAGCTCATTTAGACAGTGCCCCATAAGCGGCAACTGGACTCCCAGAGAGTCACAGTTGCACATAAATCTTTGAAACTCAGAGCAGTCTTACTAGCTCTCAAAGCTTCGCTCCCAGCATAGAAGGGCAGGTAGTTCAAATTTGAACGGACAACACCACTGCAATGTTCTACATAAACAAGCAGAGTGGTACCAGATCAGGAACACCGTTTGGAAGCTCTGAAGCTCTGGTCTCTAGCATTCTCCCTGGGAGTCAGCCTCTTGGCTAGTCACTTCCAGAGCAAACTCAATACTCTGGCGGATGCTCTAAGCTGCATCAGTTAAGATCAGAGCGAATGGACACTGAGCAAGCAAGTACTATAGCCACAGTGTTCAAGCAGTGGGGCACACCAGACATGGATTTGTTTGCCTCTCCTCTCAATTATCAGCTTCCTGCAGGCCCCCAGTTCCAGGAACACTTCCTCTGGATGCCCTGATCCTGGACTGGTCAGGGAGGTTCCTACACGCATTTCCTCTCTTTTCCCTGATATTCAGGGTTTTGCTGAAACTCTGACAGCAGTCTGCAGGAGTGGTCCCTGGCCTTGCTGCTCAATGTCTCCATGTACAGGCCCATTCGCCCACCTCTGACTTGCTCCTGCTGACCTTTCCTCGGGACAGGTGGGTGCCCAGACATACACGCTCTTCACCTCAAGGCCTGGTTCTTGAGGGTTAGAGTTCCATCCTCACAGTACTCTGAACAGGTCCTTAAGATACTGAGGGTGGCTAAAAACTGAACACTAAGAAAACTTATGCAGCCAAATGGAAAGGTTTTCCCTCTGGTGCAAGAGCAAAAGTCGAACCCTATCAGCTTCAGACCCTCAGCTGCTAGACTACCTGGTACACCTACAGGTGTCAAGCTTGAAACCATTTTCACTCAAGCTACACCTGGCTGCAATTTCAGCTTACCTTTCAGTGGGAAAGAAGAAATCATTTTTCCACAACATTTTAGACAGTTTTTCAGGGAGCCTGTTCCTCCTTGGAGCCTGAATCTTTGCATAGATGGGCTCATGAATCCATCTTTTGAGCCTATGTCCACGGCCCACATCAAGTTTGTAACTTGGAAGACCGTCTCCTGGTGGCCATTACAGCTGTCAGGTGGATTTCAGAGCTACAGGCCCTGTGCACTGAGAAATTACATCATCCCTCACAGCGATAAAGTTGAGCTCAGGGAAAATAGGAAATTTCTGTCAAAGGTGGTTTCAGAGTTTCACTTGTGCCGGTCCATTACTCTGCCTGTCTTCTTTACTGAGCCATCCACTCCTGGCGAGCAAAGCTCCACAGCTTGGATGTCAAGAGCAATCATTCACTACCTAAAGCATACTAGACAGACCAGAGGCTCTTCCACTCAGTTGTTCCTCATCTACGGGGATGTAGGCAGAGGAAGACCAGCTACCAAGAGAACTATTTCTCATTGGTTGGTCTCTGTATTAGAGTCTGCTGTGAAAAGATGATTAACAACCTCCAGTGGGGCTCAGGGCCCTCCACCAGGGGCATTGCAGCCTCATTTTCAGCAGCAAGGAACATTCCCCTACTGGATGACTGCAAAGCAGCTACCTGGAAATCTGTGCACACCTTTGAGAAACACTACAGTTTGGATGTGCAGACCAGATCTGATGCCAAATTTGGCAGGGCAGTTCTGCAGAGCCTCTTTCCTAAGTAGGTTCTCTGCCCACCTCCACTTGGTACTGCTGGGTAGTCTGCAAAAGTTACTGATGCTAAGGACTCCTGGGGTAAGAAGAAAAAATACTCACCGCAGTAATCTTCTTTCTTCCAAGGGGTCCTTTAACATCAGTAAGCTCCCACCCATCCTCACCAGTTCACGTGTCGGAGAAGGGCTCTTATGTCACCATTTACCAAATTTGGAGTTTCTTTTTGATGAGTTTTAGTTCATGTTGCTGTTGTTTCTATTTCCACTTTTGTGGACATTTGCATGTTTTTGAATCCTCTTGATTCTTTTTGGGCATTTGCCTCGTTTTTCTTGAAAAAGTCTGAAGCATTCAACAGCTCTCACTCAGCTCACACCCTCCTGTCTTTTGATTGGCTTGGCCCTATGCTCATTTAACGGCTCTTAAAAGGCACACCTCTGGGGCAGTTGCACCTAGCCAGCTAAGTGCAAAAAGTTACTGATGCTAAAGGACCCTTGGAAGAAAGAAGATTACTGCGGTGAGTAATTTTTTCTTTTCAGTGATATGGAAACATTTGTAATATGTTATGTAACCCCACTGTCCCCCTTCTCCTCCCGGGTTACTAGAATGTGTACTAGCAGTGTTTTCTAAAGTGTTTTACAGTTTTCTACAGCAGAGTCTTCAAAGTGTTTAGCAGTGTACTAGAATCCTATGTGATGCGATGGGTTTCTATTTTTTATTTGTTTAGTCACTCTGAGCAGAAAATCGTTAAATTTTCAAGTCTTCCCTGAAAGCCGTGTCAGTCGTTTGGACAGAGATTCTGAGTGGGAGGGGTGGGACCCTGCAGCAGCATAAGCCACAATGGAATGTTGTAGTTCGAGATAGTTTCTCAAAGACAGCTGAGCTGTAAAGTCACCAGTCTGATTGAGACAGCTGTAGGAGAGGTTTCCAGCCTCTCCTGCCCTGATTTTCTGTCCCCAGTTTGGTCCCGGAGTAGCTGAGCATCGAAGTTCTGATGGTGGCCTTCTCCAGTGGCATACTTAGTGTGGGGTGAAAGACTTTTAACATGCCTGGTCATGGAAACTGTGAGTAAAATATGGGAAACTTCCTGAGCCATGAGATACTTTTTCTTTGTGTGGTACCCAGAGCTGATTCCTCCCAGATGGCCCAAAGGGAAGGCTTGTGAGAGTTCCAAGGATTAAACTCCAGTTTGTCTGACAGCATGTTTGAAAGATAACAGTCCATGTTGTACCTCACTGGCACAGTTTCTGCAGTGGGTGGAGTGGATCACCCTGACTGGAAAATGGGGCACTAGTCTCTCTTACAAGAAGATGGGAAAGGGCTGACGTACTACAAAAAGTTGTACATGTCACAGAATGTGTTTTCAGTAAAAGACATAATCTGTCCCAAAGTGTGCAGTTTCTGACAAGAATGTAAGTGTGCCATGTGCTTTGTGAACCCAAAGTGTTCAAATCTTGTGAGGGCGTGCTCTGTCCCAACTCCAATTGTAGAAGAGGGATGGATAAAGAGACTTTGACTGCATCCCTAATTTGGGAACCTTCTTGGACATTGTGTACAGTGCAATGGACTTTGTACCTTGTATCTAGTGCATCTACAGCCCCCAGTTGTTGGTTTTCCATCCTGTGTACAGAATAAACTTACTATTTGACCCTGGCTAAAGAACATGGCATTTGTTTGTGATTACTGTGCTTTACTGGTGCCCCACCACGATTGTGCAGTTCTCCAGTGTCATGTCCTAGGCTAAATAAAATGTTTGTGTAACATCCCTCAAGAGGAAGTGCTATAGAGCAACCCCAGCCAAGGGGGAGGGAGTGTCAGTAGCAAGGAGGCTGATACTGTAATAAACCAGGTTTACACAATGGGGGCTCAGCCGGATTTGTAAGGTTCAGGTTGCCTAGAAATGGCCTGAGGCTGTGAGTCTTGTGGCAGTGTATGCAGGAAAGTGAATGTTTTAGTGGTTTTGAAGTGGTCCCAAGCCACGCTTCAAGCAAGAAAATCTGTTTTCCACTTAGCAGTTTAAATCTGAGTAGGAGTCTGAGAGAATGTCGAGCTGTAAAAGAGAGAGAGAGAGAGAGAGTGTGCCCTTCCCTTATTTGCATGGCACTGAGTGATTGGTTGATGTGGGTAAGCCCTGCCCTGTCTGGACTATTGCTGCATGTGTTAGAGGGTGGGCCAAGCCTCTAGGTACAGGGCTCATGAAGAGAGAAGGTACCATTAGTGAGAGAAGTCTTGTGTTTCAATTACCAATGAAAAACTGTTGAAAACTTTTGAAAAACTGTCTGAGACTTGCCTCAGAGTGTTCAGGTGCGTCCCAATGAAGAGGAAGAGCATCACAGCATCTCTGCTGTCATCAGTTCCACTGCACAGCTGGATTCAGCGGTCAGGTACATCCATAAGCGACCAAGCCTCCCAATTGTTTGAGCATGGTGTTGAGTAGTACAGAGGCCAGCTAACACTGGGAGGAAACAGAGATATCCAGAGAACTGTGTCAGCACCGAAAATGGCATTTGTCTGTGAGTACATTTCATATATTGCCTTCCTACCATGACCCCCCAGCATGGTTCTTAACATCCTGAAGGGAAATCAGGAAATGACTTCCCCTTCTCCTCATATTCGGATTTGCCTCTCCCCCTCTCTTCTCCACCTGCCCTTTGGGTCACCAGTGTGCACAACCTAACCCCATCCTTTTCACTCCAACAGCACTTGCGCACTCACCTCGAGCCTGCTCCTGGTACACTCATGCACTATAAATGGTTACATCGCATTATTACTGTTTTGTACGTTCATATGTTCTTTTGTATGATTTTGGACATGTATTGTAATTTACCCAATGTTCCACTACTGTTTATTGTGCAATACTTTGTGTTCCAACTGTTGCACAATCTTACAATGTTGTATTGTTTGTACTACCCACATACTATTGTAACTGATCATCCTTCACAACCCTATGTAACCCTCCCCAGGTCGCACCATGAGACGAGCAACTTGTTGTTCAGTGTGCCCTCCTGGAGAAACATTTCAATAAAAATATATATTAATATGTATAGTGTTGTTTCTTACAGCATAAGAACATTATCTTGTGCTGTTTTGAGCAAGAGGACCACACAGCAAAGCTGAACGATTCTGTCAGCCTAAAACCCCACAAGATAACATTCTTATCCTGTAAGAAACACAGTACACTAAATATATTTATATATTATGAAGCAGTCTAACTGCATCTAATGAGAAAAAGTCAGAAACTGTTATCAACATTACAGAAATGAGTTGTTGTTTTTTTGTTTGTTTTGTGCTCCACCTCTGCTTGCAGTAGTAAATGGTATGTACCATTCCGCACACTGCAGGATGCGTTAATGCAGCTTACACGATGGGTAATGGTGGCAGTGGCAGGCTATCGGAGTGACTGGAGTGGCTTAACAGTTGTAACAGTTTCTGGTTCCATGTTTCACTTTCCCCAGCAGTTTTTTCAGTGATAAAGTATAAGCTGTGCTGATTTGGTTTGACAGTTCAAGCTGTGATGTTTCTGACAAAGTAGTCTCAGAAAGCGGTATCAGGGTGGCAGAAATCAGCTGATGGAACAGCGAGGGCCACCTGTATGCTGGATAACATGATAAGAGGTACAGTAAAGCAGTGCTCTGATTGGCTGAGGCAGTTATACTGCTTTATAATTTAAAATGCTAAATGCATTTAATCTTATTGAAGCTAGAGAGTGTGTTGGAGCCAGTTGCTCCTAGAACCAGTGCAGACAAATGGCATCAAACTATTGTAAAATGATCCTAGGGCAGGAGACAAGAGAAATAAAATGCAGGGTGCAAAGCGTACAAGTGAGCATATGGTAAGTGCTCACATAGCAGTATGAGAGAGTGAAACAAATGCAGATCCAGGGCAAAAGGCAGATGGGGAAATTGATCTCTACAGGAGAAAGAAGTTGTGATTTCAGTGAGAGCTGTGAAGAAAAACATCATGTTGAGCCCGTCCAATGGCTCAAGTGGAAATGCGTCACGCTTCCATGCTGGCAACCTGGGTTCAGTAGTGAGCCCAGGTACGTAGGATCGGGTGGTCAGGCAGAGGAGTGCTGCCAAGGGGAGCATGAGCCAGCTGGGGAGGGAGATGGCTGGGACCTGGTGCAGAAGCACCACTCTCCCACGGCAAGCCAGGGAGCTTGCTGCCTCGTGGAAGATGGCATCAACCCAGTGCACACTGCTAATATCCAATACCAACAAAGGCTATGCATGACATCACTGGGAAGTGGCTGGAAAATGGGAAGCAGGAAGAAAACCAAAGAAAACCCTATGTGCCGCGACCGCCATGAATGTCGGTCCCCGCTATCCTTAGGCCTCAGTCTGTGGATCCCTGCCAGCCTCGATGGTGGGGGGAGTGTCAGTCAGGGTGGAGATCTGCAGGAGACCCAAAGGGCAGGAGCAGGCAGTGGTTGGGCCAAACAGCTATATGAAAAAAGTTGGAACTTGCAACACTTTTTGACAGGAACAGTGGAAAATCTAAGGATTTTCATCAGTATTTAATTCTTGCACTGATCACCTTCACTTCTCACTTGATCACAGTGAGACTGAGATAATTTTCTTGATATCACAATTTTTGTTTTAATTTATTATGCTCCCCTTGCAGCCTGACTGGCCCCCATCAGTCCCTGCCGCTCCACCCAACCTGTCACCCATCATCTCTGGAACTTATCTCCAGTCCCCATGGTCCCCATGAATGACCCCAATGGGAAAGGCTTCCAAGGCGGGCCCTTGCTGTCCCCAGACAGAGTTGCTGTGTCAGTCGTTGGTACAGAGAGCCTGAGTCGGCGGTGCGGAGCCTGCGGCAGAGGGCATCTGACTTCGGTTGGGATTTTGTTTTCCCTCATTTTTGTCCTGGCTACTCATGTTGGGGGGCCTGTCTGATGTCCTCTCCCTCAGTCATCAGCTCTGGTTGCATCACCACCTGGGGTCATGTAGGTAGTGGTATGGCAGTGTAGTCCAAACTCCTTCCCATCCCTGTGGAGGAGCAGCGCATGGGACACTAGCCATCCTCCCCAGCTGGCTCTCCAGCGATCCAGACTCATTCCTGAACCCGGTGTTGTTGGCATCACAAGTGTAGCGCTATTGCTGCACTGGCGGCCAGCCCAATATCTCAATTTTCAAAACAGACAATATTTTACATGCAAAATTGGTCAGGAAACCTACAGACAAAAATATAATTTTACACAGCCAGTTTCCATCCAACAGACAGAAAAACTAATTCCATACAGGAAGTACATCAGCACCAAAAGAAACTGCTCCAGGAAAAGGAACTGAATGCTAACATGACATAATGACATACAAGGTTCAGGAACAGAGGATACAGTCCAGCAGAAAAAAGGCTTCTCTGCAGGGAGGCATTTTGATAGACAAATTCAAATCTACAAATCCAAGCTATAGGAAAAACAATATGCTCGTTTTGTGTTATCACTGACAGATCCATCATGTTCGATGTCAGTGTCATTAAGAGTTGCACCCTGCATTGCATTCTCCCATTTATCTGTTACAGAATTTGGAGCTGGCCACCAGTGCAGCACTAGTGCTGCTGATTGCGACACTGGTGACCCAGGTTTGGGAATGAGCCCGGGCCATCAGAGAGCTGACTGGGGAGGCAGCATGAGCATCCATGGGACTGCTATCCTCTTCCTCTGAGGGTTGAGGGTGGGCTGTGGATCCCGGATACGTGTGACTCCCAATGGAGGCTGGGAGTACAGCACTAGCATGGGACCACAGGGTCTGGGAAGAGATGTCAGCATGACGTCATTGCATGCTCAGGTCTCCAGGGGACCCTAAGCAGAAAACTGTGAAGCAGCCACACAATGATGCCAGGCCATACGAAGCACCACCTCTAGCCTGCTGTGGGAGATGTCAGGGGACTGGATTAGAATCTCGGTCCTTTCCCTTGGGGCTGGGGGAGCCCCACTGTGAGGGATAAGCCAATCTCCTGGATTCCCCAGGTTCTTGGAGCCCATATAGTACAGGGCTGAAGCTGAAAGGGGTTATACTAGCTGAAAAATGGGGTATATCACCAGCCTACTCCAGGAGAATAACATATCTGTTACAAAGTTTGTAGTAATCACTACTTGTTTAAAAGATTGTATTGTGTGGTCCCCCTGCTGGTGACTTCTCTGGGACTACAGCAGGTCTGTCTCAAGTACAGAGCAAACCTTGTAGGGGCAAGCTTTTCATTTCGAGGGTTCATGACTATTTCTGATCCCAGCTGTCCCCTGGTGTGCAGGGACCACACTAATGTATTTATCTGGATTACATATGTGCTGATTTGATCTGGGTTCAGGTCCCACCTTGGCTGCTCTGTGGTATGAGCAACCAAAACAATGATAAGAAATAACCTGGGTGAAAGATACTGTGTTATCAGTCTCATAGGAAGATCTTCTTGTAGTGGGGTTTAACTGGACAGACAGCACCTTTTGATATTATAAAGAAGAGTGAGAATGCAGACAGGAAGTTTCACCAGAGAAGAAAATATAAGGATTACATCAACAATTACACAGATAGAGCACACAAGAATAGGGTATATTCTGTTGTTAGGTAACACATTATATATATGATGTAAGTGTGGACTTTGAGTCCTGCATGAAATGGCACTATACACACTTCTGTGACGCCTCGATGTCTAGCACAGGAGATATGTTGGCAGTAGCTAGCAACACACATTAAGAACTGGCGAGAACGTGTATACAACCTTTCAGTTGTCTTAAGTTAGGAATTTGCAAGGACACACCTCCATAAAAGGCTTTATGATAGATATTAAGCCTTCTTATTGTAAGTAGAAATCTTTAGAACAAGTTAAATTTAAAAACTTAATACACTTTGGGCAGATGTGATGACGTCACCATGTGGTGACGCTGATGTCAGTGACACAGCAGCAACCTTACGACATCTAGCACAGGAGATCAGTTGTCAGTAGCTTAGCAACAGACACTAAGAACTGGCAAAAATATAATTACAGCCTTTCACTTGCCCTAACACAGACTCTACAAGAATATCTTTACACAGAGTTTCACGGTAGATACTGAGCCTATCTATTATAAATAGAACACTGTACAACAAGTTAAATCTAAACACTGAATAAATCTTGGGCAGACGTTGATGGCACCCAATGTCAGTGACGTTGGTTGTCACATGGTGTTGGCTACATCTGGGTAATCCCTGTACTGCAGTCAAAACACTATAAAAAGCAGAGGTAATGAATGGTGGCATCATGCTTCTAATCTGACACACACAGTGGCATGCCTGCCACCACGGAATTATGGTGAGTAAACCTCATAGTGACAATTGAATACTGAGTAGGTTTTTATGGGTTTTTTATCATTAGTGAATGACTCTATCCACAGAGGGCCAGTAGACAGTGGCAAGGTGCACCACGATTTTGTATATGGGATGCCAGAAAGGCACCAAACTGAAAAAAAACAAAGGCAAAGAGATTGGTTTATGAAAATCTACAAAATAAAAGGTCAATGATGTCATAACACATCATTTATGCATGTGCCTATAGATTTGAATGTTGCACAAAAATTTTGAAAAATGGTAAGTAGACCCCACCCTGACAGAGCAGTAATATTATAACTTTAACAACTGTTACAGAATTAAGGGAGCTTTTATGCTATTTTGCTACTACTAGGCATCTTAAACTGTTGTGTATATGACAGTCTGCCTGACAGTAATATGATCATGTGAAACCAGGTATCCTTTTAAGAGGACTTGTAATGCTCTCTCCTGTAAAATTGTTGTGGTTTAGTGTTTTGAAATTCATTGTGGCACGGTGTGTAGAGGAACAGGAAACAACATATGTGAGATATGGTTACCCTGGATTGTGATTTGTTTTAAGGTTTTTGTATGTGTCGCCACTAACTGGGTAGTACTGTGTTTTTAACTTTATTTTAATTGCATTTTAAAAATCATATCACGGATCAATACTGCTATCCAAGGATAAGTGTACCAAACAATAGCCTGCGGTAATTAAAATGATCTACAAATCTTATGCACGCCTAATGTTACATTATCCTTGTTTGTTACAACTAGGATGGGTTAAACATATGTAATAAGAGAGATATATTTTACACATTAGGAGCCATAGTACAACCAATGCTAATATGGAAATAAAAGCATAAAAAAGGCAACTGGGAAATGATTGCCAGGCTGGAGACAGCCTGCAAGGTAAAACGGCAAAAACTAATAGCATGTAATGCCTTTCATGAGCTCATCTGGAGATATACAACCATATTTCCTAATTTTCATTTCTGTCAGCTCCACTCAGAACTTATATCAATATGAGACTATTCATGGCTTATCTACAAGTATTAAGAAAAGGTGTACCCTTTCATTAATACTGCCAAAGAAGAGGGACCTGCCGTAGAACAATCAGATGATGCTAAAAAGATCATTTAAAGGTACTGACAACTCGGGTGTCATGTGCTGACCCAACTGCTCGAGATTCCTCCAGCTTCAGGGTGAGAGTGTGCACACCAAAATCCATACAACAGCACCATCTTAATGGCACATTTTCAGTACCATCCAAAAGTCTGTGGACAGCCAGCTCAGAGCCTAGTTGTAGTGCACAGCCTAAAAGAGTATGATTCAAACAATACACTGCACGGTGCCCCTATAACTCCAAAAGCAGAAACATATCCCAACTGGGAAAACCACAACATTGTTTAGGCTATTAGAACAGGAGTAAGAGATAAGACCTCAGTGAGCAAACATCACATCTTGGAGAAAGAAATTTCAAAAATTATAGAGTCTTAGAGCAATGGTGGAGTCCAATAATGTTCGTAGTGCAATCTCAATAAACAATGTCTAGAAGCGACTTCCACACAGCTTCGTTCGTACCTTACATGATGCAGCTGAGAAGCTCAAAACTTTGAATCCATACTCACAGTTTATATTTAATGAAGTCTAAGGTCCCTCTGCTCCCTCCTCAGATCTTATGTCATTCCAGTCTTGATCTTCCATGGTAGCTGCTAATTTGACCACACAAGTGCCAGCCACTTTTGGGTCTGTGAAAGCATACATTTTGTGTCTGAAGGTGAACTGAAGTCTGTCTCAGAACAACAGTCAGCAAGGGACTTCCATGTTTTGGAGCTGCTGGGTCACTCCCTCAAAGGCCTTGCACCTCTTACACATTGCAAACATATAATCTGGGAAGAATACAGTTTTGTTCCGCTCCATTGTAATGGGATCCTGATCATGTATGTTGCCTTCAGTATCTGATCCCACATTCCTGATGACTGGGTGACAATTAAAAGGGTGCAAGGGCCTTCTTTAAAAGTACAAGTATGCTGGAGAGTAATGCAATATGCCTTCACCAGCCCTGGGGGCAAAGCCTAACCCCAGCGCCTATAGCATCCATCTCTCCAGAAAAGTAGCAGGATTATCACCTTCAGTCCCTCTGTCATGCCAAGTATACGAATGTTCATCGCTGAACAATGTTCTCCAATTGCTCGAGCCTAGTTTTAAGCAGATTTTGTTCTTTTAAGAAAGCTGCTACTGCAGAGAGTGGCTTGCCTGCTGTCTTATTTGATTCCTCAACATTCAGAGCCATTGCGTTCACTGCATTCACCACTTTCACTAATCTCTCAGAGTGTAGCGTCTAATTTTTATCAAGTAGCTTAATCAATTGAGTAAGTTCAAGCACCGCTGACTGTAGGGACTCAAAGTGGCTGGTTGATCACCCGATGGTGTAGGCAGCATGATGGGCCCAGACTGCTTGACAGACCGCTGCTGTCTTTTCTCCTCTTTGCACATTTTAGGCTGCTCATCGTTAAAAGTTGACTTTGTAAGTCTCTGCTACTAGTAGACTTGAAAAGTAAAAGAAGATAGTCGCAATCTCAATCCAAAACAATATTTTTAGTTTGTTTTCTTTCAATGATGACGTGAGATCACAAAAAGCATCTTCCTAGCTGGGCTGTTGGTTCTGCTCCCTCCCCCAGGTATTACTGTGTTGAGAGTATAGTCTTTCAACATATGTTTATTGATCTGGAACAGAAGGAATTTATGAACAAACACTGGAAGTTCAGTAGTAACTCACATAGGGTGTATGATGGTAGTTTAACTAAGTATTAGTTATATATTTATACATATGTCATTAATTGCTAGCCTTGAAGAAGAGGTCTTCTTTGAAACATTGGCAGTTTATGCAGTACTCTGATGTTTCCTACCATATGTACTTAATAAATGTCATATGAACTGATGAAAAAAAACTGGTGAGTGATTCGTTCTCTTAACCTCAGTAACTTACTCAAAATAACCCTCAGAAACATAACAGACAGTACTTAGCCAGTTAAATCCGATCAGGTATCATCCTCCTTCTTTGATGTCACCTCTGCTCTGCCACATTGAACTACCACATAAGGATCTTGACCCTCTTCCAGCCTCAACTACATTGGCGTGACTGGCATACACGCTGTGACAAGGTTTTTGTTTTTAACTCTATTTATCTCAGTCCTAGAGAACTCCTTCCAGCATCCTCGTATACCCAGCCTCTACCTTCCCCTGTGACTAGTCCCTCTCCCTCTCCCTCGTGCCACTGAGCACCACCTCCGGTCTGAACCCTCCAGAGGTAGGGCTGCCCTATCCAACCAGGGTGCTCTATCTATAAGGCAAAGTGCCCAGCACACGAGTGGCCCTGTGGAGAGAAGATGGCCCAGAACTGGAAGTGCGGGCCGTTGGGCAGTCGAGGTGCCTTCATCTATCCCCAGGAATGGGGTTTTCTCTCTTTTCCTGACCCCGCAGAGTGTGGCTTATCAAGGCAACGTAATGCCACAGCTCTGCCCCAGCGTTCACAGCGTCACTACATCCGGCGCCGATGACCGCCAGAGGCAGCTCTGAGGTGATCACTCCCAAGCCCTCCCGGGAAGGGAGAGCAGTTCTGATTCTCAGTCTCGTTCCCGCCCAGTGGCCCGGGCTTGTTCCCAAAACCCTCGGTCGCTGCACTGTGTGAGTTGTGGCATCCAGCCAACCTCTGGCGCCCACCGGACCTGCTTCGGCTGTGACAAGGTTGAATAAGGCTCTGCCCATTTGTCAAACAGAAAGAGTTTAAACACAAGGGTCTGTTCTGTCCTCTCCTTTTCTGTCTCTTGTCTGTCTGGTTATGCAACCAAATTTTCTCTTGAGACCTAGGAGCAGATCACTCCGACAGTTTGCAATTCTCCACCTCTTGCTGTCTCTCTGCCTTCACTTGTTGCTATTCTGTCTTTTCTTCTCCCTTGCATATCTGCAGTTATAAATTATATATGTGAATCTCTTGTAAAACTGTATGTGATACTGGGATCCCTTTGTTTAAAACTGTATATAGTTATACTGTTGAAATGATTGCAAAAAGCTATGTGGAACTATGTCTGCACCAGAAGACATACAAAGAAAGACTAAATGAGCTTAATATGTATACCTTTGATGAAAGAAGGAGAGAGGGACATGATAGAAACTTTCAAGTACTTCAGGGAATCAAAAAGTCCAAGAGGGTAGCATCTTTCAGAAAAGAGATGTGCAAGAACAAGGGGTCACAAATGGAAGATAGAGGGGCGGCCTCGGAGGTAATGTGAGGAAGTATTTTTTCATGGAGAGGGTTGTGGATGCATGGAACAGCCTCCTGAGGTCGTGGAGTCAAGAACAGTGGGAAATTCAAGAATGCATGGGACAGACATAAGGCAGTCCTAGTGGGGGTAGAGGAAGTAAGCTGTTGGTTAACTGGGCTCTGCACCTTATCTGTTAGGTAGGAAAATGGGCAGACTAGGTGGGCCAAGCAGTCCTTATCTGCCATCAAATTCTATGTTTCTATGGAACTCAAGGGGTTAACCTGAGATGTATGTTTTTAAGCCTTTTGCAGAGTTGTCAACAGTGTTCTGGGACACCATGTACTGTTTTGCTGTACCTGCAAGGAATGAAACTGACAAGAACATTCTGTAAACTTACAAGAACATTCTGTGAGAAGCAGGATCTCTTAACGAGTTCCCAGGCAAAGGCTTATAAAAGAGCAGCAATGCTTTTGCTAGAGAGACAAGGAGAGTGTGAGACTGAGAGACTGAAACTTAGAATTAAGACATACCTTCAGAAGAAGGACTTAGTTTTCTCTGTTTGTACTGCCTTTGTAAATAGTTATACTGAATAATTGTTATTTTTTACTTTGCTGTTATTGAGAAAAATAAAATGCTACTTGAATTTTATACCTGCTCCTGGTCTTCCTATGCTTCATGATGGTTCCAGTCAGTAACATCGGAACAAAATAAAGTGGACAAAATAAAGTGACAAAACAGTGTCACCATCAATATTGGCAGCACAAAATGTAGCGTGCCAGAACAATGCAGGCCATATGACACGCGGTAGCAAGCAACGTCCACCACATGAAGGCACTGCACTGGAACACACAGCTGCAGGCACCCATGCACAGGAACAGCACAGGGGTGCAGGGAGATGGAACTGGGCAGGGTGCAACCAGCACTGGGGAAGCAGGCCACTGGACACCTACCATGGTAATCTAATGGTACAGGCACCCACATGGTGGGGTACCCCACCAGAATGATGAGTGATGGAGAGCGTGCACGGGGTAACCACTGGAGGACAGGTGGACCATGGCCACCATGTGGATAGCCGTATATAATGCAAGGAGCCAGAAGCACAAGCCAGCATGTCCCCAGCAACACACACACACACACAGGAGAGGGGAGATGGCATGCTGGTGGTGCTCCTGGCCCTGTGGTTCCAGTGCAGTGTCCCTTGCTGTGGATGTTGTTTGCTACCAAGTGTCATGTGGCCTGCATTGTTCTGGCATGCTTCATTTTGTGCTGCCAAACTTGATGGTGACACTGTTTTGCCGCTTTATTTTTGTCCACTTTATTTTGTTCTGCGATGTTAGTGACCCAGAACCTTCATGACCTGTGCCAGCGACAACAGATGGTGTCAGCCTAAGTGGGATTTCGCTGTGCGTACTCTAAGCCAGGAGTATTGTGCATGGGTACTAGACCTGGTACCAGGGAAGCATAGAAGAAAGTTGTGGATTCTGCAGCCGCAAGCCCAGGAGTCATTACCAGAAAGATGGCAGCCAAACTAGCAGAGACAGAAGTCCAAGCTGAGACTGTACAGCCAGCACCAGCAATGGAAAAAAAAGAACAGACAGTGACAGAACCTGAAAGCCTGTCTGCCTTCTTCAAATGGTGGGCTGTACAACAGTGAAGAGACAAAGAAGCAGAGAAAAGAGATGCAGTGACAGGAGTAGCAGAGAAAAGGAGATGCAGCAACTGGAGCAGTGATGGCTGGATGCCTTGCAAGCTATCAAAACTGGAGATTCTGGCACAGGTCCAGCAGAGCAACAAAACACCAACAACTTAAAGACATTAAACTTACAAAGTTACAGTTATGTCCCTCTGATGATATCAAAGTTATGTCCCTCGGATGATATCGAAGTATACCTGACAACCTTGGAAAGGTTACTGCAGCCTGCCAGTGGTCAAAGCAGCAATGGGCAATCAGACTAGCACTTACCTGTGAGGAAAGTCAACTTGCCTAAAGCAATATAGCAGTAGTAAAAGATTTATTTTATTCAGGAGAAGTTCTTACTTCACATCTTAGGCCGAGCCTTTTTTCAAGATGGTTCTGACAATAGGACTTTAAAATTGTATCAAATTCAAACACAGTACAAACATCACTTTCAATCTCCAAAACTTTTAAACATCTAATAAATGTACTTGTATTGACAAGATTTATACAACTCATTTCACTGCATGAAATACAATTTTAAAACTGGGAAGTATCTTCTTCACCCATTGCACGATACATCTGACTTTCAATTCCTCTGTCAAGAATTTGGTAACCAATGATGGTTTATAGCCTGATTTATTTTTCATAACATTCAACAACTGTCAATTTGAAGCATATTCAGCTTTAAATGTCATTTCAGTAAAACGATTTTTACCTTAGGCATGTAGGTCACCCATTATCTCTTAACTTATAATTATGTTTAACATTTTCTTCCTTTTTATCCCTAAGATATTTTGGTTCTCCTGTTATTTGTAATCTATGGGCCAGGTATTCAGACTCGGCTGGGCAGTGGCGCAGGCCTGGGCGCAGCGCAACTGGGCTGTGCAGTGGCCAGGACCAGGTGATATTTAATGGTGATGCACATGGCGCAACACCATTGAATATCTTTGCATGGGCACACACATTGTGCATGGCGCAGTGGCATTGCACCAACACAAGACAGCGGAAGGGAGCACGGGATGCGCCAGCACAAGTGCAGTTGCGCAAGTAATATCACCTCGTATATTCAGTCAGGCATGCAAATGAGGCCATAATATATGCAAGGTGAAAATGGGTCCAGTTGCATGTCATTATGGCACCATTTGCAAGCGATGCACGCTCCCATGCATTGCACCCAGCACCCTGCCAGACTGCCCTTGATGGGGTCGGAACCCTGGTGAGCTACTGCAGCCCCCACTCCGTACTCCTGATTGAGGAAGCTGTACATTGTACAGTACTACCTGGTGGTCTTGGTAACCCCCATATGCCAGATCGTGAGCAGTAGGATATAGTAGATATCCCTGGTGGTCTAGTGGTAACCCCTAATGCCCGATCGTGGGCAGATGGGATATAGTAGATCTACAGCTGGTGGTCTAGCGGTAACCCCGTCGCCTGATGCGTGGGCCGTTGTTGGAATGAAGATTCACCTGGTGGTCCAGTGGTACCCCCCTCCTCACCCACCCACCCACAGAGGCCCCCGGCCCAGCACCCTCCGTCATCGGTGGGTAGCAGCACCCGCCGCATACTGCCCAGTCACCGCCGAATGACAGCGTACAGTATGAGGCTGTACACCTATTGGGCCACAGTGTGGACCAGTGGGTGTACAGACCATACTACTACCAAGGACCAGATGTGTGAATGCTGGTCCTGTGTAATACAGTATGGTCTGCACGCCATTGGTCCACACTGTGGACCAATAGGCATACAGCTCATACTGTATCCTGTCACTGGTGGGCGGACAGTATCGGATGGGGTGCTGCCACCTGCCGATGACGGGGGTTCTGGGTGGTCGAGATCCCTGGGTGGGTGGAGAGGGGATACCACTGGACCACCAGGTGAATCTTCATTCCCACAACGGTCTGCGATCGGGCGACGGGTTGGTTACCACTAGACCACCAGGGATATCTTCTATATACTACAGCCTGCGGCAGTTACTGCTAGACCACCAGGATATCTTCTCTTTACTACAGCCCGCGATCGAGCATATGGGGGTGGGGTCCACTGGTCCACCAGGGGGTATGTGTGCCTGGCAACGGTGTTCTGGTGGCAGGTGTGCCACCCACGGCTGGTGGCTGTGTTGCGCCTTTGTAATACAGTAGCCCACCTGTGGGTGGCTGGGACTTCCTCCTGCTTTCCTCGGGCTCAACTTTGAGCTCTCCTGTGGCGCAGTGCAGGGTTGTGCTGGCATATGTGCCACACATCCCGGACTGAATATCAGGATGTGCCGCATATGCATGGGAGCGCCCCTGCATCTGCACCTCTTAGGATCACATTGTGCCCGGCACATTAGGGACATGCACTGCGCCTGGCAGCCATTTGAATATCACGCCGGGGCACTGCGGGGTTGTGCCAGCGCAACTCCAGTTGCGCCAGGCACAACCCCTTTGAATATCCCATCCCGGCCCATGTGTTTGTAAGGCCCTTATCAATTTTCTCCTATTTTCAAGTGTTAACCAGTCCAATGTCAAATACAAGTTACAGTGGTGAGTTTTATAATCACACTGTAAGATAAACCTAGCTAGTTTATTATAGGTGACCTCAAGCTTTCTTAGAAGAAAGCCCGAGGCCTTCCATATATATGACTGCCATAATCTATTGTAGGAATTAATAACTGGTTTACAATTGATTTCTGTATTCTAACATCTATACAAAACCTGTTTCTTTGAAAAGCCCCAAATTTTCTATTACTTTACCTAATAATTCTTCTATATGTATATCAAATTTCAAGCCCTGATCTACCCAGCCCCTAGATATTTATAATGGGGAATCTGCTCTAATATTTCCTCTTTTGATGTTTTATATTTCAGTTTCTGTTTATGGTTTATTTTACCCTGCTGAGTTGAAAAAGAAGGGTTTTAGTTGTTTTGCTATTTAATACTCATTTTGAATTGGCTAACCAATTTTCTAACCCTATAAAATCTTCCTGGAGCCCTTTTCAACCTCTTTAATGTTCATTACCATAGGCTAACAAAACTGTATCATCAGCGTATAATTCAATTTTAGTATTATTAGCAACTTTTACCAAATCATTTACATAAACCAAAAAGGGTTGGGCCCAAAATAGACCCCTATGGTACACCTCTAATAACTTTAAGCTGTTTTGAGGTTACATCTTCAAGTTGAACCAATTGTGATCTTCCTGATAAGTAAGAAAAAAACATCCTAAAGTTTTAAAATCAAGGCCCAGTTTTCCCAGTCTCTGAAGTAAAACCCTGTGGTCCACGGCATTGAAGGCTTTAGACAGGTCCATGAACATTGCATCCATCTCCCCCCAAGCTGAGAGGAGACATGATCTATTAGGTCAGCGAGTGCGGTGTCTGTGGAACACCCTTTTGGAATCCTGATTGTGAATCCGAAGTAGATGATATTTCTCCAGATAATTACTTAGTGGACACTGTTCCGTCAGAAAACTGTAACCCAATGAAAAGAGAGGTCCTTAAAGGATATGACATCTCAGGGAGACCTACAGGCAGAGATGTCAGTCCCTGAAGCACAACTCAGTCGACAATCCTCAAGAAGCCTTCACCCGACTCAGAGAACTCCTTATGAAATGGCTCCATGGAGGAGAGGAGGGACAGGGAGGATATGATTGAGACCTTCAAATACATGAAAGGGATAATCAAAATGGACACAGAGGGCTATTCAGGAGGAGGGTGGGGAGAGACACTAGGGGCCATGACATGAGATTGGAGGGGGTAGATTCAGGAGGGAGGGAGGGAGGGAGATGAGAGGCATTTCTTTATGGAGAAGGTGGTGGCAAAGTGGAATGCACTACCAGCTGAAGTGGTGGCATGTACCACAGTGGAATGCTTCAAGAAGTGGTGGGACAAGGCAAGGGAGGGTAAAAGGAGGTAAGGGAGGGAGTGTGGCAGCTATTGAATAGGAGCTAGCTGCATTCACAGCAGCCTAGATAGACCATGATGGCCTTTTGCTGCTGGTGTTCATAAACGCCCTCCTGCTGTATACAGTGTCTTGTTGGCTTTAACCAGGACTGCACCATGCTTAATATTTTCCACTTGGCGTGCATGCCATCAAATTTCTTGCACCTAGTTCTGGTTACATAAGAAAGATCATGAAAAGGTGGAGTCTGCAGCCAGCAAAATTCAGCGATTGTGAGTCACGAGAGGTCTTTTAAGAAAATGTATTTAGTTGTCACTCCTGTAGTCAGCAAGAAGATGGTGCGAGAAAGGTCTCATTGTTGCTCCGCTGACAGCAGAGAAATCACGGAAACCTCTAACAATGTTCTGTGCCATATCTCCTCAAGAGTAAAAGTCCCCAACAGTCAACTCTTTAGAAAACTCAACAGGTCCTCCTTTCACAACCATCCAGCAGGCCTACCAAATGCACATTCAAGGCCTTGTCACATTCAAAGACCTCAAGACAGTATTGTAACTTGGAGTTCTCCTGGACCAGTTTATTGGTGACCGTCAGGGCCTATGTTTATTTATTTTATTTCTTGGAATACACTTTTGAGCAAAAATGCTCATTTGCAAAGGTTCCTTGTCAAGTCAACAATACAGTTTACTACATCGCCACACTTCATCAGATAACAGGTTTGCATTGTGCATTTACAGTACAGAAATCTGGTGGCACAACATCTAGTGCACAGGTCAAGGTCCCACTCCAATAGGTATAGTGGCTCACAGTAGTGTAAATGCTGAAACATAGGTAGCAGCCTGATGGGCATTGTCTCCGGATAGGTCATGCGCTTTGTGGCACTAGGTTCAGTATTTATTTTGGGTAGCTGTAATTTAAGTATTGGAACATAGGTAGCAGCCCTGCAGGGCATTGTTTTGTTTGGGTCTGTGCATTCTTAAGGCACTGTGAGTCAGTAACATAGGGTGGCATACCCTTGATAGGGTATGCTACTCCACCCCTATATTCTTAGGGGCAACAACAGTATCTGGTACATGGGTAGGGAAAGAGGGGTGCAGTGTGAGCTGCAAGTCCCAGGGCATGGGCGTCATTTGGAGATGCAGTAACAGTTTGTACCAGGTAGGAGTACTTTTGTAGCTCCCTTTTAAAGAGGCCAGCTTAGTTGGTGTCTTTTGTGAAACAGGGAGCTCATTAAGCCAGTTGGGGGCTCTGGTTGCAAAAGAGTGTGTGGCCAGGCTTGTTCTGTTAAAGGCACAGCAGGGTACCGCTTGCTATGCCTCTGGTATGATGGGGTTTTGTGCATGATTTAAGAGGGCTTGTAAGCCTGGTGGGGGGTCAGACCCATAAGGGCTTTCATACCTAACAGACAGATCTGATACTTTATTCTGTTATGCAAGAGGAGCCATTTTGTGATGGAGTAAAGTGTGCATGTGTGTGTGCATTTGTCAACCCCAGTAACAAAGTGGCAGGCTTTACTCAAGACTAATCAAACCCTGTTTCGCACTGTATCTGATGCACTCCATAAACTGTTATGCTGTAGTCAGTTATGGGAGGATGGAACTTATGACTGCCACTCATTTGGCTTCAGGGGTGAGGCTGTGTCTTTGTCTATATAGTGCACCCAGTCTCCTGTTGATGTTCTCTATGATTTGGTCCACATGAGGTGCAAATGTTAGTAGTGTCTGGTCGACGGTAACCCCAAAGTATTTGAAAGAGTCAACCTGCTCTAGGTACTCTCCCTGTTTTTTATTTTTTTATTTTATTTATTATGATCTAGGATTGACACCTTTGAGCTAAAAGCTCGTTACATAGGTTCCACGTCAGGTGAGTACAATACAAACATCAGTAGACAGGATCACAATTGAATAAATTGAGCATATACATAGTATGGGTAGGCATTAACATGCAATACTGATCTTTAAACAGAGTATAGACAGGCATTAACATCAAAACAAAAGCAGAGAGTGATGCGAAGTAAAGATTGTGTAAAAACCAAGACAAGAACCTCGATTCTAGTACAGGTCACCTGGTGTACCAGCACTTACGCCAAGTAGAATGGCGCGTAGCCTGCACCAACAGTTGTGACATATGCGATTCTACAATGTGGCCTACAACATGGCGCTGAACTGCTGTTACGCTGGCAGTTGCGCCATAAACCTCCTTTGCTACATGGCGCTAGGGGTTTACTGCAGCAGCTACCTCATTCCAGAAGGGCAGCAACAAAGTCCCCAATGTTGGGGTTCTACAAGAACCCCCAGCAGCATCAAGTTACACCAGCTCTTAGCTGGTGTAACTAAGCTCACCAGGGTCCTGTAGAACTGTCAGCAGTCCAGCAGTCATTCACGGTGTCCCTCTCCCCATGCCCAGCATACCCCAGTGGGTACCCCACAGGGCTGCCCACTCTCCCTGCCCCAAAACCTACATTAACTGCCCACTGGGCTGCATGAACCAACTGCCCCCAGATCCACATTACCTCCTGCCCCACAGGGCTGCCACACAACTGCCCCCTAGGCGTGCAGTAAGTGCCCGCAGGGCTAGGCCACACCTCCTGTCCCCCAAAGCCACCACTGATACGCCATGCAGGACGGCGCAGTCAGTCCCCACCCGACCCGAGTCGCCAGCCGCAAATGCAGCATACACCCAGCCCAGTCCTGGTAGTCTAGTGGCCCCCACCCAGCCGTGCCAGTCCACCCAGCACCCCCACCCGTCCCCAGCCGCGACTGGCACAGCCCACCTCTCACCTCCATGGCCAGCTGCCGACTGAGTTCAGTAGGAGCGCTACTGTATAGACGCCGGTCAGAAATTAATTTCTGAGCATGTCTGTTCAGTACTTTTAGAGTGTACCATCCTGAGAAGGTATCTTTCTTCTCCTAGTGATAAGCTCTGTCCAATGTCATCAATTATTTAACATTTCTTTGAGGTGAAATTGCTTTTTGTGTGTTATTGAGGGTACAGCTTGTGGAGAGCTGATGTTAAGCACTTCTGTTCAGTAGGTTTGCTCCAAACATGCAAGCTTTTGACACCTTGAATAACCAGTACAAGGAAACCTGTAAACACTGAACAGCGATAACAAACAGAGTTACCTTGTAATCTCTGAGTCTGTGATTTTATCTGTCCTTAGCATATGTAACCCCTAGGTGGCACTATCCCAAGGGCTACTACCCCTGTCAAGCTTGCTAGTTGCAGTTAAGGGGCCTGGTACTGAAATGGGTCCCTCCACCTGGAGAACAGGGTTATTAGTAGCAAGGCTAACCTGGGTACAGCCCTCCGGGACACTGTAACCACCCTCTTTCCCTCTAAAATGGCCTAGACAATATGCAACAAACACTTTTACAGTAGCCCTATTCAGCATACAAATCCCACACTGTTTACACTTACCAGCGGTGGTTCCATCAGTTCGACCCTGGAGACCCCTGTAAAACAAGGTTAGGCACAGCAAATAACAACAGTACAGTGCTTTTGGTACAAACTGGAACCATAGATTAAATGCAAAAGAGTTATATTCCATTTATTCAGGGAATTGAACAAGGGAGGGGTGTAATCAGGTTGACTGATTCTGAAACGGATCTAGTCAGGCAATTATGTATGCACTTTTAGTCACTGCACAATCACATGCTCTGGGTACCCAGTTGGAAGTAAGGTGGGCTAGCCTGGAGCGTCCCGGGGTAGGCCGGCATTGCAGTTAGTCAGGGCCCTGTGATGAAAAGAAAGGCATGCACAACCACACACAAGTTGTAATCCGGAGCCAGGAGGCTCAGTTCGTGAAAGATGACAACACTTGTGATTTAGCTGATGTTGCAGGGCTACCCTGATTGTTACTCATGCTACCCAATACGAGACACAGTAGAGATGAAACGGAGACTGCAGGTTGACAGCTGGTATGCCAGGAGAAGCAGGGTCCACACGAATCACCAAGGTGTCATTCCTGTTCGAGATGTTGAGCAGGGGTCTGATCCCAGATGAGTCTCTCGTCGATGGTATTCTTTGTGCCTGAAGTAGCTGGCTGGGCCAGTGTGGCATGGCCCAGACCAGGTGAAACAGTTCGGATATCAGTCCGGGAAGGCTAGATCGGCTTCCAGCAAGCGTGGCACAACTAAATAGTGGGGAACCAAATCACGACCCACTAACAGCATATAGAACATTTATAGTAAAGCAATCACCATACCGCCAAACAGATAGCAGTCCAGCAGAAATATACAGTGTCTCTGTGCAAAACCGATGCTCCATGGTAGTCTCAGGTCCTGACAGGCCGATTGCACCGAGGCAAATCTTTGGTCCCCTTCAGGAAGGTTCAGTTCATCACAATTCAGGATTCTGGTCACAACACAGCAACTTGGAGAAAATCCGATTTCTCTTTGGCTCAGAAAGATTCCCTCTAGCGGAAGATGAACACAGGGCCAAACACAGCCTTCCCACCAGTTTCCGTGCTACACATGAGGGGCAGCTGCTCGAATCACTCGAGCTGTTCACTCTCCAACTCTACCTCCAGAATGACTTATTTTCCAGGCAGCACGGGACTTCCTTAGAAATCCAAAAGGTTCGGTTGGCTGATCCATCTGTCTATCGCAGCTAGAGCTCCCCTCCAGGTCCGTTTAGGCGCCAAAGTGTAAAACTACAATTCCCACAGAAATTTGCTCCCACAAGACCCTGGGGACAGACACCATTTTAGGGTCCCCAAAGGTACTGTTTGGTCCCAATAAGCAGTCCAGAACCAAGATGGTGGGGCAATACTGAAATGTCCATGCTGAAAAGGAAGGCAGGTTAGACAAACTATAATATTATTATTATTAAAACAGATAAACAGTAAAGTCACAGTTCCTAGCAGGGCTCCGCTGCACAAATAGCGATGGCAGAATGGAGCAATAACACTGCAGCCAGGCGGGACTCATAGAAACATAGAAACATTGAATCTGACGGCAGATAAGGACCGCTTGGCCCACCAGTCTGCCCATTTCCCTGCCTACTGGATAAGCTGCAGATACTAGTTAACCAGCAGCCTACTTTTTCCTACCCCCATCCCCTAGAATTGCCTTATGACTGTCCCATGCATGCTTGAATTCCACCACTGTTTTTGACTCCACGACTTTCCTCCGGAAGGCCGCCCATGCATCCACAACCCTCTCTGTGAAAAAATACTTCCTTAAATTACCTCTGAGCCACCCTCTCTATCTTCAAATTGTGCCCCTTGTTCTTGCGCACCTCTTTTTTGAAAGATGCTACCTTCTTGGACTTTGTTGATTCCCTTGAGGTACTTGAAAGTTTCTATCATGTCCCCCTCTCCCTCCTTTCCTCGAGGCTATACATATTAAGCTTCTTTAGTCTCTCTTCATATGTCTCCTGGTGCAGACCCTGCACCATTTTAGTTGCCCTCCTCTGGACAGCTTCCATCCTGTCTATGTCTTTGCGAAGACTGGGTCTCCAGAACTGCACGCAGTACTCCAGATGGGGTCTGACCAGCTGTCTGTACAGAGGGATAATAACTTCCTGTTTTCTACTGGTGATGCCTCTCACTATGCATCCCAATATCCCCCAGCCCTCATTGCTGCCCTCTCACATTGCTTGCCCACCTTCAGGTCATCTGATATGACTACCCCAGGTCCCTTTCCATTTTGTTGTTAGTATCTCACCCCCATTGTGTACTCTTCCCTGGGTTTTGTTTCCCAGGTGCATTACCTTGCACTTCTTAACATTGAATCTAAGCTGCCATACATTTGACCATTCTTCTAACCTTGCAAGTCCTTTTCATCCTTTCCACCCACCTTGTGCATCAACTCTGTTGCAGATCTTTGTGTCATCTGCAAAGAGACATACTCCTTCCAGTCCTCTGCAGTATAAACTTATAAAGACATTGAGAGGACTAGTCTAATCACTGAACTCCTGCGGCACCACTAGTAACCCCTTTCATCAGAGTGGACTCCATTTACTATTACTCTGTGTCCTATTTTCCAGCCAATTTTTACCCAGGCTGTCATCTTGGGACCCACTCCCAGGCTAGCTAACTTGTATATTAATCTTTGTGTGGGACTGTGTCAAATGCCTTGCTAAAAGTCTAGGTAGGCCATGTCCACAGCCCCTCCTGATCTACTACTTTGGTCACCCAGTCAAAGAAATCTATCAGATTTGTCTGGCATGACCTTCCTGCTGTGAATCCATGCTGCCTTGGGTCCTGTGCCCTCTGGCCTCTAGATACTTGACAATTCTTTCCTTCAGAAGTGATTCCATCATTTTACCACTGAGGTTAAACTAACAGGTCTGTAGTTTCCTGCTTCTGCCTTGCTCCCACTTTTGTGAAGGGAATCACATCTGCCCTCCTCCAGTCCTCGGGTACCACCCCATCCTCCCATGATTTGTTAAACAGGGTAGTCAGTGGTGTCACTAATTCTACCCTTAGTTCTTTTAGAATTCTGGGATGAATCCCATCAGGCCCCATTGCTTTGTCCACCTTCAGTTTTAAAAGTTCTTTCAGAACCCTTTCTTCTGTAAATGGGCTGGTATCAACTTCTGTATCCAGTGTGTTTCTACTGTTTGTTCTAGGTACTCCCCCTCTTCCTTTGTAAATACTGAGCAAAAATATTTGTTTAGTATCTCTGCCTTTTACAGTCTCCTCTGCCCACCTCCCCTTATTAAGCCTTACTATCCCTCCCTTGGTCTTCCTTTGCTCCCTGATGTACCTATAAAGGTTTTATCCCCTTCTTAACTGAGTTGGCTATCTTTTCCTCGGTTTGGGCCTTTGCTGTTCTGACTGCCTTCCCAGCTTCCTTTTGCTTTAACTGATACAGTTCTCTGTCCAGCTCCTTCTGTGATTCCTTGTACTTCCTGAAAAGCTTTCTTTTCTCTTGAACCTTCACTGCCACTTCCTTTGAGAACCATAGTGGTTTCTTACATCGTTTAGTTTTGTTTATTTGCTTCACACAAAGGCTTGTTGCCTCTGTGATGGCAGTTTTATTATTCCCATTGTTCTTCCACCCCTCCGTCTTGCCCATGTGCTAGTGCATTCCTTAGGCACTTACCCATTTGGCAAAGTCAGCCCTCCTAAAGTCCAGTACCTTTGCCTTTGTATGGCTTGACTCTGTGCTGTGTTTATTGTGAACCATACTGTTCGATGGTCGCTAGTTCCCCAGATGTCTACCCACTTCTACATCTGTGATCCTCTCTTCATCTCCATTTGAGAGAACCAGGTCTAAGATTGCTCCTCTCGAGTGGGCTCCAATACTAGTTGTCTAAGGCATGCCCCCTGTAGGGCATCTAGAATAACCCCACTCTTGAGTGGCTGTGGCAACTGCACTCCAGTTAACATCTGGCATATTCAGATCACCCATCAGCAATATCTCCCTTTTTGCCATACTAAGTATACTTTCTATCATTTCCTTGTCCATTTCCTCCCCTGAGAGAGAGTCTGTATCTAACCCTGTGCGGATTGTGGTGCCATTGCGGTCTCCAAATTTACCCACAGTGCTTCTTCTCCTCCCTTTTTTCTCTTTTGTTCTGTTACTTTGATTCCTTCCCTTATGTAAAGAGCTACTCCTCCTCCTCTTTTACCCTCCCTGTCCCTCCTGTAGATAGTGTATCCTGGTATGTTTATGTCCCAGTCATGGTTTTGTCGCGAACCATGTTTCTGTGACTGCCACAATATCCAGATGCCCGACTCAGGCCGAAACCACTCGGCCCCTACCCAGATTAATTTTACACCACAAAATAGGCATCTCTTAAAGAGACAGGCATGGAGGCTAACAGGGCACTCACATGCAAACACTTTTAAATCGCTAGGACACAGAACACTAGCCTGGCAGTGTGCATTTAGAGCAAGCCAAGGAAGACTTTTTGGGAACCCCCATTTGTGAGGGTTAACACATAATAAGTGCAGAGGTTTCTCAACACCTGAAGAGGCACTAACATATGTCACAGACAAATGTGAACATGACCGAGTTCTATGGAATAGTAATACAGAATGGTACCCAGGTGTGAACCCTGAGACAGGGATACACAGATGGTGTGAAGCAACTGGAGGGTCTGTGGTCCTGTGAGTAACTGGGAGTTGGTGGTAGACACCAAGCAAAGGACTAACACACTCATCTGTGAAAGGGAGTGCGTGAAATCTGTGGCGTCAGAGAGAGGAAAAGGTCATGCTCAGCAGGAGGAAGTGTTACAAGACAGTGGGCTTCAACAGGCACATATCTCACAATGTTGTGATAATCTCAGAAAAATAGTCTCTGTGAACCTGCTCCATGGTACCAGTTCTCATGTCACTGCCTGGCATGCTGGTGACCCACGTTTGTGCCCTGTGCTTGGGGCAGCAGGGAGGGTGAAGGAGTATAAAATTTATGCAGGCTGGTAGGTGGGCCCTTAGGGAGGTATACAATATTAATCGGTGCCAGATGAGAGCACTGGTCAATAGCCACCCATTTTCAAGAAGCACATGAAATATCTAGTCCCTCCTCCACTGCAGCACACTGCATTGTGTTCCATTCTCTCGCTCTCTCTCTCTCTCTCCAGTATATGCCCTGGCCAGGCAGAAATGGGGCTCAGATACTGGTGACTCGACAGGCTAGCCACTGACTCAAGTATACATAGACTGTGGATGGTACATGGACTAGAGGCATCAGAAAACACACTATCTCTCAGAGGGACCCTAAAATCACAAAAGCCCTAAGCACTGGCATTGACATGAAACTCCAAGCCTTCTGATGGGCATATTTGTGGGTGGGGGGTACAACTTGAACCACAACTACTCTTAGCCAGAAGTTCACATACTGAGCTCCCGTAGGGTGCCAAAAGAAAGGAAATCCATAACAAGAAATGTCATCAAAAACAGAGTGGCCTGCCTAATGACCTGATGGAACACATTGACTTTCTCCGCCAGTGACCTAACATTTTAATGCATCTATATTTTCCTGTCTGCCTTTTCTTTGTTTATTACTTTTTTCCTCCATTGCCCAGCCTTACCCCCATCTACTCTCATCCAGGTAAACTGCCGGCTCCATGGTCTGCTGCCACGCTCTAGAGATGTCCATTTTGTATCTCCATGGCTAACCCCCAAATTGGGCTTTCAGGGCACCCTCCAGTGTCTGAATCTGTTGGGTAGATGTCTTTGTGCCAGGCAAGCAGGCAACCCAGGGCCCCAGAGTGCCAGAGAGCATCATCGGTCATGGGTGGTGTTTTCTGTTTTTGTCCTTACCTGAGCTGTTGGCATAAACTGGCTGCCACATGCACACAACAGGCATGCAGCTCTGTCTCCCTCAGCCATCCCTGCTGTGTTTCAGCATCTGTGGGACCCCAGGTAGGGTTGATATTGCAGGAGTGGACAGCTTCCCACCACCTAGGAAGTGAGCATCTGCTGGGATGCTTAAATTGCTCCTCTTGCGGGCCATCCAGCACCCTGGCCTGCTCAGAACCCAGGTCACCAACAGCACAAGCTGGCAGCTGCAGCACTAGCACCAGTGGGCCAGCCATTCCTGCCTGCCTTTTCCATATTGCTCTTGCTATGCAATGTAAGAGTTATGCGAGATTTGTTCTTGAGCTAGTAAACAGTACTGTAAATCAGGTTGCTTCCTCCGCATATTTTGCTTCCAGTGTAAACATGGGACAAATGTGGTTTAATGTAACATAAATCTAACACAAACAAAATCTGCTCAGAGGCCCAAATCCCGCCATCAAGAAGAGCCCCTACTGCAGACAATGGCCAGGAACTTGGAAATTTGGTGGAATGCAGGCACATAACATCACTGTTCTCCCCTACGGTTGTGGGAAGTGGGAGGCACCTTGAGTTTAAATGGCTCTGGCTGCTAACCCTGGCCTGCAAGCTGGCCCCACCTGAATGGGAAGGCTGGTGATGGTGAGGATGGGTGCATGCTGTACTTGGGGCTAACAGTGATCAGTCCAGTAGTGTGAAGGAGCTTATGGAGAGGTTGCATGGCTCCTCTGTGTGTAAAGAGAACAAATATGCAAATAAAAATAGCAGAAGGCTGCTCATGGTGAAACATGCTCTAAAACTCGAAAATCTAAAAAAAAGGCTTACATCCCCAGCACCCTTACTGTCCCCCACCCTTACTGTCCAGCACCCTTACTGCCACCACCCTTACTGCCCACCACCCTTACTGCCACCGCCCTTACTGTCCAGCACCCTTACTGTCCACTACCCTTACTGCCACCACCCTTACTGCTCCCCCACCCCATACTGCCCACCACCCTTACTGTCCAGCACCCTTACTGCCCACCACCCTTACTGTTTTCAGTAAGATTAATAACAAGCCCACACAGGCTGGCAGCAGTGTTCCTTCTAAGGAAAACTCTTCAAAGCTATGTGGCCTCCACCTCTGACCTCTAACTGCTCAGTAAGTATTTTTGTACTTATAAAGAAAAAATTTGACTATTACTTCTTCATCCTTTCTTTTAAGTTTCAAAATGGACTTGCAAACTTCTGGGCAAAAGCAGCCTTTCACCATCTTGTAGGCAGCCATGCATTTCCATCACCTGTTCTATGCTAATGCACTCTGCTGATCAGTGGCAGAGTCAGTAGGGCACATAAGCAATAGACCAAGCCAGGGGTGCCAGTGGTGGACTGTGAGATGGTATCAGGCAGCTTTTACCTGGAGCGTTCACGAGTGATTTTTAAACTTAAAGGGACACTGTCAACCCTTTTGCATCACATAATGTCTAGTTAAAACCCCACATTTTATGATTGCTTACCTTCTCTAAAACTCATTAAAATTGTTGGTTGTTTGATATACTTCCTTTCTTATTGGAACTGAAATACATGGGAATGGTGCAATTACACCCAACCTTGTTTTGCTTCAAATCCTTGCTCTGCTCTTACTGCATACATCCTGAACCTTAGGAACACCCCCAAAAGTGCAGTCACCCATGATGCAATAGAGTCTTCTCCTCAGCATCATGAGTGGCTAGACTGTGTTACTGGAATTCCAAGTCCAGAAAAGATGCAGAGGAAGTTGATAAAGAATGTAAACAAACCTGTTGATAGCGGTAACACCAGTATGGCATGCAGTCTGCTTTTAACTTTAAAGACAAAAAGGAATCAGAATCAAACTACTAGCTACATCAGCAATCTCTACAGAATGTGAGCACCATAACAAGTGTTTTTTTAATCTAGGGACAATTTGAAGCGGGGGTTGACAGTATCCCTTTAAAATAAAGGATGAATAGGTAATGGAACAATTTTTATTTATATACAGAAAATGCCAACTGGGAGGACAGAGGTCAGAGGCTGAGGAGACACAGTTTTTACTTAAATTTCAGTTTTAGAGCAAAAGCACTTAGACAAGCAGTGGTGGCACCAGGCTGGGGTCAGACAGGAAGCATGTCCCACAGTTTCGGTCAGAATCTGTTGAGGCCAAGTGGTGCAAATTGCCAGTATGGTCTAGATTCTAATTCTTCCCATGTGCCCAGTTACACAGCCTCTGTGCCCTGCTTGTGCCACAGTGATCCTTGATACCTGGAGTCAACACTGGAAACAAGAATGGCTGACATTTTCATAAGTTATAGAGGGAGACACTAAGATGCATTTCTCCTGGAAACCAAGCGCAGTCTTTATGCAGGGCAGCTGCTTAGAAAATGACTAATAACCTGTACATTTTTCTCTGCTGTTGCATTCTGCTTAGTGTATCATCCTCCATGAGACATTCTGCATAATCTCACCTGAACACTGTTGTTGTTTACTCAGTGTCAGTGCCATGGAGTCATCCAGTCTCTCATGTTCATCTTTGCATAAGTCTGTGTCGGTTGCAAATGAAAAACAAATATAATTGTTGGTTCCTCAGGGTTACTTGGTCTCACATTCATACAGAGTATTTTAATTCTATTTTCAGCCTCTTACTTACTCAGGGTCTCCTTTCACCACCACCACCACCAGGCTCTACTCCCAAATTATTTTTATTTATTTATTTTATTTTATTGAAATCTAGGATTACAGATACCTTTGAGCAGGAACTGTTCATTTACAAAGGTTCCACGTCGAAGAAATGGGGGTATACATACATACAAAGGTCGACAAAATTATACATAGTTACACAATAAAAAGAAGCAAGAAACAGGCTTAGGAAATTCCAGTAATTCAAAATGTGCCAATGTTGGGTAGTGTGACATACCAGCCAAGGGCACTCTTAGAAATACGCTGCTGGTGAGAGGAAGGGGTATGCAGGCAAGCCGTTGTCAGAGGGTGAAGTGTGAGGGTAAGGGGTAAGAGCACTCAAGGGGAGGGAGGAGGATAAAACTCAGTAAGTGCCCTGGGGGTGAGGAAAGGAGAGGGGTGGGCAGGGTGAGTCAGAAGAAGGGAATGGCAGGGGAGGTAGCTGTCCAGACAAAGAGGAGGGCAGTGAGTGTGGGGCCCCAGATTAGGGCGAAGCAGTCACAATGACTAGCTGAAATGAGATGAAGTCAGAGTTGTCTCTTAAAGAGGCCAAGAGCAGCAGCAGTAAGAGTTTCTTTGTTGAGAGTATTGTACCACTTTGGGCGCCTGTGGACAAAGGCCCTCTGGCCCATGGTGGTCCGGCATCTGGGGCCAAGGAAGGTTAGGTGAACTTTTAGTTCGCTGGGTGCTGTGGTGGTCAATAAGGAGCTTTTCAATGCCGGGGCATGGCCGAGAGGACTTTTTGGCTAAGAGGCAGGTTTGATACTGTATCCAGCTGATGAGAGGAAGCCATCCTGCCCAGTGTACAGGTCACAAGTGTGTGTAAGACAGTCAGCCCCGTTAGAAGCCTGCATGCTTTGTTGAGTGCAACTGTAATTCTGTGGAGGACAGAGGCAGAGCCATAGATTGATAGCCGTAATCAATGATGGAGGTGACAGAGCTGTTGATAGCCAACCGGAGAGTGTCAGGAGTCATGCAGTGTTTGTGCCTGTAGAGCAGGCCTATACAGATGTTGGTGGCTTTAGTGACAGAATCTATGTGCCGATGGTAGGAGAGTGAGCTGTGCAATGTAACACCTAGGTATCTAAATTCAGGAACGTGTTCAAGTAAGGTCCCTGTTTGGTTTAGGATGGTGAGGTCACGGGATCTGTACTTACTTCTAGCAATGTAGAAGGTCATAACCTTTGTTTTGCTGTAGCTCATGACCAGTTTGTATGACTTGAACCATTCTTCGATGCGCATGAATTCAAGCTGTAATTGTTTCTCGAGGCAGCACGTTTGGTGGTTGGTGAACATGACTGTGTCATCGGTGTAGAGCAGTCATTTCTGGTGGCAAACACTAGGAAGGTTGTTCAGGAAGAGGCTGAAGAGTAGTGGCCTCAGATGGACCCTGTGGGACCCTGAAAGGACTGGCTTTTCTTCCGCAGTGACACTGGCAAACCTAACCTGCTGGACCCCTCCCAAGGTAGCTTGAAAACCAGAGCAGCGCTTCATTGGAGAGCTCAGTGTTTGATAATTGCTTGAGTAGGAGTGGGTGGTTCACAGTATCAAAGGCTTTCGTAAGTTTGATGAATACTGCCCATACTCAGTTTTCTTGATGAGAGTGGTATGGATGAAGCCCGTGAATTCTAATAGTGCAGTGGTGGTACTGTGCCCTTTTCGGAAACCATGCTGCTCAGGATTTGTCACTTGACCCTCATCTGTCTCTGCCCTCCTTGGCTCACCCCTCCCCAAGAAATGGGGCTTTGCCTCCTGCTCCTCAGCTGAGGATGCCTGAAACTCGGTTTGTAGTGGCTGGATGGAGCACCTGTAAGCAGTTTCTTGTGATCTTTAGGAGTGTCAGGGCTTCATCTTCCCAATTCTAGGGCACTTTTCTGCTTTCTGGGGTGAAGTTTTTCCTCCCATCTACTGTACCCAGGGCTTGGTGGAACAATACACTGTGCTACCCTCTGACACCTGCACGATACTACTCAGTCTTCCTGGACAACCCCAAGGGCTGCTAGTGGGGCAGAGAGTGAGGCAGGCATTCTTTATTTATTTATTTAAGCCCCTCCTGGCATCTACGGGTATTCCAGATGGTAGTAACTTTATTTATTTATTTATTTAGCTTTTGTTAACCAGGTAAGTACACTAGACAAGACATTTGCCTATTTTCATATGCGACCAGGAGAGTACAGAAAATAAAGTTCACATACATAGGCCAACAATATGCAGATACAGTCAGATTACAGATTCAGGAAAAGCATTATACATACAAAATAGAAATGCACAGTAGGACATGTCTATAGAGATACATAGGAACGCATAGGAGGACATGTCTTTAGAGATACATACAGTACAAGGATTATACAATTAGAGGTGCAACAAATACTTTTATCTACAACTACAGGAGCCCTGATGAGTGGTGCACAGTCAGGGGCATTCCCAGTTAACAGGGTAGGGGCATTGAATGCAGAGCCAAACCCCACGAGTCCAGCAAGGCAAGAAGAAAGTAAGGGAAAGTGCCGGGGGTCAGGTGCAATTAAGGAGGCTTGGTACAACCACGCAGAGGAGAGTTTAAGGTGATTCCATAGGGAGGATCTGAGGAATGCTTGTGAGGGGAGGAGCAGACCAGGACTAGAGCGAGTTCCACAACCTGGGTGCACATGAGGCAAAATCTCTGTCTCCCATTTGTGTGAGTGGCAGGTATCTTAAGGGCAGCCAGGCCCAGTGACCTAAAGGAATAGTGAGAGGAGGCAGCCAGTACAGGAGCTCCACCAGCCTGGGGGTGCCAGTGCGAAGAACCTTGCCCGTGAAGCACCCCAGGACAAAGTCTAAGTGATTAGACAGAGAGAGCTAGTTCAGCTTGCTATACAGGTCACAGTGATGGGTAAGATGAGGGAAGCAAGAGCAAAGTGGCAAATATTATTATAGGAGACAGACCACCTACCAAGGTGCACTTGGAGAGTGCGAGCAAACAGAAGGAGCCCATAGCAGAGGGAGGGAAGGAACACCCTCGAGCCAGTGCCAGACGTGTTGTGGGGGTGAGGTTGCACTTTGTTCTGTAGGCCATACCCATTTTGCAGTTAACAACTTTATATACATTCTGGATATGTTGCCCAAGATCAAGCTGTAGGTCGAGTGTCACGCCAAGGCTCTTGAGGGTACTAGTGACATGAACCTGAGCACTATCAATTCCAGTAATACACAAAGGGCAGGAAGCGTGTGATCTTAGGGATCCAAATAGCATGGCCTGGATTTTATTAAGATTGAGAACCAGCTGTGAGGACGAAATCCAGGTTTGGATGTGCCTGAAATCCTCACTCAATTGGCGGTTAATATCCCTGTGTCCTGAGAATGAGTAAGGATGTCCAGATTGTCTGCATACAGGATGGATCTGCAGTGGACAGTGGAAGCGGAAGGGCATTGACAAAAATGGAGAAGAGCAGGGGCCCCAGAACTGAACCCTGGGGGACTTCTGTAGATACAGTAGTGGTGCCGAGAGCACCTTGCTGTATTTGACACACTGCTGTCTACCTTACAGGTAGTTGGAGAACCAGTGATGTACCGGTGGGGACAGACCAAAGGATCTGAGCTGAGAGCAAAGCAGGGTATGGTCCACAAGGTCGAAGGCCTTGGATAGGTCTATGAAGACAGCACCAGAGAGTTTACCCTGATCCATAGCTGTTCTGATTCCGGAGGAGACTGAGACTAGGGCAGAGGATGTACTATGCCCTTTCCGGGCTCATGCTGCGCTGGTGACAGCAGCTCGTGGTAATGAATATAATCCAAGAGTTGCATGGTTACCACTTTCTCAAGCAGCTTACTGACCGCGAACAAAATGGCTATCGGACGATAGTTGTCTAGCATTTTAGGTTGCCCTGCTTTAGAATGGGGACCACCACAGACACTTTCCATATATCAGGAATAATCCCAGATGTGAGGACCAGTTGAAAACATGGGCCAACAGGGAGAGCAATGAAGAAGGCACCAAGACTGAGGAGCTTTGGTTCCATACCATCGTGGCCAGCACGGAAAAGGGAGAGACCAGAGAGCAATCGCTGCATCTCTTGCGCCATCTCTGCCTTAAAGTAGAAGGGCGGACGGGAGACTGGGTAGTGCCCAGGTCACAACCAACACATCCACTAGTGGGGTTAGAAGAGGTTAATGCAGACAAGTCAGAGAAATGCAAGTTGACGCATTTGCGATGGTAAGAGGATTGTTGCAGCTGGAACCATTGATGAGTATGTTAGTGGTCTCACAAGAAGAGGAACCACTAACAATGTTTTTAATATTCCTCCAGAAACTCCTAGGGTCCCTGGCTGAGTTCAGCAGGGCATTTTGCAGTATTCACTTTTAGCAGAATGAATGGCTTTTCTACACTCGTTTCTGAGCCTCCTGTACCGCTGAAATATGACCTGGTCCATCGTGACCTTAAAGTTGGCCAACACTTATCTCTGGCCTTCATGAGGGCAAGGAGGCTCCCATGCAACCACTTGGTAGCAGACCCTCTAACCCTCCGCCTAATGAGGGGGCATGCTTATCCTGCAGTGACCCAAAGGCACTGAGAAAGTGACCAACTGCTGTGGAGGTCCTGGGCATTCACACCTCTCACCAGTCAGTATGCAGGAGATCATCATAAAATGAACCGAGGTCAAACCTGGGAAAGTCCCTAACCTGAATGATTTTATGAGGGATTTTCAGGAGGAATCTTCCATACGCAGTACACTGGGTGTGGTCAGAGATGGAGTCAGGAAGGATATCTGACGAGCTAATCCTCACAGGCCTGTTGGACAAGACCCAGTCCAGGAGGGAGCATGAACCTCCAGTGGATGGCCCATCTTGTTGGTTCCTTGATGAGTTGAGACAGCGAAAGCCCAGCAAGGAGAGGCTCATGTGACTTGGTATTACCACCAAGCCAGTTTAAGTCAAGGTCACCCAAGATCATTAGCCGTTATGCCCAGTCATCGAACCAACGGTATCAAGGAGGTAGGACAACCCTCATGTGCTCCCATTGGGATTATACATACATATAATGTGTAACCGTATTCCGAGTAGCAGTACTGTGTGAAGTGATTCACCAACTTTGGTGGGAGGGAGCAGTGTACAACCAGAAACACAGCCCCAGAAAATTAAAACTTATTACCTGGGTCCCAGAGGGTGTTTTCAGGAGATGACAGCCTTACTTAGCAGCGAGGGGCATACAGCAACTGTGGGGCAGACTTAATTGGTACAATCACACAATGCCATAAATAAAGTCCACTGTCCATTCCAGGTTAAGAAGAAGAAGAAAAATATGATTTAATTGAATAAATTTGTTTAAGTCACTCCACGGAGCGTGGGGCACAAATTACACAGTGGTTAACCTTCAGCGCAAGCTGCCAATATACTCTGCAGCAACATTTGGGTTTCAGAAACTCTTACGCTGTGGTGCTCCCTCAGGGACAAACAGGCTTCAAAATCCTGGCAGCAGCAAACAGAGCAGCCTGAAAGCAGGCCATAGAGCTGATTTTCTCTCCTGAATTCACTCCTGCACAAAATGTACTTTATTTTCCACATTTTCTGGGATTTGACTCACAGGCCATAAATCCTTTGGGAAACAGACACAAAAATCCTAAAGTCTCCTAACACTATACCTCCTGTGGATAGAAGAATGGACAAGAGGTATACACTTTCAGGCTCAGACACGGAGTTCTTATATCAGTAATGCAGCCATGTTGGTGTAGTGCAGGCTGCTGCCTGTGACAAGGCAAATATTCCCTTAGCTTCACACCCCCAGACAAGGACTCCAGGAAGACTGATGCCATGGCAAAGAAACAGTACATGGTATCTTCTTTGGGACTCAGGCAGGTGAATTACATGGCCTATACAGCCAGGTACCAGAAGTCCAGGTGGGACACTGTGCTGGCACTGGCTAAACAGGCCTTTCCCCAGCTAGTCAAGGGCGGGACGCGGTGGCTGCAGATGGGATTGAGGCATCTAAGTTCAGTTTCATGCTGCTGTGGACTCTAATGATGTGTCATCAGAGTCATGGCTACAACTGTGGCTCTTAGGAGGATGGCTTGGCTCAGATGTACTAGCCTCTCATAGGACACCCAGGCTAAGGCCATGGATTTTCCTGTAGTGGGTAATTCTCTGTTTGGGGAGCAGACAGAATTACATGAAGAAAATGGATGAGTAGGACCACTTACAGGAGTGCTCAGGCCAAGAGAGGCAGGCAACTCCTCAAAGGCAGCAGTCTAGGGGCAGGGGCAGGATTTTTCAAAGGCCTTTTACCAAGCACAGGCCTCTTCTTCCTTTTCTCAGAGGGGTTCTTCAGAGGAAAAGGCAGAAGGGGAAGAGTAGGCTGCATCCACTCCTCAGCCCTAAAGCCCCTGCCAAGCAGACACCTGATAGACCTGCCGGGTCAACTCTGCTATTCCAGTAGGGGCAGGCTGGCTTACTTTGTCCAGGACTGGATGTCTATTACATCAGACAAGTGGGTCCTGAAAGTAGTAAGCCAGGGACTGGTTCTCAACTCAGAAAATTTCAAAGATGAGAGCCAGATCTTTTCCACCTGCAAATCTCTCGGAGACCCTTGCCCTAGAGGCAGAGGTTTCTTCTCTTCTAGCCTAAGAGCCATAGAGAGTACATACTCTACACTGGGGCAAGGACTGTACTCAGGTACTTCCTGACCCTAAAAAGACAGGGAGTGGCGACCCATCCTAGAACCTAAGATATCTAAACAAACATCTTTTAAAACCAAAGTTCAAGATGGTAACTCTGGAATAATCCTTCCCTCTCTAAGGCCGGGGACTGGCTAGCCTATCTGGACCTCAAAGATGCCTACTTTCACATTCCCATCAGGTACTCCCACAGAAAGTACCTCAGGTTCAGAGTTGCCCTCAGGTCACTATCAGTTCAGAGCAATGCCCTTTGGCTAACCTCAGCCCCAAGGGTTTTCACAAAGTGCTTGGCAGTAGTAGTTGCCTTTCTAAGAAGGCAAAAATTTCCATTTTCCATATCTGGACGATTGGCTAATAGTGGGTCAGTCTCCAGACCAAGTCAAGTCTCACCTGCAAGTGACCCAGCAAGTGCTCACTTCTCTAGGATTTCTTTTCAACCTTCCCAAGTCAGTTCTCGAACCAGTCCAGCTTCTTACCTTTATAGAGGCAGAACTGGACACACTCAGAACAAGAGCCTTTCTTCCTCTAGAAAGGGGAGGGTTCTTATGGAACTAGCCTCTTTCAGCCTTCAGGTATTTGACCAGCAAGGCATTTCCTCCAGCTCTTGGGCCACATGGCAGCTTCAACAGCAGTGGTTCAGGGGCAAGATTCCAGATGAGGGATATTCAGTTCCACCTGAGAGCTTTTTGGTCTCAGAGGAAGGATTCCTTACCAAACTGATCCCAGTGACTTTGACCTTGATCCAAGCCCTCCAATGATGGCAGGATCAGGACAATTTAAGACAAGGTGTTCCTTTTGTTACTCAGCCTTGTTCAGTGGTCCTTATCACGGGCGCTTCTCTTCTGGGCTGGGGAGCCCATCTGGGGTCCCTCACTGCCCAGGGCTGTAGTCCCCAAGAATCCCTTCTCCATATCAATCTCCTAGAGCTCAGGGCAGTTTTTCTGGCCCTAAAACTTTCTCTCAGTCAGTACAGAGCAAGGTGGTTCAGGTCAGAACGGACAACACCACCACCATGTGGTACATCAATAAGCAGGTCCACGGCCTTGTGCACAGAAGCCATGAAGTTGTGGTCCCTGGCTTATTCCTGCAGACCTCTCTGGTAGCAGTTCACCTTCCAGGGAAGGACAATGTGCTAGCAGATGCACTGAGCAGGATCTCTCAGGACCATCACGAATGGTCCCTGGATCCTAGTGTTGAAAGTGATTTTTTCAAGGTGGGGCACTCCAGAGATAGATCTCTTTGTAGCCCCAGACAATCACCAACTCCCTCTCTTTTTGTTGCAGACCTCCAGTCTTGGGCTCAGTCCCCTGGACACCCTGATTCTGAATTGGGAAGGGAAGTTTCTGTATGCCTTCCCCCTTCACTCCTGTTCAAAGTTTTAGTTAAAATAAGGTCTCAACCTTGCAAAGTGATTCTGATTGCTCCAGATTAGGCCAGACAGCCCTGGTACCCCTGTTGCTGTCCCTAGCAGTCCATCTTCCCTGTCTCTTCCCAGGAATTACAACCTGTTATCTTCTCAGGGAGGGTTTGGTACTCCAATCTTCAGTCTCTCAATCTCAAGGCATGGCTCTTGAAGAGTTAGAGTCTGCAGATCTGCATCTTTCCCAAGGGGTTCTGGATATCCTCAAGGCTTCTAAAAGCCCTCCACCAGAAAGACTTATAACTCCAAATGAAAGAGATTCAGCATTTGGTGTTCTAAGAAGACATATTTCTCAGACACTGCTGGATTGCCTACAGTTCTGGATTATATGGTCCATCTTAATGGCCTAGGCCTCAGACCAGCTACTGTCAAGGTACACTTGTCAGCTGTTTCTGTGTTTTTGTCTGTGGGAAGTCTTCCTCACTATCTTCTCATCCTATGTTCTGTAAATTTTTTAAAGGATTGCTTCACACCAATCCTCCTTTTAGAACCCTGCCCTGCCTGGGATTTGAATGTTTGCTTTGCTCAACTTATGCAACCCTCTGAGCCTATGTCTTCAGCAGAGCTTAAGTACTTGACTTGGAAAACTGTGTTCTTGGTAGCCATTACCTCTGCCAGGCGTATCAGTGAATTACAAGCCCCTCATTTCACAGGGATAAAGTGGCCCTTTGAACCAATAGAATGTTCTTGCCCAAAGTGGTTTCAGACTTCCATTTAAACCAATCTATGTCTCTTCCTGTTTTCTTCACTGATCATTCTTCCTCAGGAGCAAGGAGGCTACACAGTTTAGATGTTAAAAGAGCCCTTAGTTACTACATAGAACGTACCAAGGGTCACATGTTTGACTCCCTCAGTTGTTCCTCACTTATGAAGAAGTGGGAAAGGGCAAACCTGCCACCAAGAGATCTATTGCCAGGTGGATTGTATCTTGTATACAATTCTGCTATGAAAACTTGGAAAAACTCGACCCTCAGGACTGAGGGCTCATTCCTAAGAGTACAGCTGCTTCCCTGGCTGCTGCCAGGGATATCCCTCTCTTAGAAATTTGTCAAGCAGGCACCTGGAAAACAGTCCATACCTTTACTAAGAATTGCTCTCTGGATATCCAGGCTAGGAGTGATGCTCGGTTTGTCACAGTGCTTCAGAACCTATTCCCAAAGTAGGTTCTGTCCCTCCTCCATGGAGGTACTGTTTGGTAGTGTGCAATATGTCAGAATACAGCAAGACCTCATGTTGTTTGAAGAAAAAATTACTCACCTTAGTAATTATGTTTCTTCTAATGGAGTCTTGCTGTATTCTGACCTCCTGCCTCCCTCTCAGAACCTGTTTTGTGAAGTGGGTGGGCAGGTGCAATGTGCACCCCAGGGGTGTTTTTGTTCATACCCTCCTCCTCCTTTTTGTTTGGGTGCTGATTTACTGTTATTTGTATTAGATTGGTTTTGGTTTTTGGGTTTCCTGACTTGAGTCTTCCTTGGGAATCAAAATTTTTTCTGCCAGTTGGCTAGTAAGATTTTTACAATTTCCATAGAACTTTTAGTTAGTTGGGCTCGTAAGAATCTTACGGTTTGAGTTTGAAACACTCCAGACAGAGACTTCAACCGAGCTTGAGCTCAGCATTCTATGCCCTGCATAGAAAGTTAACTCTTTGTTCTCCGGGGCTGTTCAAATGTTGGGAATCACTGCAATTGTCAGAATACAGCAAGACTCCATTAGAAGAAACATAATTACTAAGGTGAATAATTTTTCTTAATGCTGCTGAAGAAGTGGAACTGCATGAGATCAATCAGATGATGCTAAAAGATAATTTAGAAGCACTACCAACTCAGATGTCATGCACTCCCTGACGCTCAAGTTTTCTCCAGCTTGGGGTGAGGCGTGCATGCAAAATCCATACAACAGCGCCATCTTAATGGCACATTTTAATACCATACAAAGTCTGTGGACAGCCAGCTCGGAGCCTAGTTGTAGTGTGTAGCCTAAAAGTATGACTTAAACAGTACACAGCACCATCTACGGTGCCCCTTTAACTCTAAAAGCAGAAACATCCCAACTGGGAAAACCATAACATTGTTTAGGCTATTAGAACAGGAGTAAGAGATAAGAACTCAGTGAGCAAACAGCACATCTTGGAGAAAGAAATTAGAAAAATTATAGTCTTAGAGCAATGGTGGGGTCCAACAAATTTCGTAGTGCAATCTTAATAAACAATGTCTAGAAGCGACTCCCACACAGCTTAGTTTGCATCCATATGATGCCACTGAGAAGCTCGAAACTTTAAGTCCATACTCACAGTTTACATTTAATAAAGCCTAATGTCCCCTGCTCCCTCCTCAGATGATCTGTCCTAGTCCTATTCTTCTGTGTTAGCTGCTAATTTGGCCACACACAGTCCAGCTGCTTTTGGGTCTGTAAGCATACATTTTACGTCTGAAGGTGAACTGAAGTCTGACTGGGAATGACAGTCGGCAAGTTACTTCCATGTTTGGAGCTGCTGGTCACTCCCTCAAAGGCCTTGTGCCTCTTACGCGTGCAAACAAATAATCTGTGAAGAATACATTTCTGTTCCCCTCCTTTGTAATGGGATCCTGATCACGTGCCGCTTCAGTATGCAATCCTGCATTCTGATGAGTGGGTAACAATTAAAAGGGTTTGAGGCCTTCTCCAGAAGTATGAGCATGCTGCGTAGTAATGCAGTATGCCTTCCTCAACGCTGAGGCAAAGCCTAACCCCAGCGCCTATAGCATCCATCTCTCCAGAAAAGTAGCAGGATCATCGCCTTCAGTCCCCTCCGGCATGCCAATTATACGAATGTTGCCAACTTAACAATGTTCTCTAATTGCTCAATCCTAGTTTTAAGCAGCTTTTGTTCTTTTAAAAAGCTGCTGCAGAAAGTGCCTTGCCTGCCGTCTTATTCAATTCCTCAACATTCTGAGCCATTGCATCCGCTGCACTCTCCACTTTCACTAATCTCTCACAGTAAGCGTCTAATTTTTTATCAAGTAGATTAATCAATTCAGTAAGTGTAAGCATTTTGTATTGTATAGTGATTGTAGGGACTCCAAAGTGGCTGGCTGATCAATCGATGGTGTTGGCGGCATGATGGGCCCAGACTGCTTGACAGACCCACTGCTGATGTGTCTCCTTTTTGCACATTTTAGGTCTACCCATAGTTAAAAGTTGATTTTGTAAGTCTTTGCTACTAGTAGACTTGATAAGTAAAAGAAGATAGTTGCAATCTCAATCCAAAACAATATTTTTAGCTTGTTTTTGCAATGGCTAACAGGGAGCTGACAAAAAGCGTCTTCCTAGCTGGGATGTTGGCTCTGCCCCTCTTCCCGGTAGTAATGTGTTGAGAGTATAGTCTTCCAACATATGTTTATTGATCTGGAACTCAAGAAATCTATGAACAAACACTGAAGTGCAGTAGTAACTCATATAGGGTGTATGCTGGTAGTTTTTTTTTTTTTAACTTTATATTAATTGCTTTTTGCAAAGGCAACAAGATACAGTACAGTCATCTGTAAGGCATCAAATACTGTAAACATATTACAGAAACATCCAGTGTACATCAGGATTAAAAACAATACAGAATTGCATAGGAAATGGGGTGAAATACAGAAATACGTATTATACATTAATGTACCAGAATAGCAATAGCAATCTAAGGCTTTTAGGGCACTAACCCAAAATGTGTCACATTGACATAATATAAACTCAGCATCTAGTGTTGATACAGTATGTCCCCAAATCCAGAATGGATACCTTCACCTAGTAAGTGCCTACTTAAACTGCCCACACATCCTTACAGTCTGTACTAACAAGACATCAGAAAGGGAAATAAGGGCCTTTAAATGCCTATTTAACTGAATTTTTGATTCTTAGAACTAGTAGTCTGTATAAAGTAAATGTCTCAATGTTAGGTAAAGAACCAACTGTTTCTATTCATTCGATTAGCTATGAAAACAGTTCAAAACAATTCAAGCATTGTACTTCAGTTCAGACAGAGTATATGTCTTCAGAGTATGTCAGGTCTCCTCATCTGAATTATCGGGTCATTGTCCTTCCGATACTTGGAACTCCCGAGTAATGGTCTCCACCTTTTCCCAGCCTCCGCTGGATCGCTGAATTGAAACGTGCACCCGCCATAATGGATCCGAAGCCTGGCGGGCATTACTAGAGAGTGGAAACCCCAGGGCTCTAAGCCGGGCCCGACCTGAGTCAGATTTTTCTGTCTTGCTCGTGTAGCAAACGACAGATCTGGAAACAAGTGAACTGTCCTCCCTCAAAAGTCAATCCGTCAGCTGATCTTGCAGCCTGCAGCATCATGTCCCAGATCGTGGAGCTAGCTGTAATCAAAAGGATCACTTCGTGGTGAGTCTCCACATGGATCAGCAGCCTGGGGTGTTATTCTGAAGACTTTCCAGAGGTATTCGGCCAACATATCTGGGGGTAGATTTAACACCTCAGGAGCCACGAATTTGAGAAAGGTAATGAGCTTTTGCCCCTTCGGTCCCCCTCAGGAAGGCCCACAATGCGGATATGAGAGGCACGATTAGAATTCTCCAGTGCTTGAGCCTGTAGCGCAGCTGGGCATTCTCCTGGACCAGCTTAGAAGTTGTGGTTAAAGCCTGGGTTGCCACTTTCTCTGCTGATGTGGCGTATTAATCACCAAAACAATTTTAGCATCCTGCTCAACAAATCTTTGGATCTCGACTCCACTTTGATATCAATAGCTTGCATGGCTGATTGCGCTTTCCATGGAGGTTCTGATCCAGTAGATGTTGAGGTGGTTAGGGCCTGGTCTAGTACAGTAGGTTGAGTTTTGTTCTGCTTCCAGTCGTTTTTGAGTTCTTCCCATGGTTTAAATGTAGTATCACTGGATTCAGAGTACTGATGTCTGTTCAGATCTCTAGTTTTTATTTGCTTCCTCTGACTTGTTAGTAGGTTTTTAATATATTTTGTTGCTATGTAGAACTGTTCTAAGGTATGTCTTGCCAGATAGCTGCTCAACAGCGCCCCTATGCTAGTAGTTTAACTATTTATTTATTTTATTTTATTTGAATTTTGGTAACGGGTAAGCCCACTGAGATAAAAAGTCCCTTTTCAGGGCGACCGAGGAGGGTACAAGAGGAGGTACAGATAATACAAAATAAAGCAAGATAAGTGTGCAAAGACACTTGTACAATAGAATGTGGAGTACAATATATGTACAAAAAGGCATATATAAATAATAAGACACATACATTATATACAAATAATACAGTGAGTATAGATGCTGCAAAACAAGTGATGCAGATAAATACAAGTTGCTTAGGCAAGGTTATATAAACATACATAATTACATAAATGCAGAAAGTAGTTCAAACAGTGCAAGGTGTCAACAAGTGATTCAAGCAGAACAAAGGGACTGGGAGGCGTAGACAGTTAACAGAGTAGGACACAATGCAACCAGAGTAACCCCATGAACAACTCATGGGAGAGGTTGCAAAGGCCAAGTGAGGAAGGAGCAGGGAAGGGAGCAGAGCGAGGCAATGGAGGAAGATTCGAGTTGGATGGTAGGGATGGGAAACTATTAGTTACAGGTGCAGACTTGAGGGAAGATAGGTGGGATTTAAAAGAATTTTGAAGCAGTAAAAGAGGTACAGGTCAAAACAGTAGAAAGTGCACGTTCCGGAGGAAGGGCCCAGAAAAGGTGAAGGCACGCGACTCACTGCTAGGCAGGGTTTCGAGATGGAGAGTAGAGGTAGGTCAGTTGAACTTAAAGACCTAGTAGAGGTTTTACGTTGGATGATGTATAAGAGGCAGGGAGGAGTAAAGGTATGGACAAGCTTGTGGGTCAGGCAAAGGGTACAGTATGGAAGTCTGGCTTCAAAGAATGGCCAGCCAAGGGAATCAAGGACAGAACAGTGGTGCATCCTGGCATTAGCACCCAGGGCAACAAGCAACCCTGGGGTAAGCTACAGTCTAGCACCTGTAAAAAGCTTTCAGCTTAGTGTGTAGTCATGGTTAAACAATTAACAAAAAAAGCTTGCTTAAGTTTGGTAAGATAGGAGACTGGAGCAGAGTGGAGAATAGGGGCACCATAGGTGATGAGCGGGAGCAATGAGGAGGATGCTATGGCAAGTCGGGAGTGGAACTTAAGGTAGGGTATGAGGCGTACAGCAGCCCAAGCTTTTGGTGAATGGTCTTGACCATGGTTGAAACATATGCGCCGAAGGATAGGCAGGAATCCAGTGTGATGCCAAGATATTTAAAAGATTCAACCTGTCTAGAGGGTTCCTCGAGAGGAACTGATCACCAAGGGAGGCAGAGGGGTAGATTTAGGGGTCTGGTGGTAGAAGAGCATCAATTTTGTTTTCTTAGTGTTGAGTACCAAGAGCTTATTGAGGAACCAAGCTTCAAGAAGATGGAAGTCCTGTTGCAAGTGTAGATTCAACAGGGTAGGATCAGAAGAGGACCTGTACAAGATAGCATCATCTGTGTACAACTGAACTGATATGCCTCCACAGTGCTGTGGGAGTTCATTGATAAAGAGAATAAGAGAGGGCCAAGGATGAACCCGGGGACACCATCTCTTATGACACTGAAAGTGGAGGTATGTCTGGCCCACCTCATGCATTGGGTACGGCCGGAGAGATAGCTCGAAACCAGTTTAATGATGGGACATCGAGAACAAAAGAGAGGAGCATGTGGAGCAGAAGGTTATAGTTGACAAAGCCAAAGGCCTCAGTAAGTTCGACAAAATAGCATCAGTTACAAAGCCTTTGTCCACAGAAGAAAGGATGCCAGATGTTACCGTAATGAGGGGCAGTGTGGGTGCTGTGGGATTCTGGAATCCATGCTGGTTAATGAAGAGTAAAGTATTAAGCTCTAGGTATTGCTGAAGTTGTGCATGTATAATTTTTCCTATACTTTAGCAAGGGGCAGAGTATGGAGATTGGCTGGTTGTTCTCAAATGCAGAGTTAGGGCCACTCTTGTGAACAGGGACAACAATAGTGGCCTTCCACTTGGAAGGCACAGTGCTGGAGCAGAGGATTTGTTGATTAGGTCAAGCACAGGGTTGGCAATGGCGATGGCTCCAAATTTTAGGAATCAGGGTTCAGGGTGTCGAACCCTGGTGAGGAGGTTTCCTTGATACTCTTGAGGTGGTACATCACCTCATTCTGGAGTGACCAGTTTGGGATTGTAAAAGCCCACGATTGGGTGAAACATAGGAAGTTGTTTGTACATGTAAGTTCCGCACCAGCATTGATGTTTTGCATTTGTGGCTTAGTAAAAGACAAGAAGATTTTGCAAACTTTAAAAGCACTCTGTCTTCATTTGTGTGCATGGTGAGTGCCGTGGTTTCTTTTATCACAAGGCGAGGGAAAAGTCAGGCTCAGCGGGGTGAAGTGTTACAAGACAGTGGGCTTGCAACAGGCACATATCTCACAGTGTTCTGATAAGCGCAGAAAATATAGTCTCTGTGTAACCCCTGGTGGCGCTATCCCAAAGTCTACTACCCCTGCCTGCTGGACTAACAACAGGTTCGCGGGGCCTAAGTTTTCACGGTGGGTGCCTCCACCCAGAGGTCAGGGTTTGTAATGGTTGGCCTAGTTTGGTCACAGCCCTCTGGGACACTGAGACCCCCTTCTAATCCTCTAATGACCCACACAATGCACAGGAATTACAGTATGAATGCCCCACATGTACATGCAGTTCAACCATAAGGTACCACTTACCCTCGAGTTTGATTCTGAAGTTTGTCTCTGAGAACCCCTGTAAAATAAGGTTAATCATACACAAACCAATGCAATGCCTGCTACATAGGTACTGACACTTCAGATGGTTTAAAGTCAACAACATCAAATCTGGTTTATTTAGGGAAATGAAACATGGGAGGGGAGATCAAGTTGATTGGCAGAATTAAATCACAGTACTGTGCACCTACAGGGCCTTAAAGTCACACTCTGGGTACCCAGATTGGGGGAGACTAGCCAAGTCCGTTGCCCAGGGTTGGCCGGCAGGTGCAGGTGGATAGTGCCCTGTAGAAAAGATATGCACAATACCCAATTGTAATCTGGAGCCAAATGGCTCAGTCCTTGAAGAAATGAAATAAAGACAATTAGATGACACCTTGGTGATTGTTAACAGGTCGCAGGGAATGCCCTGATTTGTACTCACACTACCCCAAGCTGAGAACTTGATGAAGGTGGTTGTTCTGGATTGCCAGACAAACAAGGCATGGAGATGAGATTCTACTGGCAAGGCCCAACTGCTTTGACTAGCAGACTTGATTTAGTCCGATTAAATTCAGTTCAGCTTTCAGCATACAACACAAGGTGAAAAGAGCATTTGAATAGCTATCCCTCACACACATTCAACACATTTATATGTAAAGGAAATTACTATACCAGGCAGCTGCTCCTAGGTCCCGATCACATTTACTGCAAATATCCGTGAGTTCACAGCAGCTTCAGCTCCTGACAGACCGAGCGCGATTCAGCAATTTCTCCAATCTTCTACAGGGTGAGCCTGGTTTCAGCCTTCCTTCCTTTCAGTCGCCCCGGTTCAGTCCAATTCAAACGCAACAGCAACAGACCGACTTCAGGCCACTCCTTGCACTTCCCTGCGCAAAACTGTACACTACAGAAGCACAGAACTCCTTCTCTCCTCATGGTCACAACTGAACTGACCTCCCAGTCGCTAAGGCAGAGCATTTCCTTCGGCGCCACCCGATCCAGTTGGTGGACTCAGCTGTCAATCATTCCAAAGCTCTCTCAATTGGTGCAAAAAGGCGCCAAGGTCCAAAACTACACTTCCCAGAATTACTAGCTATACATTCCCATTGTAAACCGGCTCCCAAGAGTCCAAATTCTGGTAGGTCCAAACAGTCTCCATGTTATAGCTCCCCTAATCCCATTGGCCCAGCACAGCAGTTTAGGTCCAAAATGGAGGAGCAACACACACAAAGTCCCTATCTGCAATAAAGGCAGGTTAGACAAACTACAATATTACTAATTTTAGCGGATTACAGGCTAACAGTTATATCTTTCAGATGGGCCCTCTTTGCCTTTCAGAGACCGTAAAAGGAGTGATTAGTCTGCAGTTCAGGCGGGATTTGAGCAGGAAACCACCCAGCCCCAGGAAAAGCATTAGTTATGTCTGCAAGCAGACAGCTCTTAAAGAGACAGTATGTGGAGGCTCTACTAGCACTCACAGTGCCATTCTAACGGCTTAGCAGCCGAACACCAGCAGGCAAGGGGAACACTTAAGCAAGCTCCTAGGAAGCTTTTTAGGACCCCCTCTGTAGGGGGTTACACCTGTGAACCTGCTCCATGGTACCAGTTATCATGTCACTGCCTGGCATGCTGGTGACCCACATTTGTGCCCTGTGCAGGGCAGCAGGGAAGGTGAAGGAGTATAAAACTTAAGCAGGATGGTAGCTGGGCCCTTAAGGAGGTGTACAGTCCCAATCGGTGCTATATGCAGCACTGATCAATAGCCACCTATGTCCAGGAGGCACGTTAAATATCTGGTCCCTCCTCCACTCCCGGCACACCATTGTGTTCCATTCTATCTCTCTCTCTCTCTCTCTCTCTCTCTCTCTTTCTCCAGTATGTACCTTAGCCAGGCAGAAATGGGGCTCAGGTCCTGGTGACTGTGACAGGGTAGCCACTGCTCAAGTATATCGTAGACTGTGGATGGTACACAGACTACAGGCACCAGAAAACACTATCTCTCAGGGGACCCTAAAAATCACAAAAGCCCTGAGCATTAGCATTGACATGAAACTCAAGACTTCTGATGGGCATATTTGTGGATGGCGGAAGGGTACAACTTGGACCACAACTACTCTTAGCCAGAAGTTCACATACTGAGTTCCTGTAGGCTGCCAAAAAGAAGGAGATCCATAACAAGAAATGACATAAAAATAGAGTGGCCTGCCTAATGACCTGCTGAACACATTGACCCTCCCTCCCCCAGTGACCTAGGTTTTACACTGAGCCTCCTAGGCCTCGCATTTTGGGCAGCTGAGTATAGAGCATGCATCCATTTTGGATGCTTCCAAACTCAGGGAGTATGGGCAGCTGCTGTTGCTGTTACACAGCTTCCCCTGGTGGCCAAGGAAAAGAAAGACACGTGGACAGATTAATTGTGGGAGTGTGGTTGATGTTCATAATGATGTGGGACATTGCAGTGTCTTTGTGGCACAATGACCTGGGACTTGATGCTTGATGCACAGTCATCACATGTTCAGTTCCACATTGGCATGGAGAGAGCTGGCAGTGCTGTGGATAAATTTTGTTCTAGCCGGAACCTGGGATTTCTTAGTGTAGACCTAACATTTTTAAGTGCATTTGCATTTTCCTTGTCTGACTCTTTCTTTTTTTTGAATTATTTTTTGCTCCTTTGCCCAGCCCTACCACCATCTACTCTCACCCAGGCAAATTTCCGGCCCTATGGTCTGTCACCACTCTCTACAGACTCCCATCTTGTATCCCCATGGCTAACCCACCATGGTGGGCCTTCAGGGGCACCCCTCCAGTGTCTGAATCTGTTTGGTAGGTGTTTTGTGCCAGGCAAGCAGGCAACCCAGGCCCAGGTGCCAGAGGCATCATTGGTCATGGGTGGTGTTTTCTGTTTTTCTCCTTACCTGAGCTGTTGGCATAAACTGGCTGCCACATGCACACAACAGGCATGCAGCTCTGTCTCCTCAGCCATCCCTGCTGTGTTTCAGCATCTGTGGGACCCCAGGTAGGGTTGCTATTGCAGGGTGGACAGCTTCCCACCACCTAGGGAAGTGAGCATCTGCTGGGATGCTTAAATTGCTCCCTCTTGCGGCCATCCAGCACCCCTGGCTCGTTCAGAACCCAGGTCACCAACAGCACAAGCGGCAGCCCAATGCACTAGCACCAGTGGGCCAGCCATTCCTGCCTGCCTTTTTCCATATTGCTCTTGCTATGCAATGTAAGAGTTATGCGAGATTTGTTCTGAGCTGGTAAACAGTACTGTAAATCAGGTTGCTTCTCAGCATATTTTTGCTTCCAGTGTAAACATGGGACAAATGTGGTTTAATGTAACATAAATCTAGCACAAACAAAATCTGCTCAGAGGCACAAATCCGCCATCAAGAAGAGCCCCTACTACAGACAATAGACTGGAACTTGGAAATTTGGTGGAATGCAGGCACATAACATCACTGTTCTCCCCTACCGGTTGTGGGAAGTGGGAGGCACCTTGAGGTTTAAATGGCTCTGGCTGCTAACCCTGGCCTGCAAGCTGACCCCACCTGAATGGGAGGACTGGTGATGGTGAGGATGGGTGCATGCTGTACTTGGGGCTAACAGTGATCAGTCCAGTAGTGTGAAGGAGCTTATGGAGAGGTTGCATGGCTCCTCTGTGTGTAAAGAGAACAAGTATGCAAATACAATATAGAAGAAGGCTGCTCATGGTGAAACATACTCTAAAAACTCGAAAATCCAAAAAAAGGCTTAGCATCCCCCACCACCCTTACTGTCCAGCACCCTTACTGCCACCACCCTTACTGTACAGCACCCCATTGCCACCAATTCTTACTGTCCAGCACCCTTACTGTCCACTCACCCATTGTCCCCAACCTTACTGTCCAGCACCCTTACTGCCACCACCCTTACTGTCCAGCACCCTACTGCCAACACCCTTACTGTCCAGCACCCTTACTGTCCACTATCCTTACTGTCCCAACCTACTGTCCAGCACCCTTACTGTCCACTACCTTACTGCCACACCTTTACTGTACAGCACCCTACTGTCTACCACCCTACTGCCACCAATTCTTTTACTGTCCACCACCCTTACTGTCCACTACCCTTACTGTCCAGCACCCTTACTGTCTTCCCAGCACCCTTACTGTCCAGCACCTTTACTGTCCACCACCCTTACTGTCAACCACTCCTTACTGATTACAGTAAGATTAATAACAAGCCCACACAGGCTAGCAGTGTTCCTTCTAATGAAAACTCTTCAATGGAATGTGGCCTCCACCTCTGACCTCTAACCCCTCAGTAAGTATTTTGTACTCATATAGAAAAATTTGACTATTACTTCTCATCCTTTCTTTTAAGTTTCAAAATGAGGCTTGTGAGCGTCTGGACAAAAAGCCACCCATCGCCATCTCTTGTGGGCAGCCATGCATTTCCATCACCTGCTCTATGCTAATGTACTCATGCGGACCAATGGTTGAGTTAGTAGGGCACATAAGCAATAGAGCAAGCTTGGGGTGCCAGTGGTGGCTTCATGAGATGGTGGCACACAGCCTTACCTGGACATTCACAAGTGCATTTTTAAACTTAAAATAAAGGATAAATAGGTAATGGAACCATTTTATTTATGCACAGAAATACCAATTGGGAGGACAGAGGTTGGAGGAAGAGGACTCATAGTATATAACTATATAGGTTTCCTTTATTTTTTTTTTACTTAAATTTTAAGTTTTTAGAGCACAGCACTGAGAAAAGCAGTGGTGGCACCAGGCTGGGTCACACAGAAAGCATGTTCCGTAGTTCTGGTCAAACTCTGCTGTGGCCAAGTGGTGCAAATTGCCAGTGGGGTCCAGATTCTAATTCTTCCTGTGCCCAGTCAAACAAACTCTGTGCCCTGCTTGTGCCGCAGTGATCCTTGATACATGGAGTTGACCATGGAAACAAGAATGGCTGACATTTTGTAAGTTATAGAGGAGACACTAAGATGGATTTGCCATAATTTCTCCTGGAAACCAGTGCAGTCTTTATGCAGGGCAGCTGCTTAAAAACAACAGACACTAATAACCTTTGCATTTTTCCTGCTGTTGCATTTGACTCAGTGTGCCATCCTCCATGAGACTTTCAGCGTAATCTACATAGATACATAGATAGTGTCAGCAGATAGGGCCTATGGCCACCCAGTCTGCCATTTGAGCTTGTAAGTTCAGTTTATGTTTTCCTAGAAGTCTGTTGCCCTTACCCTGACCTCCAGAATTCCTTTATGTCTATCCCATGCATTCTTAAATCCTGTGATTGTTTCAGCCCCACCACTTCCTCTGGCAGGGTGTTCCACTTGTCCACCACCCGTTCTGTGAAGAAATTCTTCCTCACATTTCCTCTGAATCGTCCTCCCTCCAACTTCATCCCTTGTCCTCTAGTCCTGTAACATCTTTTGCTTAAAAATAGTGTATTCCTGCACCCTGTTCCTCCCTGTAAGATACTTATGCGTCTCTATCATATCCCTCTCTCCTCCTCTCCTCCAGGAGTACATGTTCAGTTCCTTCAACCTGTCCTCCTTAGGACTTGTGATGCAAATCCATGCACCATCTTTGTTGCCCTCCTCTGAACCTTCTCTAGCCTGTCTATGTCCTTACGTAGGTAAGGTCTCCAGAACTGTACACTGTACTCCAGGTGGGGCCTCACTAGTGTCTTGTATAGTGGAATTACGACCTCCCTTTTCCTGCTGGTGATGCCCTGCCTATGCATCCCAGCATCCTATTTGCTTTACCTGCTGCCTTGTCACACTGTTTCTCACCTGAAGTCATCAGAGATGAAAACCCCAAGATCCCTTTCCTGCTTGGTGCATGCTATATCCTCACCTCCAACTGATATATTGTGCCAGGGTTTTGTGCCCCATATGCATTATCTTGCACTTTTGCATTGAATTTCAACTGCCAAACCCTGACCATTCTTCAAGTTTCTGTAGGTCCTTCTCATTCTGTCTACACCCTCTGGTGTGTCTACTCTGTTACAGAGCTTTGTGTCATCAGCTAACAGTGAAATTCTGCCTTCTAGGTCCCATGAATGTCACTGATGAAGATGTTGAATAGGACCGTCCCAGCACTGATCCCTGTGGTACCCACTGGTCACTCTTCCTCTGTGGAGTGACAGCCATTTACCACCACCCTCTGTGTCCTGCTGCCCAGCCAGTTATCTACCCACCGCACTACTGTCCTGCTACACCCATATTCCCCAGTTTGTGTAATAGTCTTCTATGTGGCACAGTGTCAAAGGCCTTGCTGAAGTCCAGATAGGCCATGTCCACTGCCCTCCCTGATCCACCTCCCTAGTCACCCAGTCAAAAATTAGATGAGGTTGGTCTGACATGACCTCCCTGGTGAAACCATGCTGCCTTGGGTCCTGTAGTCCATTGACAACCAGATGTTCCACAATCTCTCCTTCAGTAGTGCTTCCATGATCTTACCCACTACTGAGGTGAGGCTGACTGGTCTGTAGTTCCCCTCCTCTTTGTTCCCACTTTGTATGGGGACTACATCTGCTGTCCTCCAGTCTTTGGGTACCTCCCTGTTTCCAGTGATCAGCTAAACAGGATAGCCAGAGGTTCAGCCACCACCCTCTTAGTTCTTTAAGGACCCTGGGTGCACCCCATCTGGCCCCATTGCTTTATCAACTCTTATTACTTCCAGTTCCTTCGGACCCTTTCTCGTGTAAAGGACTTGTGTCCATTTCTGCACCATTCTCGCCTTGAACTCCCTTCAGACCCATTACCTCCTTCTTCCTCAGTAAAGACTGAGCAGAAATACCTGTTCAATATGTCAGCTTTACTGTTGTCATCCTCCACGCTGCCCCATCCTCCCCTTCAGTCTCACTATCCCTCCTTTGCCTTTCTTTTTCTCTTATGTACCTGTAAAGGTTTCATCCTCTACCCAGTGATTTTGCAATGTGTTCTTCTGTCTGAGCTTTGGCTCACCTGAACACTGTTGTTGTTTACTCAGTGTCAGTGCCATGGAGTCATCCAGTATCTCCTGTTCATCTTTGCATAAGTCTGTATGGGTTGCAAATGAAAACAAATATAATTGTTGGTTCCTCAGGGTTACTTTGTCTCACATTCATACTGAGTATTTTAATTCTATTTTCAGCCTCCTTACTTACTCAGGTCTCTTTTCACCACCACCACCAACCTCTACTCCCAATTTAGGATTTGTCACTTGACCCTCATCTGCCTCAGCCTTCTTGGTTCCCTTCCAAGAAATGGTAGGGCTTTGCCTCCTTCTCTTCAGCTGAAGTGCCTGAAAATCTGTTTGTGTTGGCTGAATGGAGCACCCATGACAGCTTCTTGTGATCTTTAGGGAATGTTAGGGCTTCATCTTTCCAATTCTAGGCACTTTTTCTGCTTTCTAGGGTACAATCTTCTCTTCCATCTACTGTATCCAGCTAGGTGGAACAGTCCACTGTGCTACCTCTGACACCTACATACATGCATACCACTCAGTCTCACTTCAAGCAACCTCAAGGTGCTGCTAGTGGGACAGATAGTGAGGCAGGCATTCTTTTTATTTATTTATTTAGAATTTTGGTGACCAGGAGAGGCACTGAGCCGGAGCTCATTTCCAGGTGCACCTGGGGAACGGGGAAGGGTAGTGCAAAATACAATTAGGTACAAATGTTTTGTCTTATCATGACTCTGTTACTGTATTGTGCTCCATAAGGGTCTACCCTGTGCTCAGTATCAGGGCTTGCAGGTGGTTCAGAATGTGACCACTCACCTCTTGTTTTCCATTTGGAGATCAGACATATCCCTCCACTGCTGTGTGATTTGTGTCGCTGCCTATAAAGCAAAGAACAGGTTACTGTGTTCTTATTTTGGAATTCAGTACACTAAATGGAATGGGTTCACTTAACTGTGTTCTCCTGGTACCCTCAGCCCCAGATAGTACTCTTTGCTCCGGAAAGCAGGAGCTTTTGAGTGTTTGTTTGTATTCGAAGACAACTGAGCTCAAGAGCCCTTTTTCAAAAGTGCCCAAGTCATAAGTTGTTACACAAATAGTGAAGTAACATCAGCTAGGCCAGTACAAATACGCCATACATTTGCAGGTGCTAGATCCATAATAGAACATGCAAGTGCGCAGGTATAAGACACACAGCAACTGAGATGAACATCAAGTGCAGTTCAATTTAGATTCTTGAGGAACAAGGTTGATGCATGAGCTTGAAAAAGTCAGCAGAGGAGAGCACAGTCCTTAAGGGCAGCAAGTTTCAGGCTTTAGCTCTAGTTACAGATGATCATTGTCCTAGCACAGTTTTCCCTAAAGGCATGAGTAGCCTATTGTTCCCATGGAGTGAGTAGTGTATTTATTGTCAACCAGGGTGAAGAGGTTTTGGACACCAGGGACATTTGATCTAAAAGGGTTTTTGCATATTAGTGCTGCCTGGAAGGATGATCTGAGGTGGAAGATGGACAGTTAGAGGTCACGGTTGTAAGTGTCAGACTTTAAAGCAGCAGTATTGTTAGTAACCATGTAACTTTTTCAACAATAGTGTTTGTCTTGCAAAATATCAAGATACACATTTTTCTTTTATTTTCTTTCATTCCTGAGCCAAGATATGGGAATTTTGAAGTTCTTAAGAGTTTCTACTCCACTGCCATACCCATCATGAAAAATTAAATATCTTGGTACAGCGTTGTGCCTGTTTACCATCGAAAACATGTGGTAGTACCATCTTAATACAACCACAGTATGACACTAGTAGTACATTCAACAAGTAACCTCAACGGAAGAGATTTTAAAACTTGTGAATGGTGGTTGCAAGCTGTTTTAATATCTGACAAAATTTAACAATACACGAGGATGAATCTAAGCATGTCAAAATTAAATTTTGCTAACAAAAAAAAATGATGACATTTTATTTATTTTGTTGCCAACTAACATACGGCTGCCTTACATGAAGTGCAGAGCTGCAGGCACAGTTAAAGGCAATACTGATTTTCTCCTGTATGGTATTAATTAGTTAATTTAGTTTTGTTAACCAGGTAAGTCGGCCAGGAGGGAGAGGATTAAGCATCTGGAGGACAGCTGTCCTCTCCCAAGGAGAGAGCTTCAGCTGTGCCACTTTAGACTGCCACCATTTGGGCGTGGTGGCAGGGCAGTCAGAACAACTCAGGAGGAGACGTCCAGCCCATGCTGCGGCGTGAGCCTCTGCATGCACATACATGCACCTGCATCACTGCATGCCGCTGGACAGGAGAACCAGAACAAGGAACTGCCGGTAGGCTGCAGTATGAAGCCTTACTCTTACCCACTGCCAGCCTGCATTGTCACCAAGGACCGCCTCCATCTGGACCGTGCTTCAGGGGAAGGGATGAACCTCCCCTCATGGCCCCACCACAGGGGACAATCCATGGGGATATTGAGATAAGTCCTGGGTGGGACAGGCGCTGGTCAAATGGGGTAGAGTGCTGATGGCTAGCAACACCAGGGCTGAGAAAAAGCTTGATTAAAAAAGATTATTTAAGTGTATTGTTACTTACTCAATAGAAAATTGCATTTAAAAATAAAATGTATCCCCTCTGAAGATTGCTCCTTTAAGAGTGTCTAAGGAGTGGCGCGGCCTGCTGGGCGCAGTGGCTCACAGTGAAAGGATGGGGGCACCTCCATGCTTAAATGCTTTGGGGAAACCCTGGTATTGGACCCAAGTGCCTACTACCATGTTTCGCAGGTACTGTACTAGACAGGCTAGCCAGGGGCCCAGAGGCTCCAGTGAGCTTTCTGTCAGTGCACAAGGCGTAACTTCCTCAGTGCTGCTAGATGGGCTAGCCAGAGCCCAGAGCCTTGGGAACCCCTCATCGGTGCAACCCTGAGGTTATTCAGGGAAGTACTCAGTACCACAAGGCTGAGAAGTGAAAGGTGTGTCTGCCATCTCAAAGGCATAGTCTCTGCCTATTAGCTAGCAGAGGGTGTGAGGAGGAAAGGAGGGCTGAATGGCCCCTGAGTGTCCACATTTGTGCCACAGGTACCTGGAATGTGGGCCTCTGGAAGATGTGACTATGTGTCCCATTGGAGCCAATGTGTGTGATCATCTGCACCCCCAGCTGGGCTAGCTTGCAGCCCCCAGAGAATGCCTGGACTGAACACTTACAGTGATCATTAATGGACTCTGAGAAGAAGAAAGAGTTTTGTGAGGAGGATGGGAGCTAAATGAAATAACAGTGGATGTCTTTTGTAAACACCATGCTCATGAATGTCTGAGGAATAAAAGGATGCTAGTGTAAGTTTTATCCTGTTTGGACATTCAATTCTGTTATGTGTCTGCTGTCCTTCTAACCCCATTAATTTGCAGCCCAAACACCTTGCTGAGTGACGGTAGTGCTCTGGAGGTCAAGTTCCAGCCGGAGGTCAAGTGAGTGAAAGTGGTGTAATTTGTGGTTCCCTCCACTGTTGCCTTCTAACTACTCCTAGACCTTGGAGGAGGGCCTATACAAATATGTCAAAATAGAGACAATTTGTCTAACACACAATGGATCCATGCATTTTGATGACTTTTGGTATGATTTTCATGATTTCTGTCATTTTGACCACGACAACATCATGATTTGCTTCAAACTTTTCAAGGACAAATACTACCTGGTCCTAGTTCTGACTTCTGTGTCCCACCCAAGGGCTTAGGATTTGAACCCTGCAACTTGGGTGGCGCAAGACAAAATAGAAGCGTAAATATTGTGGTGGGGGAGGTATTCAGGGTGACCACAAAAATATAGCTTCTACATGCAAATAAGACACCATGGTGACAAAAGCTACTAAACAAAATTCTGGAAGATTAAAGCAGATTCTAATCTTCAATAAGGTTAATGCTGTGTGTTCATATACTATTTGTTTTTTCTTTTGGGGACACAGGCTAAGACAAGCTAAGGAAATCGGTAGATTTCAATACGTTTCAGAATCTATAAAACTGAGTACAACTTCTAGATCAGACTGTATGAAATAAGCTGGAAAATCTGATGCAGCCAATGGAATTCTTCCAGCACCATAAATATTGTATGCACTGGACGGAAGCATTGCTTTATTGCTTGCAAGTCTGTTTTGCATTTGGCGTGGTGTAAAGTTTCATCAGCAGGTGTAGACAGATAAAGTCGAGACTGAAACAGCTGCAGAAGACCAACCCATCAAAACTGACAAGTAAAGGGGGTTTGGTCTTGGGCATAAGCTTAAACTTTAAACCAAAGACAATTTTTTTCTTCTGTAAATGATTCTGGTCTCAGGGACTCTATGCAATTGTCTCTTAATATTACCTACCTTTTTATTTGTATTTATTCGGATGTCCAAAATGCATTTAAGGAGCATCGGTTTTAGCACTTTAAGCGTGATAGAAAATCACTTTTGCACTACTGGATTTCCCTGTTTACATTTCCATGCCAGTCATGGCGGTATTCTGATATGCTTCAACCATTTTTTTTTTTTGCAATTCTGTTTTAGCGCCTGACATGGCATTGGGGTTGTACCCCTCTCTTCAGCACCAGAACTTGCACCCGGCATCCTGGGGCTGCCTGGACTGGGAGGCCAGCAGTCTGCCCCACGGGGTCTCCCGAGGAGAGGGACCGAGACTCACCAGAGGCCCCTGTTAAGGCTTATACCTGGTTGGAGGTTTGGAGGCTTCATGGTACAGCCGACCTAGGATTTTCCTTCTAAGTTTCCCTGGAGGCATGGATGCAATGATGTCAGCATGGGTTTGGCGCACTCCGCACCTGACCTACAGGCGTCCCTGTCAACTCCCCTTGAAGAGTTGCCCTGGCTGTTGCACACCAGCCTCCACTAGGTGTCATTGATATGACAGGAAGCCACAACCCCTGCCCCTGGGAGGAGGAGGCTGTCCATGGGATGCTCATTCTACCTCCCCAGCCAACCCTCTCACACGCACTTGTTCATGAACACGGGTCATCAGTGCTGCAGGCAGTAGCACCACTGCTGTGTTAGCAGGGCTCGCTGCTTTAGCCATTTTTGACAAATTCATGATACAGTTCTGTAGTGCCTCAGATCTATGTTGTGTTACCCTTTCTTCGCATGTACTGTTCTATGTTTACATATCTCCAAGACATCAGTGGACAGATATTCAAAAGTTAGTCCGGTGCTAGGGTGTTTGCCCACACTAACATCCACCTGAACAACCATCAGAGAAGGTAGACAGGACCTCGGGTTAACATCTCATCTAAAGAATGGCACACCCCAGCAGTGCAGCATCCCTAATTACACGGGTACCAAGGTTTAAGGTATTAGCCCAATCCCTGTTGTGGAATAGAACCCACGATCTTCTGATCCAGAGTCAGATGTGCTACCATCAAAGCCACACTGAAACTGATTTTGCTCTGAGAAGCTGGCCACCCAATCTTTTCTCTTCCTGGTTTGCATGCCTGGCTCTGCACTCAGACATTCTGTGGCATCTTAAGTTTGAAAGCGTGTTCTGTTGACATCAGTAAGGTACCCAAGTCCTTTGGTCCTGTAAAGTATAAATAAGGGACTTAGATGCCCCTCGATTTCAGTGGAGCACCCCCATCCAGCATTTGCCAAACTAAGATGTCACAAAATGTCTGCGTGCAGAGACTGTGGCAACCGGCACACCCAGGAAGGGGAAGAACTCAGATGGCCAGCTCCATATAAATAAAGAAAAAGCAAAATTCTGGATGTAATAACTAGAAGACATGCAATGTCATCCAGTGCGACGGGCATGCTCCCTGCGCCCTGTCCATGAATGTCCGCCAGTTCCTTTCCATAGCCAATGTGATCCCTGGCTGTTGCAACCCCAGCTCCGCTGGGAGTCGCTAATGCCGAGTCATCCACCCACCTTCCCAGGAGAGGAGAGCAGTCCTCCGGATTCTCTATCCTCTCCTGCCCCGCTTGACCTCAAGGCCCAAGCCGTTCCTCAACCCGGTCGCGGCATGGCACGAGGTGTGGCGTCCAGCCAGCCTCAGAGCCACTGGGCTTGGTACCCATTTTGATTTTGCCTCAAGTTTATCCCACCCCTTAAATCCTCCCACTGATGCCCTCGAAACCAGTTCCTCTGGCAGAGCATTCCATGCTGTCACCACCCTCTCAGTGAGAAAGTGCCTCCTCATCTCCTTCTGAACCCCCAACTTTAGACTATGTCCTCTTGTAATTCCTTCCTTTCTAATTTTAAATAGACCCTCATGAAACTTATTAATGCCTTTCAAGTATTTAAATGTCTCAGTCATATCCCCCGTTCCTTCTGTCCTCAAGAGAGCACATATTGAGCATCTGTAGCTCTCTCCTCATAGAGCGTTCCTCATCCCACTCAACATCTTGGTTGCTGTCCTCTGTACCCACTCCAATAGTCTGATGTCCTTTTTAAGTATGGATGCCAGAACTGCATGCAGTATTCCAAGTGAGGCCGCACTCAATGCCATGTACAGCAGCAGGATCACATCCTCCTCCTTTAGTTGATTCCCTTGCTATACACCCCAGCATCCCATTAGCCTTTGCTGCCACTTTCCTACACTGTGCCGAGTGAGTCATATGGCCTGTGACTAGCACAGCCAGATCTTTCTCCTCAACGGATACCAATAACTGCACGCTCCCAGCTTATAGCTAAATCCAGGATTCCTGTTTCCAAAGTGCATAATCCTGCACTTCTTAGCATTGAAGCCTAACTGCCAGGCACCCTGACCACCTCTCCAAGGTTTCTAGGTCCCTCTGCAGCACCCCCATCCACCACTGCCCCAATTTAGTATCATCAGCAAACATACTCATCCGACTCTGAACTCCAGCTGACATATCAGCTACTCAGGCGTTGAATAACATTGGTCCCAGCACCGAGCCCTGTGGGACCCCACTGATGACCTCCCATGGTGTTGATAATTCCCCCTTACCACCATGCTCTGCTGCCTCTTTTCCAGCCAGGTTACCAATCCAGCTACCACCCTATCACTAACACCCAGGTCCCTCAGCTTGCCTATCAGTCCTGTGTGGCACCGAGTCGAAGGCCTTGCTGAAATCCAAGTACAGAACATCCACTGCTTTACCCTCCAGAGCCTTAGTCACCCAGTCATAAAAGCCACAAGGTTGGTCTGACAAGACCTTCCTGTGTGAACCCATGTTGCCTTTCATCTAACAGACAATTCTCCTCCAGAAATGCCATTATTTTTCCCCTCAGGATAGTCTCCCATAGTTTACCCACAGCTGCGTGGAGACTGACCGGCCTGTAGTTCCTTGGATCATCCCAAAAGCCTCCTTTGTGGATGGGCACCACATGTGCCATCCTCCAATCCTGGGGCACACAACATGATTGAATAGACGTGTTGAAAACATCTGTCAGAGGCTCCGCCAGCACATATTCAAGTTCTCTCAGAACCCTCGGTGTATCCCATCTGGTCCCGGTGCTTTATCCATTCTCAGAGCCCTTAGACCCTCCAGTACCCTCTGTCTATTGATCTCCTCATCCACCATCCTTGCTCCCTCACATTCCGCCTCATTTCTCTGCCCATGATGACTAGGTAATCCCTCTCCCTTGTAAAACTGAACAGAAATATTCATCAAATATCTCTGCCTGTTCATCCCCTTATCTACCCATCCTTCATCTGTCTTAATTCTAGAGATCTGCTCTCTGCACTTCCTCCTCCCTGATGTACTTGAAGAACCTCTTTCACCCTGCCTAATCACTTGAGCAAGCCTTATTTCCTTCTCAGCCTTGACAGCCCTAACTACCCTTGTCATTTCCCTGGAACTCCTAATATAATCTTCCTTATCTGCTTCCTTAACAGTCCTCTTATAGTTTTTAAAAGCCTCCTTTTTTCCTCACTCTCACCTGTACTCCCTGATCTACCAGCTTGGTTCATTAGACCTTGCCTTCTTACTTCTCCACACAGTACAAGAGTTAGTGGCCTCCACCAGTCCCAACCTTATGATGTCCCATTTGTGGGTGGCATCGATGTCAAGTTATATACTAGCCACATGCTTCCCTAGTATTTAAGTTCTGCCATCCTACTGTAATCAGCCTCCTAAAATCAATAACCTTTGTTGCTGTATTTGTCTCCTGACTGTCTAACTTAAGTGCAAACCATACAGTGCTATAATCACTCCCCACTATGGGAGCATCCACTGTCACTTCCCTTACTTGATCGCCATTTGACAATACAAGGTCCAATATATTGCCCTCTCGTGGGATCCCTTACCAGCTGAGACCGAACACATCCTGAAACGCATCCAGAATAACCTGTTCCCTGCTGCTATTAGATGACATGGTGGCCCAATCTGCCCGTGGTAGGTTAAAGTCTCCAGCCACCACTGTGCTGCCCTTCTACAATTCCGCTGCATAACACTAACTAACTCCTTGTCCTTCTCCTCCATCTGGGATGGTGGTCTATACACCACCCTAGCTTAACCCTCCTGGTTTTGATTTACATAAAGTAATCCACAGGATTCCATTTCCCCTTCACCTCTTTCCTCCCTATGACAATCTATTCCTGCCCTTATGTAGACAGCCACCCTCCTCCCTACCAGTTTCCCTATCCCTCCTAAACAAACTAAAGCCTGGTGTTATTGAGTCCCATTCTCTATCCTGATTTGCCCATGTTTCAGCGATGGTGACAATATCTACCCCCAACCAGATGTGCCTGGACCTCTGGCATCTTATTATCTTACTATTTCGTTGTTATTGCAACCACTGGCGCTGTGGCTCTCAAGTCTGGTAAGTCTGTGTAATTCAAGCTGTCACCTCAGGAGTCAACAGAGATCACATGTGTAGAAGTTTTTGTTTGTTTGTTTGACGTACCTTTATAATTGATGTAAAATAGGCACTGACCATCGAGCAGACTCAATAGACCATAGGGCCTATTCTGCTGGCTTCATAGTACGTTAGTGTGTTAGAAAAATGTGTCCAACAAGAGCAAGGGTTCCCAGCACATATCTGCACAAAATAGAATCATCCCTTACTCATATGAACCATTGGTTTTATCAAGTATTGTTAGAGTCTGACACACCTAGTGAAGAAAATAGAGAACAGGAGGATGGCACTGATAGCCTCACTGAACTATCCAATGATTGGTACATTGGTCATTTAATGTCAGAAGCTTGAGAAATAAGTTTGACGGGTTAGGGACTGGGAAAAGAGGTTGGTCTTGGGGTACTGGTTTTAACTGAAACCTGGTTAGACGGGTAGGGTTTCAATGCTCTATAGATCTGGCAGATTTCCAACTGTATAGACTTGATAGGACAAAAAGGTGGGGAATTGTATTTATGTTATGTGTAACTTGACTCCCATGAGGTAGTATGTCCCTTCCCTAGTAGTGGCCTGGAAATGTTGGCTATGGAGATAGAAGTACCATTTCGAAAACCTATATTGTTATTAGGTGTATATAAACCCCTAAGGTTGATATGAAGGTTTTTCAAGATTTGCAGGAATTTTGTTTAGCTTTAGAGATTCACATGAGTTATGTGTTACTGGGGACTTTAATGTCGACTGGTTGGCTGTCGATGTGAACAATGAGTTGGTTGATTTTCAAGTGGGACTGGGACTGACTCAATTAGTCCTAGAACCCACAAGAATCAACCACAGAGATCCTAAGAGATCCATATTGTTGGACATGATGTTCACAAATTCACCTCAATGTTATTCACAAACAGGAGTATCATCAGAATCCTTCTCAGACCATCAGGTTATTTATTCAGTTAGAAATAACATAACAGAGTCTGTTCCTAAATCTAAAATATTTTGGAGATGTTTTAACGATTCAATTATGTTAAGTTTATGACTGATGCTGAAAACATCAGGTGGGATAGATTGGATTTGATCCCTACACCACTGGCTGCATGGGAATTCTTTTAGAGGAATTCTTGCATATTTGCAATAAACTTGCACCTTTGAGATCCAGGGTATCAAAACATAAAGGGACTATATGGTTCTCGACAGAGTTATATGAAGCCAGGAAAAATTGAAATAAAAATGGGCAAAAGCAAAAAAACATGCTAGATCAGGATTGGGTCTCCTGTAGGCAAGCACGTAATTTGTATACCCAAAAAGTTAGAGCGGCCAAACAACAGTTTGTCCGAACTAAATTAGATGATAACCATAAAAAAAAAAAAGAAAAGAAAATTTGGGGATTATTTCTGATTTAATGGGACAAAATAAGCAAACACATATAAGTAAAATAGAAATTGATGGTACTACAATGCCCTAGGGGAAAATGGTCAATGTTTTTAATGACTATTTTCCTAAAGTGGGATCTATGGGCTCCGTGGATGGGATTTATCCAGATCATGATAGTGATCCAGAGAACAAACCAGTGGATACTAGTATAGCTATAGGAGAAATGTATGGATTTGATTTTGAGCACATTACTCCAGAGGAGGTATGTACAGAACTCCTGAAGCTAAATATTTTTAAAGCTAAAGGAGCCGATGAGATCCCACCCAGACTGCTAAAATAGGCGCCTTGTGTAGCTCATATTTTTAATTTGCCAATTGTTAGTGGAGAATGCCCAGATGGATGGAAGGCTGCTAAAGTGAGACCTATTTTAAATCTGAAACAAGAGCGACTGAGCAATTACCGGCCCATCTGCTGTTGCTCCAGATTTCAAAAGTTTTTGAAAAATGGTATCCGCCAATTGAAAAGGTTCCTTGAGGAACTTAATAAATTGTCACCTTTTCAGTCAAGCTTTAGGGTACTCCATAGTACACAAACAGCCTTGACTGGGGTGATAAGCAATCTTCAACTGTGTCTGGACAGGAGGTTAATGGTAGGAGCCTTGTTTATCGACCTCTCAAAGGTATTTGACACCCTTAATTATGGGGTGCTCCTGTCCAGACTCGTGAGATTGGCTTGTCCCCCAGTCAGTTAAATGGTTTTTCTCATACTTGAGGGACCGTAGCTAGTTTGTGGAAGTAGGGTCTTATAAATCTGGTGTATTAAAATGAAAATGGAGTACCTAAGGCTCTATTTTAGGGCCCCTGTTATTTAACATCTATATAAATGAGATTAAGATAACATTAGCTGATGTTAAGTGTCTTCTGTACATGAGATGACTCTATATTGTACACAGTAGGGACCACGTTGGACTCAATTAATGCAAGGTGCAACTAGCTTTCAATGAAACACAGACCTTTTTAAGAAACATTACCTTACTTTAAATGCTAATAAAACACGGGCACTTCTATTTAAAAATAGGAATAATAAAAATAGGATTCTTACTTGAAGATTAAAACCTTTGATGGTATTGCTATTAAACAAGTTGACTCATATAAATATCTTGGGGTCTGGTTAGACTCCCATTTGAGTTGGACTTTCAGATCGATTCCCTTGTAAGAGATATGAATAAAGGTTAGGAGCTTTGTATAGATACAAAAGATTCATGACTAGAAAGTCTGATTAAGAGTGGTTGATTCTCTCTTGTTCCGGTAATCGATTATGGAGATCTGTTTTATGGAGTGGCTACTGGAATGTATATAAATAAAGTAGATCAGATATTCTGTAGAATGGCCCATTCTGTGCTGGATGCACCCCAGAACCCATAGGTGTATGTTATTTAAGGTGTTGAATTGGTACAACCTTAGTGAGAAGAAATTTACATTTATTACAATTTATGATCAAAGTATGGAATAAGGAGGTTCCTGGTTATATCACTGACCTCTTTAGAGTTAGGAAAGTGAAGGAAGGTTTGAGAAACTCTGCTGGAATTCAATTTGTATTAACTGATTGTAATTTGAATATAGGAAGGACATCTGTCCCCTTTAGAGGGATTAGTTTATGGAATAAATCTCCCCAGATTTGAGAAATACCAGAACAAAAAATAATAACGTAAAATTTATTGAAATGGTGCACATCTGGATTAAATAATAATATGGCCTGCAACAACTGTTTGCATTTTATTATGGTTTTGTATTTGTTTTGTCTTTCTCTTATTATCTGTAAGTTTTGGATTAATGTTTTAATGTGTAACTTGTTTGTGTTTTTGACAAGGAACTATTGAAATGAGCATTGCTCATTTGAATGTATCCTTTATTCTTATGAATAAAAATGATTTACTACTACTACTTATGAAATAATGTTATAAGTTAGAAAAATACTATTAAGCATGCTCAATCCATATTTTGCTTTACTGTGTACAGGTATACAAATTTATCTATATGTGCTTTTTGCCAGTGGATGCTTGTGTCAGAGGGTTGTGGTGAGGGGAAGGAGAGAAGTGAGAGAGAGTCGTTTAATTAATACTGCTGCTGGATTTTGTTATCCCATTCTGTTTTCTTGGAATGCTAAAAATGATGACCTGTAATCGCTGCATGTCATTTTAATTTCTGCATACTAAGTACAATCAATATAATCTCCCATTTTTGTGTATGAATTTTTGTTGCAGTCGGACTTAATTATGTAACATTATAGTACTGTATGATACACGATAAAACACTGAATAGCAGGATGGCAAAATGAGACCTAGATTAAAAATGTATATAAACATAATCCATGGACTGACTAATCACTAGCGTCATTAGCAGTAGCCAAACAAGTTCTGAACTGCTTAGAATATGCTGCCACATAGAATGAATACACAGATTTCATTGAAAAATATGGATTATGCCACACTAGTAAAAGGCTTTTCTCACGCTATTCAGAGTTAGTTCATCTGTAAATGCCCTCTCATATCTTTTGAAAACTTTGACAAGGGTAAGAGAATGCAACTGAAGCCACATATGTAAGTAAGGATTAACCCATGTGGAAGGCATGGGTTACTTGGGGGTTGTCACACGAGGGCGCAGGCTGTCGACAACCACCCAGCCATGGATTAATTACCCCAGTAACCCAGGGCCTCCTGAGTGGATTAATTCAGTTATAACATGACACTGATGGGAAAACACAATCGCATGTCCCTGTCCATGTTATACTGACTGGGTTAATCCTTACTGCATGGGAACATGACCTGATATACAGATAAATATTTCGGAGCTAGCAGTTGGGAGATACTTCTGTGGCGCTCATGGTACTGCAAGAGCAACCGTGGATTACCTGAGAATTAATCCATGGTTGCCTCACCAGTCCGGACCAGTGGGAGCACTCCATTCACACTGCTCTTCTCTGGCCATGTTATAAAAATGCACAACTTGTAGTTGTAGACAGCATAAATAATCATATCTATGTGACAGCAGCTAAATAATGAATGAGGGCAGACGTTTGGTCATAAAGGCAGACAAGCATGTGAGGGCAGCTACGCAGGAAACAATAATTCTAATGCGTAGCTCTGCTGCTTATGAACAGGTGGTGGTGCTAAACAGTCTCACACACTCTCGTGCTCATTCAGAAAACCGCCAATGACATGACATCTTCACGGGCGCACTGGCACTGAATCATGTATACCACGGCTTTGCTGTACTGGTTCAGATAATGACAGGATACCAAAATTCTACTAAATGAGTTGTATTTCATTTTAAACTGCACAGTATGGAAGTCCATTACACTGTATGCTAAACTGAATATCCTTTTCTCGCTTGCAGGACATTTGCCAGTGATGTTAATATAGTCACTGACTATGAGAGAAAAGGTAGGTGGTCCTGCTTACTACTATATATCAACTCAAATGTTTACTTTTTACATACAGTAAAATCATATATTATAAAAGTAAAACATGGGCAACCATGCCCAGCTTGGCTTGTGTTCCCATCTTGAGCTGAGATGACATAACATCATGGACCTCGTGAGCGTCGCTCTTGAAGTCCGCTTGATGTCATCTTAACCCCTTAACTGCAACATGGCCTCTACTGTTTATGGCTGTCCATACATTATCCTCAGGTAGTAAATTCTATCCTGTTTTTCACCCAGTTCTGTGCATTACCAATATGCTCTCTAATAATATCTGGATTTATGGCCATTCCCTGAAATGTTATTAGATTCTTGATGTTTGGCATGGGGTGGTCTCTTATGCTTGACTGCATAGCTTGTCTCTTTCACTGAACTGCTTGTGGGGCTGCTGTTGTCACAATTCTGGAAAAACACAAGGACATTTTCTATTTTTATGTCATTATTTATTTGTTTATTCAAAGTCTTTCACCAGGTAGACATACAGAGATGCAAATAATTTCATTTACAGATGTGATGGGGAGAGGGAACGAGCATGCAGCAATCAAAAGAAAAAAAATTAAGAGAACATATCCTGCTGTACCTCTGTTAAGGTTTTGAAACTAAGTGAGAGCAACCAGGGTATTTCACACCATTGCTGCTGCCTATTTTGTTGTTTAAAATTAGCAGACATGCCATTAAAACTTACAGGCAGTGACATCATCTTCTCATATGTTAATGCAGCTCTCAAGAATGAAGGAGAGTTCACCCATCAGCAAACAGAAGTACCCAGGATAGTTACACAGGGATAATATCGACAGTTAAACGAACCACTTAAACTTTTCAAACCCCTAACAGCTACAGAAATTGATCTGACTGGTGACAAATAAACATGAAAAATTTACAAAAGGTGTGGCTGTATTTCTCCTTTACGGTGCCTGCCAGATTTACTGCTGAAAGGGACTGAAGGTTAATTTCCATGCGCCTGACCTTGTGCTTGTATGCTTCCATCATCAGGAAATGCTCGTTGTCAGGGCCAGATCAAGCCATGGGGGCCTGGGACACTCACAACTTGGGTGGCCATGTAAAACCCAACTTTCCATACCAGAATGTTTTATTTTGCAACATTTACTGAGCACGTTGTTTATTAATCATAACAACCACCATATGGGAGACTACCCCATTATTCACAGGAGAAAAAGTAACTTGAAGTACAACACCCTGTCATGTTGTCATAGTCTGTAATGTTATATTTATTGTACTGTACAAGACATGAAGGCCGCCAGGCTCCAGATGCTCTGGGGTCTAGATGCTCTGTGGTGAGTTTTGGGGCTTTTATTGAAGTCGCTCTCCTCTAGACCCTGTTCAGAAAAGCAAAGTAATCTCTAAGTAACCTCTTTAATCACAAGTTTATTTTAAGGAAATAAATTAAACAAAAATAAACAGTGCTTTACTAAGAGGTAAGCATCCTGCTCCAAACAACAGTAAGTTACTGTATGTACCCATTGTACAGAAGTGTGCAGTTCCAATGTACAAATGCTATGACTCCAAATAAACAGACTGATGTCATACCTTTATCTGCTCATGGGATATCAAAGGAATGATTAATTCCTTTATTTCAGAGTTAGAGGATCCATGCATGTATACACACACACCACGTCCCTTTATCTCTTCTTTGAACAAGCTCAGATCAATTATCTGCATAAAAATAAAATACAGATATCAACTTTCTAAGCCACTTACTGAACTCAAGCTGTCTGCTGTTGCTGGCGCTCTGTTTGAAACTCCTTAGTTTAGCAGCAGCAGGCAGTTTAGGACAGTGCATTGATTAATCATGCTGCTAGCGATAGAGTGGCCGTGGCGTACAGATGGCGGCGTGCAGGTGCTGCCGCTGGCAAAGTGCATGCTGAGCCTCAAAACCGCCAAGAAAAAGTGGTTTAAAAATCTGCCCAGATGGATTGTATGCAAAGCTCCTGGTCCTGGCGCCGCTCCTCGTATTATGCAGCAGCAGCCCAGGTCTGGTCGCAACTTGCACCAGTCCAGGTCCAGTCCCAGACTCAAAAAGTGGAAAACCTCTCAGTATCCTAAGGAGGTAGATCATGGTGCTTGCATAGTTAGCCTTCTTCACTTCTTGTGCCACACAGTGCCAGTTTGTTTTTCTAGCAAGTCACCTGACCCTAGGTGCAGGCTGCAAATAACGGAGGAGGAAGTGGGGGGATGAGAGAAATCTTCTGCAATGTTGGCTTGCCGGGGGCCTATCTGTAGCAGGAGGGTCCGGGGCTTGTGTTTTGTTTTCTTTTAATTAAAGAAAGCCTCTCCCAAAGTCATTTTTTTGTTTGTTTTGTTTTATGGAGCAAGCTCCGGGGAAGTGGGTTGATTCATGCGGCGGGGGAGGCATGATTTATTACAAATCCTTACCAGTACTGTACCACCTGAGGAAGAGGAACGAGAGAAATCTGCAATGTAGGCTTGCCGGGGGCCTATCTGTGGCAGGGGCTTGTGTGTTTTTATTTTATTTAACAAATGTGCTTCTTCGAAGTCACTCTGCTTTCACAGCATTTTTAAGGGAGCAAGCTGCCGGGGCCCCTATGGGGAGTTGACTTGGCGGCAACTTCCATAACGCTGCGGCGAGGGAGAGTGGCATGATTTACAAACCACCAGTCCGCCTACTAAGCGTCTCTCACTTCTGACTACTGGGGGCCAGTCTATGGCGGGGGCCTGGGGCATTTGCCCATTTGTTCCCCATAATCCGCCCTGCTCGTTGTGCCACCCTGGTGACTGTTGTACAGAACCACCATTGTACTGACTAACTGCTATCAGGATATGCCAATTGAGTTGCTGTGCGCAGAATGTCAGTAGTGCTTGGAATACAGTTTGCATCTCTAGGTAGTATCCAGTGGTAGGAAGAAACTCCACTTTCCTTGAGCTGAGGCTGTGCCCAACACTGTTCTCAGTCTGAAATACTGGCACCTGTAATAAGTGTTATTTTGTTCACGTTGCTTACGACCCTGTGCTTAGGTTTGCCTGCAAGGTGTGTCAGTGGGTTCCAGTGTCGTAAACGTGGACTGGAAGTGGTCAAGAGTACAGCCTTGTCCACTAGGTGAGTTCTATGCTTGCTGCCATCATACAGAGGGCGTGAAGAATTTTCCTGCCAGATGCTTCCTTCCTGCTCACGAGGTGCTTCCATGCTTGTGAGAGACTTTGTACTCTGTCGACTGTGAGGGACACTATGACTTGAGATATGAGAAGGTCACTCCTACGAATTTCAAATGCTGAGCTGGGTGCAGTGTGCTCTTTTGTGATGTATTATCCAGCCATGGTACCCAGTACTGGCCTGTGCCCTCTTCATGGCCCGTTACCAGGTAGAGGCTGAGAGTTTGCTAAGCTGACTGATGGCATCCTGTTATCATCTTGTTCTTTTACTCTGTCAGGTCTGAAATACAGGACACAGAGATAAAAATCAGTTTTAGTGGAGAAGGAAATTCTGCTGCATATCTTGTGCAGACATTGCCAAATACCCACCAGTCTGAGGTTATATCCATCCACCAGTTGGCAATGAGTAGCAGTATCTGAGACTCTGGACTGGGGATGGACTGGAACTCGGCATAACTGTCTTTGCAGTCCCTGCAGTCCTTGTGGGCTTCTCTGTTACAGCCACCTCTGTTGTAAGGAAAGTATCCCTGACTGGAGTAGGAGTAACTGCTGTGGGAAGTATTAAACCTGCAACTTGGATAATACTGTGGTGCTTTCGGAAAGGAACATCTTCCTTGAGGCTTTTGTCTTGTAGCAAGGTAATTTCTGAACCAAGACTTGTTTGATTCCAGGTTAAATAGGAGGTTTTCCTGAAAAGGCATATTGAAATTTATATTGTATTGGTTTTAGAACTTCCAGACATGACCCACAGCAGAAATATTTAAGCATGGGATGCACAGAGTACATTACAGGCGGAAATGGAATACTCCACCCAGGTTGTTACAACAGTGGAGCACATTTATAATGTTTCAATAGAAACAACACACAGATTTGCCTGGGATTTACCACACGCCATGGATCCTGTCAGCAGAGGCAGTTATTACGCAAATATTTCAAGCCAATCGACAGTAAATATGGTTCAGAGAGTCCTATAATAAAGAGTAAATGCTCTGCTCCGCTTCAGAGAGACAATTCCATCAAGTAAGCACAAAGTTACAGGTCACTGTCGCAGCTTAAACCTCAGACAGTATTATTTGTAAATTTAACCAAGCTAGCAAAACAGTAACTAGGCCTTATCATACTATAGGAAAAAAAACTGTTTCTGCCACCCCACCTTGAACCGTACAAGCATGTCAGCAAACTGTCCAACATAAATCAGTTCCCAACTGGTCTTTCTTTAATCTGAGGGCAGAGAGAAGTGTGCCCATGTGGTTACTGCCATTTTACCAGCAAGTACAACTAGGTATTAAACCACTTTTGCTCTATAAAAAAAATGTTTACGTGCAAACCCCACATAAATGCTGCTATCTGGGGGCATCACTGCAGCACTCCGTGGACCCCATTAATTTATCAACAACCCTACAATCACCAAAAGGAAGTTCATAAGAGTCTTCCTCTGCCTTTTTCTTGCCAAATGTGGGTACAAGTTGCCCAACTTCTTGAGACCCTCAAAATATAAACTTCACCCAGACAGACAATCTTTGCTGGAAACTACAAAGCACAGGAGACTCCCAACTCCCATAGCATGGCACACAGGTCTAACGGATGTGGCCACTCCGTTACAGTCAACCCACCAGAATAATAAGTAAAACAGAGGGACATCTGTCACAGAGTGCCAGGGCAGGAGTCCAAAGGGGTGACGCCAGGGTACCTGTAAAAAAAAAGATGGGAAAGAGGTCACAAAGGATCCACAGCTCTTAAGGGGTCCAGCAGGGCGGAAGGGACAAGACAGAAATAAAAGTAATACTTATCTGATAGTTAGGAACCCTCGTCCTGTCAGACCTGTGGAATAAAGGAGAAAGGAGGTTCGAACGGAAAAGAAACACAAAAAAGGCAGAAATAGAGAAGAGAGTGAGGTTTGGGAAGGGGCTCAGCAAAACCCATTCTGCCCCTAGTGGCGGCCCAAGTGGCCAGTAATATAGTTCATAGCCCAAGTGGGCTAGTGAAGGTTACTAGCCCTTTGTTAAATAAAATAGCCCAGGTGGCTAGTGAGGGTCTTGCAGGGCTTGGAAATGCCCTGGGGCTCCTGTTGTAATAAATGCCCTGGTGGTCTAGTGGGCTAGCTCGGTGCAGGATGCCAGTGTTTGTTTTAAATACATTTAAACCCTTGCTGGGGTTTAGTGGGGCTTCAAGAGACCTTTTTTATGCTATGAGCATTAATTTTGGGTGGCAGGCAGCAGGAAAGCAAGTGTGGGCTGCCATGCAGCCAAAGATAGCTGCCATTAGCATGACTGCGCTACAGAGAGTGCCTGCGGGTTACTCCAGTACTCACAGCCCACACGGAGGCGCAGGCTGCAGCCTACTCCACGGGTGGGAGTCGGGCACAAATGGAGTCAGCAGGAGGAGAAGGAGGCATGTCAAGAAAGCGCCTCACCTCCACCTTCCCAATCACCATTCTGGCGGCAGTATTTTCAATTATTTATGCCCTACGGAGGCTTGAGAGGAGAGCTTAAGGCATCCGAGGCAGCAGAGAAGCAGCAAAGAAACTGCTATTTGGAAAAGCTACTCCCGGCATTAATGACAGCGGGGTTTCTGTAGAGTGCACCATCGGCAGGAGCTGCAGAATGAATGTAATGCTGCACTGCTGTGAACTGTGAAGCCGGGAGGGGGTCAAGGAGAGCAGCAAGAGTGGTGAGTGCAGCAGAAGTTAAAAGTCACACTCGCTATATGAATGACCGAGGGGCCAGTGTTCAAAATATAAGATAAAGCCTGCAGGGCACAGGCAAAGGATGAGAGTGCTTCCCGACTAGTGCAGCAGCAGAAGCCAAATAGAAATCTGCTAGTTAGATTAATCCACTTTAGGCCCAACTGCTCAATCAGTGTTTGCATAGTTACTGTTCTACTTCTGGATTATGCACTGGGCCTCCTCCACCCCAGTTTGTTTCTTCTCTGCCTACCTACAAGTTTCATTGAGTTGCTGCCTGACATGGCAGTCACTGCCTATCCTGAGACTACTGCACCTTGCTGCCAGAGGAAACGCTACAAGCCTGTCCTGGAAGCAACCCACAATTCTGCTACTGCAAATGAGCAGACCCTGAGACTTTCTTCCCTGTTGAACTGCTGCCCGTGATCCTCCGAACTCCGGTTCATTGCAGGGCCCAGAAATCTACAGAAACAGCCAAAAGCCATATACCCACTCAGGTATGTTGGTATTTGGCACCTTTGGACATTCTGAATTTTTCTCAGTGCCAACACTCTGATTGGAGGATCTCAGTCTCACTGACTTCTTCCTGCTGGTCTCCATTTTACCTTGTTTCATTAAAGGCGTTTATCAGAACTGCTGACCCTGGGACTATCCTTTTTGTAAATAAAGAATTAAATTTTTATTTTTTGTCTTCTTTCTCATTTGCAAATTATACTACATAGCCACTAGAGGGCTACAGCAGCTGTCTTTTCTGTTAAAGAGAAACACATATTTTCTACTTCCTCTTCTGCTCTAGTGGACCTGGGATACCTCTCTTTCTGAGGACCATCCCAGGGTTTTTCTGTCTGTTTCTCAGGCGAACCATGCTCATCCACTAAGGCTGCAAGACTTGAATGCCTGTCCTCATCCATTCTGTACTGATGGAGCAGGGCCAGAAACAGAAACAAAAGCTACAGGCGAATCTTGCCACACCGGATTGCAGCCTTGAACCACCTCACTGGCTCAGCTGTAAAAAGTTGCTCCACAAGTACGTTCAGGCGCAAACCGCCTCTTAGCCAACAAAAGGATTTTGAACTTATGACACCTGATCGCTGATTGGTCTAGGCTTCTAGTGACTTTTACTGCTGGCTGTTGTGGCATTTAGATCTACCATGGGAAGTTACAGCTGGTTCCTTGGTGTGTCCACTAGCTTTACTAGCGCTCAGCTCAATTCTTCAGAACCCTCATCCCCTAAAGTGGAATGACCCTTGTGCTTCTCCCTGTCCTGCGTCCAATAGCTCCTTTCAGGTAGCCATTCTGGACTATTGGGCTTCTCAGCTGTCTCTGCCGGGGAGTGGGACATCTGCTGAGCTGCCTCTGCAGATTACTCCCAGACTCGAGACTTCCTACTCATGGCAAATTCCTGCCAGGACACTGAGTGGCTGCAACACTAGGCCAGTATAGCACCAGGAGTGGGTACAGGCCTACCCATCAACCGCCTCCCTAGCGCCCAAAAATAGTGTTTACAAATTACAGTTCACTGCCTTAAAAGAATCCTGCTTCTTTTACTATTGTGCTCAGGCAAAGTTGAACTTAACCCAGGACCATTAGACACCCTTGCTTCTCCATCAGACCTGGCAGGCATCAAAGGAATATCTTTTATACATCTTAATGCCTGTAGTTTGCTGAAAAAGTTCACCCTTATCCAGGCTGGGTGAGCCACACCTACCTGACGTACTAATGATCACTGAGACCTGGCTTAGGCCCAGCCACCCCAGACAATGAAATCAATATCCCAAATTATTTACCCTTCCGAGCGGATAGGCAATCAAGAGGAGGTGGGGTGGCAATTTATGTAAGGGACAAATACTCAGCCACATGCATAGACGCATCATCCTTCCCAAAAGAATTTGAGAGCTTGACCGTAAAGATCGAACTTTCTCCTTCCAGTGCACTCTGTGTAATAGGCTGCTACAGGCCCCCTTCTGCGGGCCTCATCTCCTGTCTCACCTCAGTTCCGTACTGGGGCTCAGTTCCTTGAAACTATTATTCTTGGCGACCTGAACTACGATTGGCTATCAAATTGCACCAGCTCCCTTGAAATCCTTTTGTGACACTCTAGGGCTGGTGCAACTCATTCTCGACCTACTCGCCCAAATAAAAGAACCTTAACAACAGCTCCTCTTAGATGTAATTTTGGTTAGCAAGCCACACCTGTTCTCTGATGTCAGAACATTTTTCTCAGACATTAGCGATCACTGTATAATCACCACCATTAGATCCGTGCACAACCCACAGTTTGTGGCAAAGTTCTCTATCAAGAGGAGCAAACACTACTTCGATTTGTTTGCATACATCCACGACTTGAAACATTCACCACGATGGCAGGAATTCTTCCTAGACAAAATGGTTAACAGGGCATATACTATTTTTACAATATTTTAAGTGAGGCTTTAAATAAGCATGCACCCTTAGTTAAGGTGCGGGTCAGAGCAGCACCTGCCATTGGTTCTCGCCTGAGCTCAAAGCTTCCTGTTAGAAAGGGATACTTTATAGAAAAAAGTCAGAAGAAGCAAGAATGACTTGGATTGGTGTCTTTTTAAGAGAATACGTAATAAGTGCACCAAGTTGGTCAGAGCAGCCAAGGCTGCCTACTATCGTTCGGAGCTAGCCTCTGCCTCAAGAAATCCTTCAAAGCTCTGGAAAACACTAAAGACATGTCTGGACACACACCTGGTAATTCCATTCCAGCAAAATTAAGTCCGGTGGCAGCGTTATCTCTAACCGATCAGAGATATTGGAAGCCCTCAATAACCATTTTGCAATGGCAGGGCTAGCATTTGATACTTCCCTGCCAATGACCTCCGCACAGCTCAGGGCCCACCAACCCATGGAGTCCCCTCTACCGAGGAGGCCTTCTCCTCCTGCCTGTCTCTCTAAAGAGGTGGAAGACCTACTGCTGCAACTGGACACCAGGAAGGAGCAGGCTCCGACTTCACAGAGCCATACTATCTGAAATGTGCCTACCATGTGTTTGCAGTGCCAATCACCCACCTATTCAACATGTCACTCTCCCAGGGTAGCCTCCCCTCAATGGAAAATAGCCCATGTCATCCCTCTATTAAAAGCAGGTGACCCCTGTGATCTAAATAATTACAGACCAATCTCCCTCCTCCCCATCCTGTCTAAATTACTAGAAAAAATAGTGTGTGGCCAGCTAGGGTATACTTAGAATCCAGAAGCCTATTAAACCCGGTTCAGTCTGGATTCAGAGCAAAGCACAGCACCATAACAGCCCTAGCTAAGGTGACCAATGATTGGCTCCTAGACCTTGACAACAAGAAGCATGTCTGTGCCATTTTCTTGGATCTTAGTAAGGCATTCGACACAGTTGATCACAGCCTGCTTCTTTCCTCCTTAAGCACCTTAGGCCTGGACCATAAATCTATGTGCTGGTTTACAGACTACCTCGGAGAAAGGAAACAGCAGGTTAAAGCTGAAGGTGATCTTTCTCCCATTAAAACCTATGCTGAGGGCGTGCCCAGGGCTCTATCCTTGGTCCCTCCTCTTTGCAGTCTACATTAACAACATCAATGACCCCATCAAAAGCCAACATCCACTTATTCCGGATGACACTGTACTGTACTTGGGTAATCCCATGCGGAAGCAGCCTGTGAAGACCTCCAAGCTGAATTTAACCTTCTACAATACCAGCTCATAAACAAAAAGCTTTTGCTCAATGCGAAAAGACAAAAGCCATGCTCTTCTCCCCCTCCTTGCATGTGGCAATTCCTGCTGGGGGGCTATCCCACAAATTACCACTGTTCTTGGAGAAACACTAGAGTATGTAGCTAAATTCAAATATCTAAGAGTTTGGCTCGATCATAAACTTTCTCTTCACGCCATCTCGAAGAGCTACAGAAGAAACTAAGGCAAAGATTAGGACTGTTCTACAGAATTAATCACCTGCTCACAAAGGAGGCCAAGATTCAACTGGTTCAAGCTACCTTTCTATCTTTAATAGATTACGTGGACCTGCTCTACAGCCACTGCACTGGCTAAGCTGGACACCCTCTACCACAGAGCCATCAGGTTCATTACTGGCCTTCCACTTTCCACATACCACTGCTCCCTGTACTCATCGTTAGGCTGGACTTCCCTTCACTATAGAAGGAATAGAAAGCATCGCCCTATGGGCCTTCAGAGGCGGTGACCAACAAGCTCCCCTCATATGTCTCAGATTTTATTCCCTGGAGTGTGTTAGGCACCTCGTTCTAAGGAGCTATTCCTAATTGCCTCCAGGTTCCAAGGGTCAAAACTCGTTTAGCAAAGCTGTCTAAGCTTCGCTTACTCACATTTGGAATGGTTTACAAAGGAACTTGAAGCTGAGCTGCCCTGTTAGCCTGAATATCTTCAAGGCGCTCTAGGATCGCTACGTGAAAGCACCTTGCAAATGTTTTCCTCACAGCTAGCCCACTAATTCCAGCAACTCCCCTTTCCATCCTGATGCTCGCCATGTTTCTACCCCTGGCTCTCACTCTTTCCTATTAACTCTTCCTGCTGCACCCACCCTTCCCTGCCCACTCCAGCCTGGCTAAAGTCCCACCCCATCCATAGTAGTGTCCCAATTATCTACCCTCCTCCATCATTGTCATAATAAACAAGTACAGGACAGCCATCATCACTTTCTGTGGTTTTAGCTCAATTTTTCCCCAGTTGTCAGTAATATATCCCTCCTCTTCTTTACCTCTCTAACCTGCCACCCCATACACGGCCTCTTTCCCTATATGTGTAGTTGCCAGCTGACTCACTCAAAAGATCTCTGCTTATAACCCCTGTATGCTTATGGTTGATTGTACATCTGCTGACTTCTTCAATTGTAAAATAATGCTGTTTTTTTTTTTATTGCAACCTTGTACTGTACTGTATACACTGTATATACTTTTCTTCCTTGTATATTATTGCTTTTGTATTCCTGCTTCTGTACTGTACTTTGATGTATTCATGACCAGGTCCACCTTTGCAAATGAGCCTTGCTCAATGGTGCCCGCCTGGATAAATAAAGATTTTGATTGATTGATGCTACCTGCTGCCTGCACTGTAAAACCACTGTTGTTTTCTTGTATTGACCTTGTTGCTTGATGCACTTAAATGTAACCTTACTTGTTTTGCCTGTTGTTCTTGAATGTACCTTGTAATCTCCCGGGACGCACCTGAAAATAGGCACTTGGTTGTCTAGTGTGCTCACCCAGTTAACAAAAGCAAATAAATAAATGAATAAATAAATAAATAAAAGATAAGTGGCTACCTGGGGGCAGAAGCAAGCAGTCCTCCAGGTAGCATCAGGCGGGCGTGTTCGTGGGAGCATGCTGGCAGGCTGGATGTCGTTAGGGACGTTCTGACATCAGCATCAGGAAGCAGGATCAGCCAGATGAAATAAAGTGAGGGGGCTGCATTTTAGTGGCTTCCAACGGAAAATAATTATTTAAATTTAAAAGGTGTGCAGTGGGGTAACTGTGGAATCGTCAGCCTTATTTACCCACATCATATCTGGGCAGTGTTACCTCAGAAAGGGGTAACAAGAGGCTTCAAAGTGGGACAAAGACAGCAGTTGGGAGGAGCAGCTGAAGCGCTCCCACCTGTACAGGAGCTCGAGCTCCTCCTGATTGGCTGCCAGATGCCTTGGCAGCTAAAAGTACCACTCAGGTTCCAAGTAGGGTGGGCTAAAAGTCTGAGAAAGAGTAGCTCGAGGGGCTTTCTCCTCCTCAGAAGCTGAAAGGAGTGCGTGGGAGGCTCTGCCACAGGCAACTCCTCTGAAGAAAAAGAAGAAAATAAAAGTTTAAAGTGACAGGTTAGCCAGATAAGGGGCTATCTCTGCCAAGGTAGAAAAAAGCAGACAGGAAAAGTTAGTCAGATTAGGTGATTTACAGAGCTGTTGGACCTTGACAGTCCAGCCAAAGGAGGAGTGAGAGGAGGTTCCATTTATTTTTTCAGTTAACAGCCAAGACACTTCAGAGAATTTGTTATTTTATAGTTTAAAATTATAGGGAGGGTTCGCCTGTCAATGGATGACCAAAGAGGACCAGAGGTACAGCTGAGTGGAACTAGGACCAAAGAGGACCAAGGGTGCAGTGGATTCATCACAGGACTTCCAAAGACGACACCTCACCAATCCCGGCCAGGGGCAGCACATCAAAGAGCTTCATCATCCTTATGGACTTTAACTTTTGGGTTCGGTATCACAAACTGTGACTGCTAAAAGAGACTGAAATGTGTCCAGGACATTTACTGTTTATCTCGGGGTGGGGTGAAAATGTGTGGTACAAAAGTTCCAGATGTTTTGTCAGGGAAAGGAATTGATACTCATTTGTGCAAATGTTATTTCACAGTTTAGGCTGCACAGCCATTTTCCTAGTCACTGATAGAGCCATTGCTGAAATAAGAAATAACAGTTATTTATAGTCTGCTAAATAAATTGGCTCTAATTTTGAAAGAGATTCCTGCCTCTGTGGTAATTCCTATAGCACTGTTTATTGTTAGAATTTTTTTAACCCAAATTATCTGCCAGCCTTGTAACTAACCTTCCTTGTAGCTAGCGGACTCCATCTCCCAGGTAGATGAAAGCAGGATATGGGCAGGTGTTATACAAGGCATCAAACAACTTTCTTTTTCTTTTTTAACTTTCTATTTTTCCTCCTCTCCTCCAGCTCTGATATCCTCGGGAGCACCTAGAGTCATCCCTCTGCAAGCCACCTTACCTGATCTGCCCCAGTTGCCCATGGAGCCTCGGTTTACCCCTCCCCGGTGGGGATGAGGTGGAGACCAAACACCCGAACATTCTGGTCTCGATGGTCGAGGGTTGCCAGGAAGGCAGCTGCACATCGAGGGCAAGCTCCAGTGCTCTGTCTCCTTGGAGCTGGAGGGCATTTTCCCTTGTTCTGTAGGGGGTGGGCAGCGCCCGACATCAAGACGTTCCCACCGATGTCTGCCACTCCTAGCCCTTCTTTCATGCTCTGATGCTTGCTATGTCTCCAGCTTCCAGCCAGAGGCCAGCCAGCGCCGAGCAGGAGCCCCTCCCTCCAGGAGAGGAGAGCTGTCCTTGAATGCTCAATCCTCCCTCCCTGCTGACCCCGACTTCCCAGGCTCGTTCCTGAACCTGGGTTGCCAGCGTGACATGAGGTGTGGCATCCAGCAACTCAACCCTCAGCACCACCGGGCCGATCAAACAACTTTTAATGGTCACAAGCAGCCCTAGATCTGGGATAACAGGAATGTAAGAGCTAAGCAAACAGCAGCCCGCCCAACTTACTGCCTCTAGAACCCTGTCCTGTTCATGCACGTCTACCATCAGAATAAGAAATGTGTGGCTGCTACCTTGGTTGTCTGTGATCTTCTGAGGAGTGACCTGATAGGCCTTGAAGACCAGGGGCTCAATGTTGGAAAATGGGCAAAGTGGAGTGCAAAGGTTTGTGCTGCACTTGCCCTTGCCCACAACCCCAAGAGTGCTACATTCACTCAGCACACCAGCGCTATCTTACTGAATACAGGGGCATGCTGGCGTAGCACTAAGTTGAAACAGCGCTGCTCTGACAGGATATAGGAAGTGAGGGAACAGTGCCCCCAGACCCGATGGTGCCAGAAGCCCCGGTGCGATATTTAGCCAGTACCATGCAAATGAGTCCATTAAGCATGCAGAGCACTAAGGGTCACATGCATGCCCACTGTGGGCTCATTTGCATGGGAAGTGGTGGCATATTAGTGCCCCTCCTATGACTGCCCCCACCCCAACTGCCCATCCCCATAAAAGTTTAGAGATTCCCTGGTGTCTAGCACACCCCGATCCCTGTCCCCGCTAAAAATAAAGCATCATCTGGTGTCCATGGTACCCCCACCTCTCATCCCCATCCCAGTAAAAATAAAACATTCCCTGGTGTTCAGTGGTACCCACCGCCTCAATCCCCATCCCTGTAAAATACAACATTCCCTGGTGACCAGTGGTGCCCCCACCCTCAGATCCCCATCCTGTTAAAATAAAACATTCTCTGGTGTCCATTGGTACCCTCGCCTCTGATCCCGTTACAAATAAAACATTCCCTGGTGTCTAGCGGCCTCCCCACACCACTCACTTTTACTTACCATAGTCACCAGTGCCGTGGGGAGCCCATACAGTGACCGGCACAGCCCTTCTCTCACCACCTCGGCCGGCCACCATATGCAATGACAGGAGCACTGCCCCATAGGTTTCAAGATAGTCCCTCATGTCTGGTGGTACCCCCTCCTCAATTGCTCACCCCGAGTTTATTAGAAGTCCCTCACATCTAGTACCCCATTGCACTGCGTGCAGCCAATATACCACCCTCCCTTATCATAGTCGCCGCGCCTGCGGGAACCCATACAGCAACCAGCACAGCCCTTCTCTCACCACCTGGGTTGGCTGCCATATGCAAAGACAGGGCTCGCCTGTGATTGTGTGCTATAAAGGAGCACACATACCCATGGAGGAGAGCTGTGCGAGGATACCACATGGGCTCTCGTGGCACTGGCGACTATGGTATGGGGTGGCAGAGTGATGTACCCGATGCAGGGGTGGGCCACTAGATGCCAGAGACTTCTTTTTATAAACTCAGTAAACAACTGAAGGGTAGAGGGTGCCACGATACCAGGGACTATCTTGGAAACCTATGAAGACAGGGATCAGAGGGTGGGGGGGTACCCACTTTGACACCAGGAAATGTTTTATTTCTTATGAGGATGGAGATCAGAGGGGGAGGTACCAATGGACATCAGAGAATGTTTTATTGTTAATGGAACTGGGGATAGAAGAGTGGGGGTACCACTGGACACCAGGGAATGTTTATTTCTTAAGGGATGTGGATTGGAGGGTACTACTGGACACCAGAGAATGCTTTATTTTAATAGGAACAGGGATCAGAAGGTGGGGGGTGCTAGTGGACACCAGGGAATGTTTTATTTCTTACAGGGATGGGGTTTGGAGGGTGGGGGTGCCAGATGACACCAGGGAGCAGGTGCGCTCCCCCAACCGCTAACTTGGTTAGCTGCAGTGGCTCCGCTGGCCGCTAGGTTCCCCGGAGTAAGTCAGGCTTTTCTCATTGGTAATTGTGCTGTACAAGGTGGCCTGTGCTATCCCTTCTGTGCAGCACTACTGTGAGGAATATCGCACTGTGCCTGAATTCATGTCCCTACCATTCCTTTATGACCGATTCTCTGGACAGGCCCAATCCCATTTAGTATGTGCTCCTGTCCCTTTTGAATATTACAGATGGGTGCAAACCCTGGGCAAATGGGTGCAATCTCTTTGCCCACCAGGCAAAGCTCTGAATATTGGGCCCCACGGGTGGTGTATCACAGTGTAGCAGGTCCCCAAACCAGGTACCGGCAAAAGCAATTAGGTCATCTCCTCCACAGCCTCTGACAGTCTGACAATCTGCAGATTGGCAGACCAGGCTATCCTCCAAGTCTTCAAGATGGTACCAAAGTACCTTTTTCTTCTTTTGACCGAGCTGTCATTCACTGATCTAAGTAGCCAGTATAGTGTTATGCTTGTGCAACTGTGTTAGTTTGGTTTTGGCCATTCGCACTCTCTATTCCAGAAGAATTACCACCCTGTAGGGAGTACGAAGGCAAGAACCCTCAGAGAAGGTTCCACCCCTAGAGGTGCCATGGGACAATTCCTGTGGCTAAAGGTACCTTAAGAATCCCCTAAGGAGAATGCTTGCTGGAGGAGGAGGGAAGATGGTGGGACAAAGAAAAATGCTTCACAATGAGGCTGAGAGGAACTGTTTATATAGCTCAGGAAGTGGGAGTGGCTGGCTGCTTGGCCACTGAATTCCAGGCAAAGCCTTTACAATTCACTGACCTATGCAGCCAGTATAGTGTTATGCTTGTGCAACTGTGTTAGTTGGGTTTGGTCATTCGACTCTCTATTCCAGAGGAATTACATCCCTGTAGGTATAAAAGGCAAGGAACCTCGGAGAGGTTCCACCCTAGAGCTGCACGGATGATTCCCTTGGCTAAAGGTACCTTTAGGAATCCTGAAAAGAAATGTAGCATAATCATCCCCAAGAAGGAGGCAACATGAAGTGTATGAGCAAGCAGTAACTAACATAGTAGTAGAGAAGCATAGGCAGTTTGATAATGCAATGAGATGCTCAGTTGGAGAATGTAATGAATGCCCAGGCTTGCATAGCATGATACAGATGGTTTGTGTTGAGATTAGGGATCCCTAAGGAGAGAGGGAACAGCAGGACATCCTCCACCTCCATCCAACAGCGGAACCTACATAAAGAAACTAGGGAAACAACTATGCTAACTAAGTGTTATGACCTGAGGCAACGGAGGAGAGGAAAAACCCTATGAGGAGGAAATCTCTGGGGATCCAAGGCCTAGGTTGCCTTCCTCCAGGCTTGGGATAGTTTGTTTAGTGATGGCTCTGCAGCTGCAGTTTGAAAACCCAATTAAAGGGAGGTGGAAAATATTCCAGTTTTGAGGAAGGCTCTCACTCAAACCCTCTGGTGGAACACCGTGGAAGGTTGCGAAAACTCTGCAACAATACATGCATCCAAGACACAGGAGGAGAGCAACAACTGCTGAGGCACTCACCTGGCCTACCCACCCTAAATCAAACCAGGTGAACCAGAGGCAGTTGTAGGAGAATGCGTGAAGGTGCCTTGCTAGGGGAAACCACTAAAGTCAATGACTAACCGTTATAGTGGAACACTAGAGCCAAAGGAGATTGTCGTAACCACCTTCACTGCTAGCCTTAAATTTACACCAGAGCTGCTGTCGTGATAGCAGGTGGTGTTAAGCCAAGCCCGGGGCAAGGACATTTCCAGCTATGGGCCAGGTGAGAAGGATCCCACCCCAAGTTGGACACGCCAAGATGCGGACTAACTGCAGAGTGAGATCGTCGGCTGCAGGAACCCTGCGCCAGATAGAATGGCTGGCATGCCCCAGAAATTGATTGAGAGCTGAAAAGCTGGTGAGCTGAATGAGGCACAATGCGCTAACATCGTAATGAGCATTGAGTGCTGAGACCTTGCAAGGTCGAATGCAGATTGAGTGCAGCAGAATCCCAGAGGCTGAAGCCGACGGGATGGCAGTAGGCATGAAGCAATGGTTTGCGTAAACAAGGAGCTACGGTTGCGTAAGCAAGTGTTGATCTGCATGTAGGTCAGTAAGCAGTAGTAGTGATAGGTGGACCTGCACGGAGGTCTGCATAACATACTGTATAGCAATTAAACAGCACTGAATTAGGGCAATGCCAGCCAGACATGAATAGCCAAATCAAGGTGACAAATACTCTTAGGATTTTTTGTCGGCGAGGCAAGATTTAATAACAAAGCTATATTAACAGCCTCAGCAAGAGCTTAGTTGGCTGACCTCAGAGTTGTAACAGCCATAAAACATGGAGACAATGCTTTGAAAGCAGGTGTAGCCAGGCAGTGCAATGAAGCTGCAAGCAGAATGAGAGCAGCAATGAGCAGCACCAGGTAGGGTCAGAGTAAACTGTGTCAGGTGAACAGAATTGAGTATGCAACATGGAGCAGCTATGGTTGAGCTGAAACACACAGGTAATGATTGCAGTAGTTTGGCGTGGTGAGCACAGTGTAAAACACAAGCACTGGGTACAATAATAATTAAAGTAAACAGCAGCAGTAGCTGCAGTTGTACAGTAGGTAACTGAAAGCAGTAGCATGAGCTCTGAGTAGCAGTATGTTAGGAGCTTAGAAACAAAGCCTCCCAAAAAGACAAAACCAAAACACAACAAAACAGGAAACAGGAAAAGGCCCCAAAACAAGAGACACAAAACATAGGGAAGCACACACGGAGGAAAGACACAAACCAGAAGCAGGAAAACAAACACAGAAACAGTAGGTGGGGTAGGCCCCAGCCAGCTCAGAGGACAAACAACATAGCCTCCGGCTGCAAAGAAAAAATGCTTCACAATGAGGCTGAGAGAAACCACTTATATAGCTCAGGAAGTGGGAGTGGCTAGCTGCTTGGCCACTGAACTCCAGGCAAAGCCTTTACAATTGTTGCTGTCTATGCCATCCGCACTGTGTCTTTCGTCTCAGCCACCACTGAAGTTGCCTGTGTTTCCAACAATATTAGCTGTGTCTGGAATCCATCAGTTCTTTGATGAGGTTAATCACTCATTGCTCCAGGGCTTTTACTACCTGTAGCTTATCATGCAGTGTGGATTCTGGGTCACCTGACTCAGTTAAGGTAGCAACTTTCAGCCACCACTCACTGCTGTTGCCTGCTTTCTACACTTCCTCCACCATCTGGCACTTGTTTCTTTGGGTTTCCATATTCAAAATCACCAGTTGCCTATGTGATGTGGATCAGTTTAGTAATGCAATAGTAACACTCTTCCAAAAGTTTAGTTAACTTTTAAAAGGTTTAAGGGTTAATGGAGAGGAGAGGTATCTTCCTAGGGACTGAAGTTAGGCACGTCTTGCCTCAGTGATAGCAGGTTCCACCACTACAAAAAGGCATTACTCAGAGGGATACCCTGGAGGAATTGTCCACTGATCAAGGCAGAGCCAGTGAGCTCTTCAGGTTCAAGGCACTATGAAGTAAAGAGCCGACTTCGTTGACAACTGTAGGAGGCCTTAAACAGGAATCCTGTTACCATGGAGGAGCAACATGAATTTTGTTTTGCTTTGGAACCATGGAGTAACTCAAATAAAACATCTGCCAACCAGTAGTCCATGGACCATGTGATGCAGGCCACTGCAAAGCTGCTTTCATCAGTGCTCCTGCCACCTCATATGCTTTTCTTTTTCCATAAAGCTTTTAAGGGGGCAGGCGGCACAATCTCAGACAGGCCCCATCTTTCTTAATCAGTGTCCACCTCTCAATCCACTGAGGCAAAGTCTCCCATGGGTTGCCCACCCCATGGAGGGGCAGGAGGGAATGCCATCCTCCCCTCCCCAGTGCATACATCCAGATATCCTTGGTGGTCAGGTGGCAACACAGGCCGAGAGGAGGAGGCAGGGCTTCATGAAGTACCCGTCCCATTTTCTGTTTTCTTGTCCCTGAGCCCTGCCGTGGCGAAACGTCAGGATGTGTGTGTATGCAGGCATGAATGCACTGCTGAACCATGGCCCCTCCTTTCAAGCAGATTGTTGACCTGCACTACCACCAGCCTCCGGCTGGTGTCAGCCAGGCCAAGACAGCTGGCCACCCACCCTGGGGCAGAAGCGCCTCCCTGGGATGCTTGATCCTTTCTCACCCCTACCAACCCCCAGCAACCTGTGCTCATTCCGAACACTGGTCATCGGAGTGGCTCAAGGTAAGGTGTTCAATGCCTTAGCCTCCACGCCACTGGGCCAGCTAACCTCATATGCTTTTCTTCATCACAGACTCCCTCTTTTATCCAGAGCGTTCCTAACGGTTGCTGCCACCTGAAGTGGCAGAGTACACAATAGGGCATCCAACTTGGGAACTGTTTCCAAAGTTGTTGTTTTTTCTATATGTAGTTTTACTACTCTGACGGAGCTGGCAGATGGCTCCAGACCCTCACTTTGAGGGGACTTGTCTCTCCAGTGAGGCTTTCTCACACCCACCCCAACCAGCCATCCCCATGGGTTGCCCCCATGACAGGGCTGGTGGTGAGGGTGCTGGCCTCCCCACCCCCGAAGCCAACATCTAGATTGCCGGGGCGACAGTGCAGCCTGCCATCATGGATCCAGCCAGCTCCAATTCCATTTTCTGTTTTTCTCCCTGGACCCATGCATGTGTATAGGCGGGCAACTGTCTCCACCTCCTAGAGAGGCAGTCTTATGCCCTGTGGGTGGGTCCACCTTTCTGGGTGTCAGTCTACAGTGCGATGCTGAGGCCCCACCCCATTCCCAAATCTGGGTCACCTCGTGGCGCGAGTCGGCACCCAGCTCCTCAGCGCCACTGGGCTGGCTCTGTTTCCAAAGTTTAGGAGTCCCTACTGTCCGCCTTTGTACACCTTGTGAAGTGTAGCGCCAAGGTTTTCCTTTCTGTATAATTCAGCTTGAAGGTTAGAAGACCCTTGGCCGTGTCACATACTGGGAATGCCCAGTCTGTCTTGGCCTCTCTTTTAAGGGGTGACTTTCTTTTTAAGTTTCCTTTGTGGTTCCTCCTCCACACCCAAAGTGATGCATGTTTGCTTCATGAGGGTACCAAGATTGTCCCAAATGAACACCCTTCATGATCTGTCTTCTGTATTGTCCTCGCCTGAGACATAATCACTCTCTTCTGCCAAATAGTGATCCTCAGAGTCATGTCTGTGAGGATGTAGTGGGGGAATTCGCCCTGTGCAGTAATCAGTCTCTATAAGGGGCACAGAAAGCCAGGTGTCTGTATTAAAACTTCCCTAGTTAGCTTTTGGCAGAGAACAGCAAGAGGAAGGAGGCAGCTGCTAGAACTCCTCTACTGGGACTATATAGGCCTCCTGTCCCCACCCTTAGCCAGTTCTACTTTTATAGGCACTGGATTTCACTGACAACAGGAACTTCCTGTTTGAGAGAAGGAAGTGAGTAATCACAGAGGTACAAACGACTCACCATCCTAGAAGGAAAGAGTAGCTCTCCCTCACCCACTAGCTGCTGGAGTTCTGTTTCTGAGCAAGTAAGAAGGAGACTACTGAGGAATACAGGAACTTCCTGTCACAGAACAGGAACGGCAGGAGCTGTAAAGGCATGGAGGCAGTAGGAAAGTAGGAAGAAAAACAAAAACAAAAAAGTAAACAGAGAGAGGAAAAAGTAAGCACACAAATAACAGTTGAGAGGCAACAAATAAGACATGATGGGAGTCGTGCAGTGCAGTGGCTCTGGAGCAGCGTCTTCTGGGAGACATTCTGGAGGATGTGGTGTTGTCCCATCTGCAGACATCTCTCTGGGCTGAGGAGGAGGTTACTGTCTCCAGGATGAGTTCACCAGGATTGAGGACCTTCTGCCACCCAGGACCACCAGAGACCCAACGCCACTGCTCAGAGGTTGCCAAGAAAGAGGAGCGGTTGGATCATGGTGGGCTCAAAGAGGGTGAGGGTGGAGGAACAGAGGTGTATCCCTCCATTTGTACCCTCTCCACAATTTGTACGCTTGTTCTGGCAGAGTGTGGTTCCTCTATGGAGGCACCGCAGTGGAGACCAAGGAGGATGCTGAGAACTCCACAAAGGAGACCTACAGGAGGGTGGCACGGACCCCACAGGGGAAGGAAACAACCCTGTGAGGGACTCAATTGTTAGGGGGTAGAACTGAGGAGGGAGGGAGAGGGAGGCAAGGTGCCCGCCCGGTGCCATGGCTTGAGGGACAGGGAGCGAATCCCTCAGGATCGTGGGGGGCAGCTGCACAGGGAGGGAGCTGATGTCACTGTCCACCTAGGGAAAATGACCTGACTAGGAATGGGATTAGAGCAGTGCAGGAGGAGTTTATGGAGTTGGGAGGGGCCTTAGACAAGTGGCACACAGGTAACCTTCTCAGAGGTGCTGCCTGTCTATGGCATGGGTGAGGCAAGGTGCTCCACACCATGGGATTCAATCAATGGTTGAAACACTGGTGCAGAGCTCATGGTTTTGGCTTCACTGGGGACTGGGGTCTACCTGGAGGCATACAGGCCTATACTGGTGTGATGGTCTGCATCTGTCCAGGAGGGAACCAGGATCCTAGGTTATAGGTTTAAATGCTTCATTGGCAAGCATTTAAATTATCCAAGGGAGGCACTGAAAGGAGCAGGAAATCCCCCACAAAAACAGGGTAGTTAGTGAGGTGAACACCAAGATAGAGAAGTCGATAGGGAGAAGGGCAGGGGTAAATGGAAAATGGGCAAAGGCAGTAGGACAGGGATGGGGCTAAAGGGATAAGACCATCAAAAATGAAGGGCAATTAGTACCAACGTCCATAGTCTGGATAGCAAGCTCCATGAACTAGTGGCCTTGATGGAAGAGGGACGCCTGGATATCGTGGCAGTCACAGAAACATGGTACACAGAAAACCATGACTGGGATGTCAACATACCAGGTTACACAGTCTACAGGAGGGACAGAGAGGGTAGAAGAGGAGAAGGAGGAGTAGCTCTCACGAAGGTAAGGGATCAAAGCAATGGAACTAAAGGGTAAACAGGAGGAGAGGAGGCACTGTGGGTCACCCTGGAGACAGAAAATGGCACCACAATCTGCACAGGTGTTGTATACAGACCCCCATCTCAGGGGAGGAAATGGACAAGAAAATGATAGAAGGCATCCTTAGGATGGCAGAAAAAGGAGATATCGTTGATGGGGACCTGAATATGCCAGGTGTTAACTGGAGCACCTTTGCTGCAGCCACATCCAAGAGCAGGGTCATTCTCGATGCCCTACAGGGCATGCCTCAGACAGCTAGTGCTGGAACCCACTCAGGAGGGAGCAATCTTAGACCTGGTACTCTCAAATAGAACAGAGAGAGGATCTCAAATTTTAGAAGTTGGTAGCCATCTGGGAACAAGTGACCACCGTGTGGTTCACGAAAAACACAGCCATGAGAGTCAAGCCATACATAAGTGAGAGTACTGGACTTTAGAAAGACTGACTTTGTCAAAATGGGAGAGTGTCTCAGAAAAGCACTAGCAAACAGGCATGAAGCCGGGTGGAGGAACAATGGGAAACATAAAACTGCCACCACAGAGGCAATAAGCCTTTGTGTATGAAGCAAATAAGCAAATCAAAACAAAGGAAAAAAACACTATGGTTCTCAAAAGAGGTAGCGGGAAGGTTAGGGAGAAAGACAGCATTCAGGAAGTATAAGGAAACACAGAAGGAGCAGGACAGAGAACTGTACCAGTTAAAGCAGAAGGAAGTGGGAAAGGCAGTCAGAACAGCAAAGGTCCAAACTGAGGAAAAGATAGCCAACTTGGTTAAGAAGGGTAATAAAACCTTTATAGGTACATTAGGAGCAAAGAAAGACCAAGGGAGGAATAGTGAGGCTTAATAAAGGGAGGGTGGGTGGGCAGAGAGTGACAGTGAAAAGCAGGATACTGAATGAATACTTCTGCTCAGTATTCATAAAAGAAGAGGAGGAGGTACCTAGTCCAATCAACAGAAGCACTCTGAATAGGGGTCAATACCAGTCCATTCACAGAAGAAAGTGTTCTGAAAGAACTTCTAAAACTGAAGGTGGACAAAGCAATGGGCCCTGATGGGATTCACCCAGAATTGTTAAAGAACTAAGGGGAAAACTAGTGACACCACTGACTATCCTTTTAACAAATCATGGGAGGATGGTGTGGTACCTAAGGACTAGAAGAAGGCGGATGTGATTTCCTTCACAAAAGTGGGAGCAAAGCAGAGGCAGGAAACTACAGGCCTGTTAGTTTGACCTCAGTGGAAGGGAAAATGATGGAATCACTTCTGAAAGAAAGAATTGTTAAGTACCTAGAGGCCAGTGAGGCTGGGACCCAAGGCAGCATGGATTCACAGCGGGAAGGTTATGCCAGACGATCTAATAGATTTCTTTGACTGGGTGACCAAAGTAGTAGACCAGGGAGGGTCTGTGGACATGGCTTACCTAGACTTTAGCAAGGCATTTGACACAGTCCCCACAAAAGATTAATAAACAAATTAGCCAGCCTGGGAGTGGGTTCCAGGGTGGCAGCCTAGGTAAAACTGGCTGGACAAGATGACACAAGAGGGTAATAGTAAACGGAGTCCACTCCGAAAGGGGTTACTAGTGGGTACCGCAGGGGTTCAGTACTGGGTCTGGTCCTTTTAATGTCTTTGTAAGTTACATTGTGGAGGGACTTGAAGGAAAAGTATGCCTCTTTGCAGATGACACAAAGATCTGCAACAGGGTTGATACACAAGAGAGAGGTGGAAAGGATGAGAAGGGACTTGGCAAGGTTGGAGGAATGGTCAAAGTATGGCAGCTTAGATTCAATGCAAAGAAGTGCAAAGTAATGAAGCTGGAAACAAAACCCAGGGAAGAGTACACAATGGGGGGTAGGTACTAACAACAAAAATGGAAAGGGACATGGGGTAGTCTTAGCAGATGACCTAAAGGTAAACAAGCAATGTAGAAGGCAGTAAGGAGGGCTGGGGGCGGGGGATACTGGGATGTATAGGAAGAGGCATCACTAGTAGAAAACAAGAAGTTGTTATCCTCTGCACAGCCAGTTGATGAGACCCCATCTGAGTATACGTCCAGTTCTGGAGACTCCATCTCTCAAAGGGCATAGACATGATGGAGGCAGTCCAGAGGAGGGCAACTAAAATGGTGCAGGGTCTGCACCAGAAGCCACACGAAGAGAGACTAAGGAGCTTAATATATATACCCTCAAGGAAAGGAGGAGGGGGACATGATAGAAACTTTCAAGTACCTCAAGGAATCAACAAAGTCCAGGAGGGTAATATCCTTCATAGAAAGAGATGTGTAAGAACAAGGGGCACAATTTGAAGGGGTGGGTGGCTCAGGGGCAATGTGAGGAAGTATTTTTCATGGAGAGGGTGGTGGATGCATGGAACAGCCTTCCTGAGGAGGTTGTGGGGTCAAAAACAGTGGGGAATTCAAGAATGCATGGGACAGATATAAGACAATTCTGGTGGGGGGTAAGAAGAAGTAGGCTGTTGGTTAACTAGGATCTGCAGCTTATCCAATAGGTAGGAAATGGGCAGACCGGTGGGCCAAGTGGTCCTTATCTGCCATTAAAGTCTGTTTCTCTATGTTTAAGTCTCCTGGTGTGCTGCCTAACAAAAACATCTGAGGTGCTTGGGATGGGCAGAGGGTTCTGAGGACTATGCTTCCTCTTTTGAGGCCGTAAGGCATACATGTAATCTGTGAGAAATCAACCACCTGTATGAGCTTTGCCAATGTAGGTTGCCGCAACTCTGCCTCTTCCTGAGGAAATGGCGACCTTGATGCCCATCTGGATTCAGAGGGATGGGTGAAGTGGGTTGCTAGCCTTTTCTGCTGTCATGGGTAAGGGTCTGAGGTGGTTTTGTGCTCAGTCATTCCTTTGCTGGAGCGGGCTGAGCAATGCACCGTTGATCTTGGAAAAGTCGACTTGCCACAGGTTGGGCAGTAGGAGTCAGTCACTGTAGACTGCAGCCTAGCTCCATATTTCTTGCTTTTTGGTGCCTTTGAACAAGTTCCCTTTGAGTTGGTGGTTTGATGTATCCATGCTGCCTCTGTCCCATTCCTCTGGATGGTAAGAGGAGTCAAGAGGAGCAGCAGACTACAGAGAAACAAACTTGAAGTTCGTGTTTGTAGACTATCCTGATTCCAGTCAATAGAGATCTTTGTAAGTTTGCTATTCTCTAGGAGTGCAAATGCTTGCAGGATTTTCACACTCAACTGGGCTTCAGACAGCTAAAGCGATCTACTACACCATACCAAGACATCTAATGGTATTCCGCATGTGTCCATTACCAACATGGTCATTAGCTAAGAAAAGCATGTGCAGCTCACCAAGATGGCTGCCACTCATATAAATTTGTCTCACCTAGCTGGCCCGGTGGTATAGAAGGCTAAGGCATTGGGCTACTACTTCCTGGCACACCAGTGACCTGAGTTCAGGAGGATGGGTTGCCAGGGTTGACAGGGTGGGAGATGATAGAGTGTCCATAGGACTACTCTCATCTACCGGGAAGGAGGCATGCAATCTTAGCCTTTGGCTGCCACCAGGTGGAGGCCTAGTCGCAGTGCAAGCATGAGCGGCACAGATAAGGGAGAGGGCCATGGTTCTGGAGTAGGTGTGCACCTCCTTGTGCATGTACTACATGCCACCACCGTTAGAGGCGGGGATAGAAAACCAAGAAAATGGGACCTGTGGGCTAAATGAAGCCCCATGCATCTTTTGACTCGCATCACCACCTGGACCTCTGGGGCATTCTGGATATGTGACTCTCTGTGGGACAACCCTTCCCCTCCTGCCCAGACATGGAGCAAGCCATGGGGAACCAGCTCCATGTAGGTCTGGGAGGTGGGTGCTGGCTGGAGGGAGGTGGGGACAGGACTGATGAGCTGCCTGTCGGGCATAAAGCTGAATGAAAAAGAAAAAATTAGTCTTACCAAAATCGTACGTACTACAATGTGGATCAGCACATCACCCCTCTGACATGCAGTTTGTTGCTACACTCCAAAACTTACTGCACACAAAACTTAATTCCTCCTTTACACAAAAGTTCTGATCCAACCTGGTATGATGAGAGAGAGAGAGAGAGAGAGAGAGGAGCAGCCCATACCATGCACCATAGGGATATGAGAGTGCTCACTGCACTTACGATCTCCCACCTGCAGGCTGCAAACCCACTGTCCCTCTTAACCAAACCCTCATTCAGGAACGTTCAGGGTCAGCAGAAAGACTGCTGCTCCAAAGTTGAGCCTGCAGCGAAAAATTACTCACACATTAGGTAGTCAGATCAAGAACAGATTGCTGCACAACAGGGAGCTGTCTACCAGCTATGATGAGCTGTAAAAAACAGAGTCAGGAAGGGCGTAGATGTAAGATTTCTTTTGGACTGTTACAAGGCTGTCCCAGATAGACGGGAGAACAGCCAATACCATCTGATTTCCACAGCAGCTGGCACACAATTACGTTTTGGTGGCCTTATGGTTATAAGGTTTTGGGTGCCCACCCTGTTCAACTGCATGATATGCAACAGAAAATGTCAGCAGATGACAGCCTAGCAGTCCATCCAGTCTCTGCCCATCCCAGTCTAGTTACCAGCCTGTGCCCTTGCCAGTCATTTCACCCTGTCTCCCCACCAACCATTCCCAACCGCTCTTTTCCTATATGTTTGTCCCATCCCTTTTTCTCCCTCCATTTCAGCAGAGATGGGTTCAGGAATTTTGTTCCAGTCCACCGCCACTCTTTCTGTTAAAAACGTACTTTGACATCCTTTTGATCTTCCTCCCAGTTTCATGTAGTTCTCTGGTGCCTGTGTTACCATTCACTGTGATTAAATCTCTGCTGTCCTCCTTAATCTCACAGAGGAACTTAAAGGAAATGTCTGCCTAAATTGGGTCCCACCTCAGTGTGAGACAGGCCCAATTAGCATTTTCACAATTGTTTTAACCTGCCTGAGTTTAGTTATTTGATTTTATCTGGTTGATCCTGCTATACTCCACGCTGGTATTTTTGAATGCAAGCACCCTAGAGGTTCACCCACAATCTCCACGGCTGTCCCAAGAACTGATATACAAGACGAGGAGCAGCCGTGGAGCGTGCATGGGGTCCTGTACAACTGGAGTTATTATTAGTTTCAGTTTGCACTGTAGTAGTCTTGGTGCTATACCAAGGCCAGGTACTGACTGGCAATCGACTGCCACTCTAAAATCCTGGTCTCATTATAGCACAGAGACATGTACAGTGCAAACCAGAGCTATTCATAGTCTGATTATACAGGACCCTGTGTATGCTCCCACGGCTGCTCCCTACCTTATAATGGCCATTCTCAGAACAGCTACAGAGGTTGTGAGTGCATTGCTAGGAGCACCCTGCATTCAAAATGCTGGCAGGAGGATGGTAGCATCAATCAGATAAAATCTAAATAACTAAACGCAATGTAAAAGTTTAAAATGTAATTGTGAAAATGCTAATTGGGCCCTGCCTCACACTGAAGTGGGCTCAATTTTAGGTGGACCTTTCCTTTAAAAAGTCTTAAGCCATGTCCCTGCCTCTTTCTCCTGTCTTCAAATGTACATACTGAGACCCCTCCACAATAAAAACAATCCTCATAAGACCTCTCTTGTTGCCACAGTACCAGAGGTTTGACCACTAAACATGTCCAGTGTGGCAGCCATACTGAACACTGAACAGGGCGTAGAATTTTCTTTTCTTTTACACCTTGTTCAGAGCCCTACCCCCACCCCCACCCCAGCAATGTTACTGTGACTGTACTACTCCCTGGAGTGGTTATCCCTTTGGAGAAAGGCAGCAGTTGCCATCTGCTCTGCTGACCTTCGGGGTCTCATGCAATTCTCTCCCTAGTCACACTCATCCCATCTCCTCTGCCATGCCTTCCTTAGTTGTACAGGTCACCTGTCAGCTGACAGGCACCATTCTCTCTTGGAGATTCATTCATCTCATGTTGGCCCCCAACATGGCAGGCTTGTGAGTCACTCCACACTACCTAGAATTGCTGCCCGCCGACAGCTGAATACAGACTTGTCTGGATACAAGTCGTCTTGGACTTGGCCAGTCTTTCACTTGCGCTGTTCCTATTCCAATCTCACCTGCCCGTTTTCTCTTTTTCTCTGTTTGTGGCCCTTGGCTGTCCAGCACACAGTCTGCCACTCTTGGACTTCTGTGGGGTTATGCCCCAATGTGGGGCTACTGGGGTGTGGTCCACTGCCTCCCAGTACACTCCGCGAGGTTAGCTGGGCCAAGGGCTGAGAGTGCTAGTCCAGGCTGGTCAAGGGAATTTTAGTCCCCTTTAGCATAACTAAATGCAGTACAGTGCATCACAGTTCCTGGTCCCTCCCACGACCATGGTGCCACATAACCTCCATAACAACCTCGCAGTCAGCACCTCCCATGCACACCCTTTGAAGGAGCAAGTTCCCCAGCAGTGAGTGGCAGCTCTCTCAGTCACTTTTCCCCAGCCTGACCATGAGTAACAGAGTCCTCTCCCAAACTCAGGTTGCCCACGTGAAGGCACACTGCACTTCTGTTGGGTCACCAGGTAGCCCCTTTTTTTTAACTCAGCTTTATTAAGAGTTGATGGTTGCACAAAGATACAAGTACAAACAATAACTGGGCTTTACAGATGCTCATATAAGTGAAGACCTGTGATTAACAAGACAACCGTATTCCAGTGGGGTAATCCTCAACCTTTGGACTTGAACCCCACCCCAGAATGTCCAAGAAGGCAGTGCCCTACCCAGAACCCATGAAAGGAAGAAGTCATCCTTCTGAGGTCCTCAATGCCAGACACACACCCTCATGACCCACCCCATTAGCACCTGCCAGCCAACACTGCCAGACAGGGATCAGGTTAAAGCCGAAGTGCATGCCAGGTTTAATCGAAGCATGTAGCCCATCCTCCTGCTCCACCTCCCTCACCTAAGCAACACCCTCATCAGGGCTGTCTTATGTGGTTATTCCCCAGACAGTACCTCCTCTGTCATAATAAGCTGAAGGTCCCTTGGTTCTGTATTGAGACCAGCATGACCATAAGCCCTCCCATGTCCTGGATCTCCCATACGTTTGTTTCAAACTGTCCAGTCAGAACTGGGGTGAGAGCTTACGTGTCGTAATCCCTTTATATGCTGCCATCAGATCATCCCTGTTGCCCAATGCCTGTGGTACGTGGTATATGCCAGCAGTGTTGGGAGCCCCAGTATTACATCACTGAATCTGAAGGGTATCATCGTCCTAAAATTAATTACATTTCCTGATGTATCTCTTCATGAACATACAAAAAGCCAGTAGAAGAAGGTCATTCAGTCTATCTAGTCTGCTCGTATTGCAGGGTCCTCAGCCTACACTACTGACCCCCCATGGTCTTCCCACCTCTTCATCTGGTCCCCCAGCCCCATCATTTCTTGTGCCTATCCCAGCCTCTCTTGAAGCTGCTCACTGACTTCATTGAGATCACCTTCTCCGACAGCACATTCCAATTGGTCACCACCTCTCCATGAAGTGCTTCCAGACTTCCTCCTAAATCTCCTCCCTCCAGCTTTAGACCATATCCTCGTGGTTTGCCTGCCACTTAGCTTGAAGAGACCCTCCATATTCACCCTGTTTATCCCTTTCAAGTATTTGAAGGTCTCATCATATCCCCTTTCTCTCTCCCTCCTCCTCCGAGGAGTACATCCTGAGGGCCCTCAACCTCTTCATATGTCTTAACCTGCTGACTCGCAGTCATCTTAGTTGCCCTCCTCTGGACTGTCTCCAGCAGGTTGATGTCTTTCTGAAGGTATGGACACCAGTATCTTACTCTGTACTCCAGATGTGATCTCACCAGTGACCTGCACAAGGGCAATATAACTCCTTCTGCCTACTGCTGATTCCTCTCGCTATACACCCCAGCATCTTGTTTGCTATTGCTGCAAATTTTTGCACTGTGTGGAGTGCTTCAGGTCACTAGTGATTATCACCTCCAGATCCAGCTCCTCCTCCATTGCTGCTACCTGTACAACCCCCACCCCACCCTGGTAGTACTTGGTCCTTGGATCCTGGCTATGTGCAACTTACCGTGGCAGTAGATCTTGAGGATCTCAGTCATCAGGTCACACCGTGAGAACTTCACCATCGGTGAAGCAGGATCCACACAGAAGATTTTCTAGCAGTACCACTGGGGCTGTCCACGCCGACATCACCCACCCTATAAAGGTGTGGAGGCCCCTCTCCCTCCTCAGTTCTTTCCCCTGGAGACTAAGGCAGCAAACTCATGCCATGGGAAACCAAGGAGAGAGAGAGAGAGAGAGAGAGAGAGGTGCCCAGGTCAAAATAAAAGAGAGAGAGAGAGAGAGAGAGAGAGAGTGCCCAGGTCAAAATAAAGAGAGAGAGAGAGAGGTGCCCAGGTCAAAATAAAAGGCTGGATATACCAGTTAGCCATTTCTGAGAAGAAAGCCCCATAAGAAGGGGATGGTGGAAGGAAGGCAGACCTGATGACTGAGAGACCTCGATGATCTACTGTTACAGTAAATTCTTACATGACTGTTCTGTCTTCTTGGGGATGTCTCAGTCATTGGGTCACACTGTAGGAATGAGTCCCAAGCAGCTACAAGTGCAGCACAACAGTCTGGGAGGTACATAAACCAAGGCCTAAGACAGAAGGCCCTGTAGAACAGCCCAGCCAAAGCCTGCTTGGGCTCTAGAAGCAATGTCCAGACTGCAGCGCTTGGTGAAGTACGGATGGTACTCCAGGTGGCAGCATTGCAAGTATCAGCCACTGAGACCCCTTTGAAACAGGCCACAGAGGTAGCCATGCCCCTTGTGGAATGGGCTTTCACAGTCCCTGGCAACTCCTTGCTATGCTTGTTGTAGGAAAACACAATGCAATGGGCCAACCATTTGGACAAACATTGTTTGGAAACCTAGTGCCCTCTCTTTGTGGGCGAAAGAAATAAAAGCCTGCTTTGTTTTTCTGCAGTTCTTAGTTGAAGCAGATAATATTTCAGAATTCTATGCACATCTAAAGTATGAAGCAGTGCTTCCCTGGATTGGCACGCTCCGGAAAATGATTGGTAAGTGGATAGGTTGGTTCAGGTAAACTCAGACACCACCTTAGGTGATAAGTTTGTGTGCAAAACACCTTGTCTTTGTGAAAACTCAAATAAGGCTCCTCACACCAGAGGGCCTGAAGCTCAGAAATCCTTTGAGTAGAAGTAATGGCAACCAAAAATAACTCTTTCCAAGAAGAAAGCATAGCTCTTAAGTCGCGACTGGCTCAAATGGAACAGGGTTAATTTCTCAAAACAAAATTTAAATCCTAAGCCGGGACAGGGATGGATTGGAAGTTTCAGAAAGGTACGGACACATCTAACTGAGCTACGTATGACCACCCATGGGCTCGGGAAAGGCAGAAATAGCCAAAAGGTGTACCTAGAGGAGAATTCTGGAGACCTGAGTCTGACAGGGAGATCAGGTAGTCAAAACCTGGCTCACCAGACAGGTAAAAGGGTTCAGGTGATGTTTGGCAGCCCAGATGGTAAACCTCTTCCATTCATGGTGTAGATGGCCCTAGTGGAGGGCTTTTGAGCTCCAAGAGGACACCTACTGCTTCCTCTGAAATACTACAAACCAGGCGATGGCTATGTCCTCAGGAGCCAAGCATGCAGATGAAGGACCTGAGATTTGGATGGACGAGGCCCCTTGAGCCTGTGTCAGGAGATCCCTGCAAGGGGCAGAGGAACTGGAGGTTCCTCCGCTAACTGTTGCTGTAATGGAAACCATATCTGCCGTGGCCAGTAGGGTGCTACTAGGATCATGTGGGCCCCTCCATCTGCAGCTTGATTAGCACCCCTGAATCGATGCAGGTAAGGCATACAGGAACCTCCTGCTCCAAGAGAAGGACAACTATCTCATCAGAAAACTCCAGAACCTGGCTCTAGCGAGCAGAAACTGGGCAGTTTTGTGTTGAGTGGGGCCATAAAAGGTCTAACTCTGGACAGCACCATCTGCCAAACAGATCTTTGGCAATGGATGAGAGAAGTTCTCATTCATGCATTCTGGACTAAATCCAGGTAAGACTGTCCGCTAGGGTGTTCGGCATGCCAGGCACATGAACTGCTGAGAGGTGAGACTGTGGTCCAGCACCCAGTACCAGACTCCCATAGCTTCCCTACATAGGGGATGAATGAGTTCCCCCTGCTTGCTGATGTAGTAGACAACACTGAGGTTGTCTGACTGGACCAACAATTGACCCGGAAGGAGATGGTTCTGAAAAGCCTGCATAGCATAGCATAGAGATGTCTCAATTTGGGACCATGCCCCCGAGTCTGAAGAAGCCCGGTGTGCACCCCAGCCTGAACGAAGGCATCCGTAGTGAAATCTGCTGGGGAGAGGAAATCAGGAATGGGACTCCTTTCAAAGGTCCATCCACCACTGGAGTACCTTGCAGACTGGAGACAGACCAGCACTGGCTGCTTCAAGTCATCCATGTGTTGGTCCCACTGTACCCGAGGGTCCACTGGAGCACTTGCATGTGCAGTCTGGCCAGGAAACCATGGAAATGGTTGCAGCCATAAGGCCTAATAGCCTCAAGTGCACCCTTGCAGGGACATAACAGCTCTGGGCAACTAGCTGAGCCTGTGAAATGAGGCACTTCTGCTCTGTTTTGGGCAGAAAGATCCTGCCTTGCACCAAGTCCAGGACCTCCCTATATACTGCAGTCTCTCGGACAAACTCAAGATGGACTTGGGCAGACTGACAGTTATGCCCAGGAGTGAAATAGCTGGAAAGTCATCTCTAGGGTCTGGAGGAGCTGATCTCTGGAAGGAGCTTTGAGAAGCCAGTCATCCAGGTAGGGAAGATGTACAGATCTTCTCTCCAGAGCGCAGCTACTGCTGCTAAGCATTTTGTAAAGACCCATGGTGCAGAGGATTAGCCAAAGGGCATCACCTTGAATTGGTAATGTTCGGAAACCACCTATGTGGAGGACAAACTGAGATATGCAGTAAGCATCCTGCATATCCAGAACAGCACAGCCAATCACCCTGCTAGAGTAGGGGCAGCAAGCCCAACACAGTGACCATGCAGAATTTTTGTACTCTTTTTTTTTTTTTTCTTTCTTCTCCTACCTTCAGGGGCCTCTCTCCAGTGTGGATTCTCAGCACTTGGTTCTGCTGCCTGCCTGCAGCTTCCACCTCTGCACTCCTGGACAGGCAATCTCGCCCTACCTCACCCAGCTGCCCAACCCCGGCTCTGAGCCCCCAGGGTGGGACCGCCATCTTCTGGTGCTCTATGCAGAATCTAAGCGAGTGATCGGGAAGAGAGAGACAGGAAGCACGTGGTGGTAGTGCTCGGTGCTGGGCATGGGGCCTGGCCACTGATCCCACTCGCCTACCCCAAGGCAGGGTTTTTCTTGTATGTTCCACCCCTGGTGCGGCATGCAATGGCGCCAGCAGGCATTATCACAGACAGTCTGCCATCACCAGACCCCTCTGCTTTTCCCTGCTTCTGGGCAATGCTCTTAGCCTCTGCCAGGAGCCGCCACCAAGTGAGGAATCCCCAGAAGAAGAGACAGTCCTCTAGATGCTCGATCTTCTTCTTCTCCCCTGCTGACCCCGACTCATTCCTGAACCCAGGTCACTGGCTTGGCGCAAGGTGTGGCGTCCAGCACCTCAACCCTCAGTGCCACCGGGCCGACTTGAGTTTTATGTACTCGAAAGATTGAGGTCCTTGAGATCTAGAATAGGCCACAGATCTCTGGTTGGTTTGGGGACAAGGAAGAACCTGGAGTAGAAACCCCGTTTTCTGCTGCCTGGGCACTGGCTCGATGGCCTTTTCCACAGAAGTGACTGTATCTCTTCCCAAGAACCATTACATGGGCTGAAGAGTAGGCAGAGGGTACTGGAGGAGTCTCTGAGGGCTGTTCTATGAGCTCCAGAGACTGACCCTGTTCTGTAACCTGAAGAATCCAGGCATCTGAAGTTATGATTCTCCATTGATTCAGATGAAGGAAGAAGTGACCTCCAACCACCACCTCTTGGTCGAGAACCGGAAGGGGGTCTGGCAGGAGTCAGGCAGAGGCAGATCTGGCCACTGGGGCTGATCTGTCACCTCTGGGATGCTTGACGGCTGGGCCTGAAGAGGAGGGGCAGGAAGGGCTGAGGAGGCTTTTTCTTTCCCTGGGGATGGGAGCCTGCTTTGGACTTGTGAGACACCTTGACAGGACGGGCTGTGTCTGCTACTAGGCTGGGTATGATAGAGCAAATGGACAGACTTAACAGCCCTGCCAGATGCCTGCAAATCATTAATGATGTCCTGGACATATGGCCCAAATACCTTTGAGCCACTGAAGGGGCATTCACCACCTTCTGTTGGACATCCGCTGTGAAGCCGAGACCATCAGCCAGGCATGCCTACAAAGACAAACGCCTGTAACAGCCCTGGCGCCAGTATCAGAAATGTCATACAAGCCTCTGAGTAGGTGCTTACTGATGTCCTCGGCAGCCTGCAATGACTTGAGAACCTCCGGTTTCTGGTAACATTCTGGGAGGGCTTGGGCAGCCTGCCCCTTCTTCCAGGTGGTATTTTGGTACTTGACCATATGCGATAGTTGGCAATCCGAGGTACCAAAGTAGAGGAGGTATAAATCCTCTATCCCAAAGGTCGATTCATCTGGATTCCTGTCAGGGAGCTATGCTTTGGGCATTGGACCTGGTCATGTGCTGCTTTGATGGCCACAGAACTGGTCTCAGGTTGGGCAACATAATAAGGCAGACCCTGGGGCAAGATATAGTTTATCTGCCCTGTGGGGCATGGCGGGAACTATGTTTGGATAGTACCAAGTCACAGTAGTGGCAATCCTCAGAGCTGGGAGGATAGGAGGAATGACCTTAGGGGAGATTCTGGAATCTCCAAGAAGTCCACCAGTTCTCTCCTGGTGGCATTCTCTTCCTCCGTATGAAGCCCATAGCTGTGGACAGCTGCTTCATGACATTAAAAGGTAGGATCTTCAATCAATCAATGTTTATAGGAAGGCAAACTGAGAGCAGGAGCTCTCTTTTACAATTGAGTCCAGTACACAAAGACATTAACAGCGTGGAACACTAAGTATTACGATACAGTTGCATCACATAATTACAAATGGTAAGAATCAGTTACAGTAAAGTGCACAAAGGTGAGAGATCAACGTAACAGTCACATCAGCAGTGCAACAATCTATTTAAACATACCTTAAATTGGGTGCTTGATATGATGGTAGTCATCTATAATGCTTACCAAATGGTCTCCCACGTGCATGGGACCATTATTGCAAGAGCCGCGCCCCAGCCGTTGTACAAAATATTGGCATTACAAACTTTTGACAATGTGGCAGATCTGGGTTTGTAGGTGTTTAGTGATCTAGGATTTAGCTTACTTGGTAAGTAGGATGGGACTGAATTTGTAATCTATATACAAAGATGTACCAATGCAGCTGTCTCCGCACGACTATAGAGAGGTCCAGCCCACAGTTTTATATAAGTGACAGTGATGGGTGTTCCAGGGCAGACCTGTTATGAATCTCAGGGCACTATGACAGAGAGGCCCAATACCCCCAGGAGCGTTTCTCAGGCATTTCTAAGAATGCAGTCCCGTAATCCAGTTTGGACAAAAATAATGAGTTGACCAGACTCTAAGTGATGAGCTAAAAAATACCTTGTTTCTATAGTAAAAAGCCAGTAGGCCTTTAAGTTTGTTAGACAGGTTTTGGATATGGAGCTGAATGTTAGCTGCTCATCTAAGTAAATATCCAGGTATTTATGGGTAGCTACTCTAGAAATTACTTCTCTTGCAGCATTTAGTGAAAATTGGGTAGAGTCCACAGCCTTCTTGCTGAACAGCATCATTGCATTTTCTTTGGTTGAGCAACAGTCTTAACTCTTCAGACAACAGTCTTCAGGATGGGACCTGGGAGTGTGTTTAACAGTCTCCTCACTCACTAAAGAAGCAGTAGACCTATCAGAGGAAGAGGTCCCTCCTCCTCCTTTTCTCAGGAAGGATGAGGTCAGTGTGGTAGTCCTCCTCGATGTCGACCTGTTCTAATTCAAGATCCGACAATTGAGGGGCTGACGATGGCCTACTGGGTGCAGCCGAGAAGGCCTAAGCGGTGTCAAAGACAGGGCCATCGGACGGATCAGAGATCCAGGTCTGTAAAGCCCAATTGATGCATTATGGCTGTGGTTATCCTGGCCAAAATATACTTGAGGTCAACGCCAGGATAGGATCGCCGCTGGCACAGGGCGCGACAAGTTATCTGTCAGTCTTGACAGCCAAAGGGCCCTGACATCATAGGGCCTGGAGAGCATCGTGCTGCAGGGGCAATGGCCCAGAGGTCAACACCCAGCCTTCCTGAGATGTGGGAGGACATGCTGTTGGTGGGGGCCTGGGAGAATCAGAGCAAGTTGGTGCACAGAGCGATGGAGTGTCCCTGAAGGAAGGAGAAGCCGTGGGGATCAGGACTGCAGCAGAGGAAGCAGTCCCATTCATGGTCTTTTTATTACTTTTCCCCAAGGACTTGTCTTGGGCCTTTGAAACCTGGGAGCTGGATGGACCCACCAGCAACTGGAAAGGAGGGACCCTGAGGACCCTACCCAGAATTGCATACCTGTTGCTCCATACATTTTTTCAAAGCCTTTTTTGCATCACCTAAGGGTTGAGAGATTACATTTTGGCAGAGCTCAGTCAGACATTGTACTCGGCCCAGAACAGCAGACACAGAGGTTGTGGTCATTTGAAGAAGCCATCTTTCCACAGTGGCAGCGATGGAAGACAGATGTGGAAGGATCAACTCTCAACATAAATGAGGTAAAGGAATGTCTTGTTTAAAAGGGGTTCTTAAGGCTAGGGTAAAGGAAATAATTCAAAGGTGAAAATGGCATGAACTGTGACTGAGCTTCCGTGGAGGCCCATGCAAACAGAGTCAATGGAGGGAAGAACTGAGGAGGAAGCAGGGCTGCTCATGCCTTTATAGGGTTGGTGACATCGGCTTGGGCTGGTACTGCTGGAAAATCTTCCTTGTGGATCCTGCTTCACCAGCGGTGAAGCTCCTACAGTGTGACCTGATGACTGACATACCCGCAGAAGATCTTTGCATTTCTTGGCAGTGAAGCAAGCTGCCAGATCCCTGACCACCTTTCAGGTTTTCCCAGGTCTTCCTGCAGCTCTTGTATTCCTTCGTGTCCACCCTCCTTCAGAGTTTGGCTTCATCTGCAAATAGGCACATTTTGCCCTTAATACCTTTCTCCAGTGTCATTGATGAAAACATTGAACAGCACCATGCCCTACAGGAACCCATTGGTAGCCTCCATGGTGCTGGATAACTCTCAGTACCTCCACCCTCTGGATCCTGTCCTTCAGACAGTTTTCTACCCACTTGGTATTCCCCCACCCCAACTCTGAGATCCACCAGTTTCCTGATCAGCTTCTTGTAGGGTACAGAGTCAAAGGCTTTGCTGAAGTCCAGATAAAGGATGTCCACTGCCTGGCCCCTGTCCACTGCCCTAGTGACCCAGTCAAAGAAGTCAATCATATTCGTCTGGCATGATCTCCCTCCCACAAACCTGTGCTGCATCTCATCCTGGAGATCATTCTCCTTTAGATACCCACCAACCATTCCTAAAGTATTGTCTCCATGAGCCTGCACACTAATGAGGTCGGTCAGACTGGCCTGTAATTCTCCCCGTCATCCCTGGGACTGCTGTTATGGAGGGCACCAGATGTGCCACTCCCCAGTCCTGTGGTACCACACCTGACTCCAGGAACTATTGAACAGGCCTGCCAGTGGCCCCAGAGCACCCCTGCCACCTCCCTCAGTACCCTTGGGTGTATGCCATCCAGGCCTGGTGATTTGTCCACCTTCAGTGCTAGCAGCCTCTCCTCACTCTATAGTCCCATATCACCACATTCTTGCTCCCTTCCCCACTCCCCTATAGGTACTGAACAGTCTCTTTCCCTGGTGAAGACAGAGCAGAAGTATTAATTCAGTACCTTAGGCTTTCCTCTGTCCTCTACCCATTCATCCCTCTCCTAAGCCCTAACAATCTTGTCCTTCTTGTCCTTTTTCACTTATGTAATGAAAGAAAGCCTTCTCCTTTTTGATTCCCTCAGCTATTTGGAGTTCTTTTGTGCCCTACCTCTTGCACTACCTTGCTTGTCACCTTGGCCAACCTTGGGTAGTATTCCTTATCCACCTCTCTCGGTCTTTCTGTAATTATTGTAGGCTGACCTCTTGTCCTTCCCTGCTAGGGCAACCTCAGGTATGAACCAGCTGGATGCTTTGGTCCTTGGGTTCTTGCCCTTGAGCCTAGCATACTCTCTTAGGCAGCCAGTATTCCTTTGATTAACCATTTTGGTCCACCCCCATATCCACTCTGACGCCAAGTGAGTTTGGGCAGACCCAGTAGACATGTCCCCACCCTTCCACAGTTCCTCCAATACTGATATGAGCAAGACGACAAACCGTGCTTAGTTATCGAGGGATCCGGAAAAATCAGATCAGGACCTTCCAACCAAACTCACTCCAGGTTGAGATGGCATCACCTTCCAACTCCTACAAAGCCACTTAACTAGCCTATGGGATAAACTCCCAACTTTCATTCTTCCAATTACTTGTGTGTCTATGGTTGTCCCTGTGCATTCATGAGCATATTAATAAACCTCTGAATTGTGTTTAATGTGAGATCTCTTTGTAACTACCCAATAAAGAAAGTCCTCCCACTTCAGTCTGAGTATTTTAGGTCTATCGTCGGAACCGACAGTGTTGGACTTCAGGAGAATGTACATTTTATGTTTGCAGCAGAGATGTAAAAGAATCCACTCTACCTTGCATTAACATTTGAGAAAAGCTAGCCGACCTTCAAACCAAAGAAGGTGGTACAAAATTTGGATCTGCTGGTCCTGCTGTCTTCCTCGGGCTAAGTTACAGTAACAGAGGACCAAGTCCCAGGAGAAGAGCGGAATGGCAAACATCTAATCAGAGCTTATAAAAGCTTTAACGTACACTGCAGGCTACTGAAACGCCCCTGCTGCAGCCCTGCTCCAATGTCAGCTGCAGGGGATTCTGGGATTTGTAGTTACAGAAAATATCAGCTTGGAAGTCAACAGAATCAGTCTGATACAATCTATTACACTGCAGTAAACATAAGTAAAAAAAAAAATGTTATTGCATACAAAGTGGAACCAGCCCCAGATACGGGTGATGGGGCTCTTGGTGCTGACTATTCCCTTTAAGAATTTACCAATGTTGGTTTACTTTTTCCTAAAAAATAACTACCAATAGGAGAAATAAGAACAGAGAAAAGCTGTAGGAGACTTTCTGAACAGAACTGATTCTACTTAGCAGTGAAATAGGAAGCAAAGCCCATCTAGCCAGGTCTGCTTCAAGAGAGGTATAACCAACTGAGATTGGTATACTTAAGTAATGAATAGTATTATTCTTAGCCCAGGCAAAGGGAATGTTGCCAAGAAACCCAAAGTACAAGTACCACTTAACCTTAAAGTTTCAGACTTTATCGACTGGTATTATAACCTATTTCAAAATCTGTGTCAACATTTTCTGCAGCTTTAGAATAGACTAGGCTGTTGGTAATAAAACATATGGAGGCACTGGCATAGCTTGATACTTTTTGTTCTGTTATCCCTGCCACTATTCCTGCAATCAACAGGTTCTGATGAGCAGCTGCAGCCACAGGACATCTTGCTATATTGTTTGGGAAAGGTGGGAATCCAGGAAAAATGCCACTAACTCTTGTTACTGGCTCAGTTATTGAAGGAGCTTAGCTTGCTTCACCAGGCTACCAACACCCTTGACATTATAACTAACCACCCTGAGGTCCATAGTATAGCAGTATAGAGAAATAATGGACACGGAACCTAACATCCCCACTATAGGTCACAAATATCTAGAAATGCCCATTCACCTTGAAACTGTACGTTAAAATACTGGCTGCAACTAGCAGCATAAACAACACGAGGAAAACCTTTGTTAATAGATATTCTGGAACAAAATAAGTTAGTAGTAAAGATAAAATGACTCCTAAAGGTGTAGCTTCCAGCTGACACACACACACACACACACACACACACACACACACACACACCTTGCACTATGAGCCATATAGCTGGGCACCTCAATATGAAATGAGCCTTTTGGAAGTGGCAAGATACGTTCTAATACTGAATACTCAACTCCCAGTAAGCAAGGAGACAGGTGAAATGCTGGAAGTGATGTCCCAAGCAAAGTTTTCTGAAGTAATGGACTGTCTCCACCTGAAAGATGAGGCCTCATTTCATGAGGTGCGAATCAGAATACAGGGCGCCCCACCAGAACTGTGATTAACCCCACCTTGTCCTGCACAGAAGTCAACAGAGCAAGATGACATGGCAGCAACATTTCCGCTCAAGAAAGGGACAACATGGTTGAGTTATTCAGTTGAAATCAAATGTAGGACACGTCACTACATACAGCATATGCTGCTGCTTGCCAAGAGCATATGCATAGAAAAGAGTACTGCACTATACGCAGTGGACCCCATACCACCTAGGCTTACACTAAATATAACCTCTGCTGCAGAATGAGTGACCTGACAGACCACCCATCTGCCTCACCAGGGCACACTGTTTGACAAATGTGTGTGCCTTTATTCAATGATTATCACACCCACTGAAGTCACTTCTGTAAGGATTATATCTGCCAGGTCCCAGTCACAAAGCATCTACAGACTGTGAATTAACCAGAAAAGGAACATGTCCCAAACAGAACTTCCCATACTACCTGTGTGACCTTAGACCCCACCTGGTACCTTTACCATAAATATAGCAGCACTTGCTATGTGAAGTACTTAGAGCCTCCTTCTCTTGCAAGAGTCGTATGCCATCAACCTAAGTAAGCATTAATCACTGACAGGGAGGGCTCTGCGGTGGATTAATGCCCGCTGAGGGAGGGGTTGGTGCCTGAGGGTCCAACCATCCAGCAGGCATTAATCACCAGCACAACCAGACACTGGAGGTGATTAATGCGCTTATAGCACATAGCTGGTTGCGGCGGCGGCGACCCTATGTTGGTGTGTGCACTGCTGCTGCGGCGACCCTAGGGGCACAGGGACAGTTGCTGCCAAGAGCGGGTTTATGTCACCCACAGTGACAGCAGTCACCAGAACCGCTACAGGGCTCAGTCCAGCATGTGTCGCGATCGCGGTGCGGGGCGGCAGACAGCTGTGTAGCTTTAGGAGTGCTGGGAATCAGGGTTATGGTGCAGGTACGTGAGATGTCAGTGGACGGGCTGGGGGCCCAGTAGACCACCAGGCAGAGCTATAGTAACCGAATTCTGGGGAGCAGGAAGACATACTGGACCACTAGGTAATAGTTTACAAGGTTGAGATAGCATGATATGGAAACCACTGGACCACCAGGGAATCATTTTGACAATGTAAACAGGTGTGCATTTGCATAGGTTCAGCAGTATTTTAGCACCTTGACACTGCCAGCTTTGAAGGGCATTCCTGGGCCTCTGAATATGGCCCTGCTAGGAACACTGCAAACCCAGGTTAGCGCCAGGCTAACCATCCAGCCCTACAAGTTCTGTACCATTTGGTGTTACTGTATTTTCATGCATCTCAGTAAAACCTGTAATAGGGGCTAGAAGGATGGGAAAGCCAAACAGTGTGAAGGTGGTTAGGATTATTAGAGGACATATCAGGAAGAAACAAAATATCCTCACCAGCATCCATCCCTAAGAGATGGATGCAGGGCTCCACCATCTTTTCTGTGTCAATGCAAAGGCACTCCACTATCATTTTAAACAAGAAATTTATTTAACAATAAAGACGCTTGGACCTGAAGAAACTACCAGGATCGACCTAGCATAATCACTACGTTAAGGACAGAATGCTCTATGTGCAACAACTACATACAAAAACAAAACAAGAGATATAAAATCGTTCTGGTTTTACAATGATAAAAGGAAAAAAAAAGCCATGTAACCACTGAATCATACACAAGGTCTGCATGTCTTTCCTTTAGACAATGAGCAATATAATTTAGTGGAATACAAATCCCATAGAAGGTGAATGAACATGCTAACACGAGGGACAAACTTTCATAGAAACTTTTTCTCCTCTCAGACTCATTTGGTCAGAAATTACAACATTGGCCACTTCAGCTTTAAAAACAGTATCTTCGTACACACACTGCCATTTTTATTATGTACAAAAGAATTTTAAGTATGAGAATGTCTACAGCAGTAGTCTGGATGGTGTGGGAACAAAACAGTCGCAGCTCGAATTCTGGAGGTGTTGGGTTTGTTGGAGCACAGTTCCAAAGAGTAAAAAGAAAAAGTGGTAGTTGGGATTGTTTTCAGTAGAGGCCTCCTGTCTGCTGCTGAAACACGTCAATCGTATCTTCATCTTCCATTTCAGCTGAAAATTAAGTTGAAAAGGTTTATTAAAACAAACACTCTGGCTTGGTACCTTTTCCTTATCATAAAACACTTAGCACAAATTGTTCGATTACCATTTGTAAGAGTATATGTTAGAATCATTTACAAATCTTGTGCAAGAGTTCAGTGCATTCATCGTCCTATGGGACTTTAGAAAATCCACATACAACATGCAGTACATCGTCATGTCTAAAAGTGTAATTTCTTACAATGGCTGGAGAGGTTCTTTCCATGCCAGTTCAGATTCACTGCCTTATCCTAGCACAGTGCTGTGGGCACACAGAGAGCCACTGAAAGGACACTGCTGCACTTGACCCCCTTCTCCATTGGGGCTGGCTGAGACACCTACTAACCACAACTGTTTCCTGGCCTCCTTCCTTTCAAAAGTACAACCCTCATGACAATGGGAAGCACTTAATCTGGAGTGGAGGTGTCTTAGAAACATAGGAAATGCAAAAAAAACAACCACACACAAGGCAATACACTCCCATGCTGACAACCCAGGTTCCAAGTGGGCAGAATTCCGTGGGTCGGAGTGGTGGGTGTCAGTAGAGATTGGCATGGACAGACAGCGCTCTCAGGAATTCAAAAATGCATGGGATAGGCATGGGGAACCCTAGTGATAGGTAGGAGAACAAAGCCAGAGATCAAGCAGGGTCTGTGGTTTTGAAGAGCGTAGGGAAAATGGGCAGACTGGGTGGGCCTAGCAGTCCTCATCTGCCATCAAATTCTATATTTCTCGCACAGCCTCTGCAGGAACGTGGTGTGGAGATGGGGTGTCAACAGGGCTGAGAACCCCAAATCGATGCCTGGAAGAAAGCACGCTGTAGCACAAAATGCTACGAGAAAAGGTAAGAATGAAAAGACCACAGATCCACTGTGTTCATCTTGTGTGTGTCCTTCAAAGTCTACAGTGAAAAAACTCTCCGTAGTAATGTTGCTTTTTTCTTAAGGGATCATTTCACTATATTTACACTTTATGCAGTCATCTTGGCTGAAAGTGATGCCCGGAGATGGAACCTATGCAAATTTTGCAATAAAACAAAAGGCTACAAATATTTTATATATACATACACACACACACACACACACAGTTAATCTCTCTATCGCTCCTGAGCAGAGATTCCTTTCGTCAGCCCCCAAGCCCTGTTCCCCACTCGCAGCAACCTTACAGCATTCCCGGGCGGGTGGGGATCCCTCGACCAGCTGAACACACAGATCCAGTGCTGGAGCCGCTGCCATTTTGGGCGGCTCCTCGAGGGACCAGCTTCATTCTGCTGCACCCAGCCACCTTTTTCTCTGTTTCTCCCAGAGATGAGGCGGCAATGACACCATAGGAGAGTGTGCATGCGTCCGCACGCCATGCCCAAGCACCAGCGCTGTCTCTCCTCATCAAGCGCCTGTGCGCCAGCCCTGGCCTCCACTAGGGGCTGATCATGCACAGACAGCTAGTGTCCCTCCACGGAGAAGGAAAGCAGTCCATCGGATGCTCAATCCTTCTCCCTGCCAACCCCGTGGCCCGTGCTTGTTCCTAAACACAGGTCACGGCGTAGCGCAAGGTAAAGCAATCAGCGCCTCAGTACCTAGTTTTATATCATTTTTAAAAACACAAAAACAAACCAAAAGCAGACTTGTGACATTTCACCATATAAACAAGCAGTAATGTTCAAATGACCTCAATGAAAAAGGAAGTGATTCCAGTGGAACCTATTTCAGGTTCTGGAAGTGGAGGCAGGGTTACGGAGTGTAAGCACAGTAGTGATCCCCTAAGGAGAAACATTATTGTGGTGATTAATTTTTCCTTTAACACCAGGAATCAGTCACTTATGTTTACACTTCATGCAGAATCAGTAACAATACCATGGGAGGCTGGGTCCAGAACCCAAGAGCAAGGTTCTGCAAGACAGCAGTTTCAAATCCGGCATCCCTTCCAGATTATGTCCAACCAGTAACACTTCCTGAAGGTCTGTACTGTTTTCCAGGTAGCCGCTCTGTAAAGGTCCGACAATGGGATGCTCTTAAAGATGCCACAGAGGTACCTCTTATGGAGTCTCAGTGGCATTTCCCAACTTTCTCATAGCACAACTGGATGCAAGATACTAGTCGGCAAGAGACAGATCTTTGTAGCTGGTTTGCCTTTGACAACCTCATCATAGCCAGCGAGAAACTGGGTACTCTGGGACGTGACCTCTTTAGTCCGGTCCACATACATCACACATAGTCAGGACTCTCTTTAGGTCAACTGGAATGCTGTTGAAAGCATGTACCCTCCTAGCAGAAGTCAGAATTAGGAATATGGTTTTCAATGCAAAATGCTTCATATCAGCAGTTTCCATAGGCTCAAGACAGCCTCCATAAGCTGGGCAAGGCATATATTGAGGTCCCACGGAAGAAAGGGTCTCAACTGGTGGGTACAAATGACTAAGGCCTTAAAAAAAAAAAAAAAAAAAAGAAAAATGGATGGCGCCTAAAGACTTTTCCTTGCCAGCGGATATGTATGCAGATACTGCTGCTAAATGCACCTTTAAAACTAAAGGCTATAGGCCTAGTGACTGTAGGAGTACAAGGTATTCCAGAATTGTATGCAACCCTGCCTCTTGTTTTTCTTTCCTGAGGACACACCAGTAAGAAAAGTTTTTCCACTTACAGGAATATGCTTTCCTGGTAGCAGGTCTCCTCGAAACCTAGAGCACCTTCAGGACTTCCTCTGAAAGTTTCAATCCTGAAAACTAAACTACAGAACCATGCCTTCATGCATAGGGTCCTGATGTTGGGGATGTTATTCTGCCCTGGAACAAAGTCAGTATGTGGCCAAGTGGCAGGCTGATTGGATTATTGCTGAACAGGATCAGAAGCATCGAGTACCAGGTCTCTCTGGCCCAGTATGGAGCAATCAGGATCACTGTTGCAGGTTCCCCTAGAGTTTCTGGAGTACTTTCTGAATGAATGAGACGGTGGGAAGGCATACAGAAATGTCCCTGACCAGTCAAGTACCAGGGCGCTCCTCTGCGACTGTCCTGGTTGGTGGTTGCAACAAACTGAGGGAGCTCATAGTTCTTCCAAGATGCGGACAGGTCTATATTCGGCATGCAGCACCTTCTGAACACTGTGGCCAGAACCTGCTGGTTTAAGGCCCATTCATGATTTCTCTGGCTAATTCTACTTAGGGAATCTGCCAGGACATTGGCAGATGTACTGCAAATATATCTGCTTCTAAAGAATATGCCAGGTCCCAGATCCTCCTTTCCTCTGCACAGCTTTAATTACCAGGTTGCTCCATGCTCGTTTATTATGGTAGACTGTTGTGTTGTCTTGATTTGGATAGACTCGACCCTGTAGCTGGGAGAAGACTGTACTGCTACCAGCACTGCTCTGCACTCTAGGAGGCTGTGTTCCCAGTGACTCCTGTGGGCTCATGTGCCACTCACCCGAGGTCCTGCATGTGGGCACCCCACTTTAGGAGTGAGGTATCTGTACTAAGAATACTTGGTGCTCGCTGAAGGAAGGAATGCCCTCTCTAAGGTTGCTTTCTTCCTTCCACCACTAATAATTCCACTAGTGCTTTTGTCACAGGCACTAGCTTTGAACATGTATCCCATCTTTCGGACCAGTTGTCTCAAGTGCTACTGGCTATTTGGAACTTGGCCCATGGGACCACAGCTGTGGATGTGGCCATGTGTTCTAGTAACTGCTGAAGTGTCTTCGGGTCTTGGCTGACCTGTTGTGAAAGACTTCTGTTGCCATTACAGCTGTAACTCTGGCCTACAGGAGGAAAGCTTTTACCTGCAGGGTATTAAGCACTGCTCCTATGAAGTCTTGCACTTGAACAAGCTCTAGCTGGGTCTTCTGCAGACATGTCTAGAATCTCAAGTTCTCAAGATGCTTTACACCAAATTAACTAAGCACCTTGTCTCTTGTTCAGTCTTCCGAGACCAATCATTTGTCCAGGTAGAGAAAACACCTGGTGGCGGAGACACCTAACCACAACTGTTTCCTGGCCTCCTCCTTTCAAAAGTACAACCCCTAAGACAATAGGAAGCAGTTAATCTGTAACGGAGAGGTGTCTTTACAAATGTAGGAAATGCAAAAAAAAAAAAAAAAAAAACAACACACACAAAAGGCAATGCACTCCCATGCTCTCAACCCAGGTTCCAGAGTGCTGCTACCACAGCCAAGCACTTTGTGAAAACACTCACAGCTGAGGTAATACCAAATGGAAGCTGTGAACTGGTATATGAAAATAGGTATCTTTCAGATCCAGGGATCCTAGCCTATGAAGATGGCATCACTGCTTTTGGTGACACTTGCATTTTTCAAAGCCTGTTCAGAAACCAGAGATCTAAAATGGGTCGTCACTTCCCATTTTCTTGTGGGTCAGGAGTATCTTGAAAACAGGTCCCTGGTCCCACTGGGAGGCGGGACTCTTTCTATGGCTTTTGTTTGATTTTAATCTGTCTGGCCTTAAAAATAAAATTATTGATGCCAACACATTTTATTTCTAGCTCCAGCAGACTTCTCTGTGGGAGAGTGAGATGGAAAACTTCTTGCATTTCTGCAGGTTTAGAAAATGTTTGACCTGTAGACATTAACTCCTGGCCTACTATTCCAGTACTCACTCGCCTGTGGTAATGTTTACCCATTTCTTGTAGTGTGCCAGTCTTCCTCCCAAAGGCAATGGTTGGGAGACCTGGACAAAACTGTCAGGCGTTTGCTTTGGCTGGTCGGTAAAGTGCCAAACTGCAGCATTATCCATGGAAACCCTTCCCTATAGTAATCTCTTTGTGACTGGTACTCATAGGGGCATGAGATACAGGCTCTTGGAAAGTATCCTTTGCTTGCCTCCCTTCCACAGGACCTGTGGGAGGTACTAGCATTTTCCTTCTCATTGCTTTTGAAAGTGGTTTTGTATTAATCCACTTTTTCATGAACCTCTGTTTTGCTGCCAAATAATTTCCGTCAAAGAAGAAATCCATGGCCTTGTTTTAGTATCCTGCGAAAGGATAGTTGTAAGCCAGGAAACCTTGCTAAGGACATTACACAAGTCAAAACTCTGACAGCAGTGTGGACATTTTCTGGCATCCTGGATGAACTTACTGTGGCAATCAGGTCCTATGGCAAGTCATCATCTGCTCTTTCCACCAGTGCCAAAACTGTGCTCCAAAGTGCTTTCTGGTACTGTGCTATTCGCTGAGTAAGCAGGAGAGCTGCTGCATAACCTTTTTGGCCATCATATCCACCTTTTTTTTTTTTTTTGAGTCCTTTCCAGGGGCTGCATAGATAGCAATTTTGCTCCCACAAGCAGCAACAGACTACTCCATGAGAAGGACAGGCAAACAGTTATTCTAACTCCCTGCTTGTACACGGATACAGTTTTCATATCGTGCGCTGCAGCTGAGGTGGGGAAGCGGACATGATTTTTGCTATGAGCCTAAAGAAAACCACATGCATAAATTATAAAACATCTGTTGTGCACTGGGTTTGTGTTTCTCTGATGATCCCTAGCATTCTGTTACTTGTGTCTGTAGCTATTTTTTTCTTTTCAAGTTTTATGGCCTCTGGGGAGCAGCAATTCAGGTTTCTTTTGCTGCATTTGAACTGTTGGAATTTTCCCAGAATGCCTCTGGGAACAATGTGATTAGAACCAAGAGCCCAGGATCCTAATTATAATCTAGTGTCACCATCTAACCACAACTGCTTGAGAAAGTTAACTGTCTGTCCTCCCGCCCCAGAAGAAGTCAGATTTTTCTAAACACCAACTGTTATTCTGGATGTGTGGCAATGGGTGACAAAGCTAACACCACACCTTTGTATGACTTGGGCCTAATTCACATGATCATTCCCAGAGGCATTGTGGGAAAATTTCAACAGATCAAAGACAATAAAAGAAGCCTGAATGACTACCCCAGGGGCCATAAAACTGGCAGAGAAGAGAAAAAAAACACCTTGTCACAGACCCATGGACCATCAGAAAAACAAAAGCATAATGCACATGTTTCTATAATTTCTGCATGTAGTTTCTCAAGTTTTTAGTCAAGTTTAACCAGAAATAGCACACTAAGCTGAAAGCTTTTTACAGGTATGACCTGGGAGCACAGGGAAGTTAAGCGACTTGCTCAGGTCACACAGCATGCAAAGTGTGGGATGCAAACCCATGTCTGGTCTGCTGGATGTCACCAGATTTGCAGCTCAGAGCCTTAAACCACTGCACTATACTGCCTCCTAATCTAGTCAAACCATCTGGTTTATGTATGGAAACCGCATTCCTGGTGGAGCTACTCCCAACATGTCCATAAGATCAGGATCCTCTTCCTCCCCTCTACTGCTTGTAGGGGCGTCAAGGTATTGACCATTTGTCTAACAAATGAGGAAAAAAGTGAGCAATCTTTATGCTTTGAGGTCTAAAACTTGTTCAGGTGCACCCTCCAATTCCATGTGGTCACTTTCCTCCATTTCCACATAATATTCTTCATCCTCCTCCTCACCTAGATATGTTGAGGCCTGAGCCTGGGAAGGGGAGGAGAGGGATGTGGAAGGTATCATTCAAATTCCCCATGGCTTGGACAAAAACTGCCACATTTTATATATGTCCCGATGAGGCATTTTATCCAAGCTATATGCTTTCTCCACTCAGGTGGAGCAAGGACATTGTTGCATACACTGAGTGTCTCCTATAAGGCTCTTATTTTTATTAATCGATTCAGGGTTCCCTTCGACACCCTGATACGCGATCCATTTTACCGAGCCTTTCTGATAGCTGTGCAGCATGATCTTTTGTCACCTTTCACAAGATTTGCTGCTGCGTCAGATGAACTCTTCAGATGCACGCTTCCACCACTGTTGGCAACTCCTCAGAACCTTGTTTATTATTTTACGTGACACAGAGGCAGACCGAGAAGACATGTTCCTGTTAACTTGTTTTACCCCTTTTAATGCAGTTACTGGGAAAACATAATAGAATGTGTTGTGAATCTAGACAAATTAAAGCTCCTGACAATCTGCCCCTGCCAGGAGCTGGAAATTACTCAGTTTACTGAAAAGTTCATAAGGTCTCCAACCTACCAATATGAAAGAACTTCAAATTTACAGAAAAGATTCCAAAAACAATGGAGTACAAGAGCCCTACAGTAAGAAAATGGATATCGTACTTGAGGAAACTGGTTCTTTTGTGCTGAAGTGACTCAACCTGCAGCGCTGCCTTTCACTTTGAGCATCTCTAATAAGTAGGTGAACGGACACAGACTGAAAGTGACCAGTTTTCAGTAATCTGTATAGTCAAAACATACTAAACCACTGCTAATATAAATGAAAGGCTGAAATCCGGTGGCTAGCCAGGATCATCTCCGGTTCCTGGGAAATCAGTAGGAAACCGGAAAAACCATAAATTACTGAAACAATCCTAGCCACAGAGTAATCGAAAAAATAAGATTACATTTTAAACTACAAAATAACCCCACTGAAAAATCAGTTGTTACCAGAGTTCACTAGGGGTGACTGCTCACTTCTGGCTGAGAAACTGGTCTGAAAAACAGCTTCTAGGGACGTCCCTGTCCAGGAAATCTACAGGGCTGCTACCTGGAAGTCGGCACACACTTTATTTCCCATTACTACATTGGCCTTCAGTCACACGGGATGCTGGTTTTGGGACCTCGGTTCTCCAGTCCTTATTCCCCAAGTAAGTATTGAGGGTGCGTGCTTGCCTCCCTCCTCGGAGAACTGCTAGGAGTCATCCAGACAGTGTGGATTGAACATACCCACATCCCTAGAAATACAGGTTACTCACCTGTAACAGGAGTCCTAGGGTATATGCTGTTCGTTCACATGACCCACCAACCTCCCCGGTTTCGCAGAACCTGGCTTCCAGCAGGCTAGATCTGGTGTCCACGGGCGGAGCCAGGGTTTTACCACCAGTGGGTGGGTGGGAGGAGCCAGCTTGAGCACTTTCCGCACATCTTAAAGCGGCAAGGTACCTGCCGGACAGTGTGGATTGAACATATCCATGTCCCTAGAATCTTCTTTCTTCAGAGGAGTCCTTTAGTATCAGCAACTTTTTGCACTTAGCTGGCTAGGCGCAACTGCCCGGAGATGTGCCTTTAAGAGATTTAAATAAGTGTACAGCCAAGCCAATCAAGACAGGAGGGTGTAAGCTGAGTGAGGGCTTCAAATGCTTCAGAATTTTTCCCCAAGAAAAATGAGGGCAAATGCTCGAAAAGAAACAGGATTCAAAAACATGCAAATGTCCACAAGTAGAAATAAAACAAACAGCATAAGCTAAAACTCATCAATAAACTCCAAATTTGGTAAAAGGTGACATAAAAGCCCTTCTGACAGGTGAACGAGAGGAAAGGTGGGAGTTATTGATGCTAAGGACCCCTTGGAAGAAACAAGATTACTGCAGTGAGTAATTTTTTCTTCTTATCCCAGGAGTCCTTTAGCATCAGTTAACTTTTTGCAGACTATCCAGCAGTACCAAGTGGGAGGTGGGCAGACAACCTACTGGAAAGAGGCTCTGCAGAACCACCCGCCAAATTTGGCATCAGATCTGGTCTGCACATCCAAACTGTAGTGTTTCAAAGAGGTATGCACAAGATATCCAGGTAGTTGCTTTGCAGACATCCAGTAGGGGAATGTCCTTGTTGCTGCAAGCGAGGCTGCAGTGCCCTTGGTGGAGTGGGCCCTGAGCCCCACTGGAGGTTGTTGACTAGCTTCTCATAGAATCTAATACAAGAGACCACCAACAGAAATTAGTTCTCTTGGTAGCTGGTCTTCCTCTGCCTACATCCCCACAGGTAAGGAACAACCAAGTGGCACAGCCTATGGACTGTCTAGTATTCTCTAGGTAGTGAAAGATAGCTCTTTTAACATCCAAGCTGTGGAGTTTTGCTCGCCAGGAGTGGGTGGCTCAGTAAAGAAGACAAGCAGAGTAATGGCCTGGTTCAAGTGAAACTCAAACCACCTTGGTGGAAATTTCCTGTTTGTCCTGAGCTCAACTTTGTCTTTGTGGGGATGATGTAATTCGGCTCAGTGCACAGGGCCTGTAGCTCTGAAATCCTCCTGGCAGGCGTAATAGCTACCAGAATATGGTCTTCCAAGTTACAGACTTGATGTGGGCCGTGAATATAGGCTCAAAAGGTGGATTCATGAGCACATGTATGCAAAGGTTCAGGCTCCAAGGAGGAACAGGCTCCTGGTTGGAGGCTGGAGGTGCAAAACGCCTTTGAAAAACTGTTTAAAAATGTCATGGGAAAAAACTGATTTCTTTCCACGAAAGGTAGGCTGAAATTGCCGCCAGGTGTAGCTTCAGTGAAGATGGTTTCAAGACAGGCGCCTGTATGTGTACCGGGTAGTCTAGCAGCTAGGGTCTTAAGCGGACAGGGTTCGACCTTTCGCTCTTGCACCAGAGGAAAACCTTTTCATTTGGCTACATACGTCTTAGTGTTCGGTTTCTTACCCATCCTCAGTACCTTAAGGACCTGTTCAGAGTACTGTGAGGATGGAAACGATCTCAGGAACCAGGCCTTGAGGTGAAGAGAGTATGTCTGGGCACTGCACTCCCGCCTGAGAAAGGGTGAGCAGGGAGCAAGTTGAAGGCAGGCGAATGGGCCTGTTGCAGGACATTGAGAGGAAAGGCGAGTCTTGCCTGGGCCAGCCGGACCCACTAGGATCACTGATGCAGGCTGCTGTCGGAGTTTCAGCAAAACCCTGAATATCAGGGAAAGTGAGGAAATGCATATAGGAACCTCCTGACCAGTCCAGGATCAGGGCATCCAGAGGAAGTGTTCCCAGAACTGGCAACCTGCAACAGTACTGAGAAAGCTGAAAACAGAGGAGAGGCAAACAGATCCACATCTGGTGTGCCCCACCGCCTGAACACTGTGGCTAATACTTGCTTTTTCAGTGTCCATTCGCTCTGACCTTCACTGATCGTTAGAGCATCTGCCACAGTATTGAGTTTGCCTGGAAGGTGAATAGCTGACTCCCAGGAGAATGCTAGAGACCAGAGCTTCCAAACAGTATTCCTGATCTAGTACTACCCTGCTTATTTCGTAGTACATTGCAGTGGTGTTGTCTGTTCAAATTTGAACCGCCTGCCCTCCTATGCTGGGAACAAAAGCTTTGACAGCTAGGAAGACTGCTCTGAGTTCCAAAATATTTATGTGCAACTGTGACTCTTCGTAGTCCAGCTGCCGCTTACTGTGGCACTGTCTAAAGAGCTCCCCAGCACAAAGGGAGGCATCTGTGGTGATCACCTTTGTGGGAAGAGGAGCTTGAAGGGAACCCCTGCCTGCAAATTTGCAGGGTTCTTCCACCACAGCAAGTTTTGGAGGAACTGCTCCAACACAGGTATCAACTTATATGTCCAGAAGTTTGAGGAAATGTCTGGCTGATCTTGGCTGTCCCTGGGTGAAAGAATCTGCCACTGAAAGGAAACAAATTATTTCTGCGGGAGGAAAGCATATCCCTTCTGAGTGTCCAGCTGGGCCCCTATGAAGGTGAGCAGCTGGGTGGGTTCGGGTGAGATTTCTTTAGATTTACCAGGAAACAGAGACTCCAGAGTGCGTTCTTTGAGGAAAGATTCCTTGACCTGGCAAGGAGACTGCTATGAGCCAGTCGTCCAGATCGGGTAGAGTGTGACACCCAGTCTCCTGACATGTGCTAGCACTGCGAGACACTTGGTAAAGACTCTTGAGGCCAAGGACAGACCAAGGGCATTGCGGTATACTGATAGTGACCTGAAGGATGTTTGAACCAGAGAAACTTCCTGTGAGATTTCCTTATGGGTATGTGGAAGTAGATGTCCTGTAAGTCTAGGGAGGCTAGCCAGTCTCCCTGCTGTAGGACTGTATGACCCGTGACAGTGTGACCATTTGAATTTGGTTTTTTCAGATGTTCGCTCAAACAGAGATCCAAGACAGGTTGTCATCCATTTTCTTTAGTGTCAGAAAATACCTGGAGTAGAGGCCCTTGCCCTTCTCGTGGGTGGTGGCCCTCTCCACTGCTCGTAAAGCCAGAAGGTTTTGTACTTCCATTTCCAACAGCAGTATCTATGTTGGGGACAGAGATCTTGACACATGGGTGCGCTGAGGTCTGGCAGCCGCCTGAACTGTAATGACAGACCCTTCTCCACCATCTCCAGCACCCACTGGTCCGATGTGATGAGGGACCAGTGCTGAAGATAGTGAAAGAGTCTGTCTCCAACCGGAAATGGGAAGGTGACCTGGACACTCACATCAGGACTTGGACTGAGAGGCAGATGGCTGGGCAGAGGTGGCTCTTCTTTGCCCTGCTTCTGAAAGACCACCCCTGTACCAGCTAAAGCCATATTGGGGATAGGGACTGTAAGGCCTGGGAACAAAAGTTCTGCCCTACTACCCTGGGATGGGATCTCTGAGGATGGCGGGTTTAGGCTTGGATGAGTGGCTCTGCCAGGAGGCCTTGTACTCAACGACTTTTTCATGTAGTCAGTGGTTTGGTAATCAAACAACATTTTTGATCACAGGGAAAATCCATGGCCTTGTTCCGATGTCTGTGGTCAGCCTGGTTGTTCTAAGCCAGGCGAAGTGTCAGAGAGATGGCATGGGCCATCAACCTAGAGCTGCATCACTGTTGTCACCTGCCATGTGGAATTGGTGCATAGTAGCTTCCAGGGCAATTTTAGACGTATCCACCAGCTCCTGCACCACAGAATCTGATCCGCTGTGGGCGATAGCCTGAACAAATTTCCAAAGGGCTTTCTGATATTTGGCTGTGAATGCCATGTAAGAAGAAAGCCTGAGAAGCAGGAAGCTGTGGCATACATTTTCTTTGCTATAAAGTACATTTTTGGAATCCTTGTCGGGGGGACAGCGACAAGGAGACTCCTTTACAAGCTGCCTGCTTGCACTACTTTCATGGCTAGGGTGTGCAGACAGGAGCGCAGTACCATTTTTGGACAATTTATATTTTTCTCGTCGCTTATCAACCCCCGATACTGAAGTGGGGTGTTGAAGCACCTTCATGTATTTTTTCTAAATGTATTATAGATAGGGACGACCAAGGTCTTTGAGGATGAAAGATCCTTCATCTCCCTATAATCTTCGTCTTCATCGACATCCTGGTTGGGCTCCAAGCGTAGGGAGGTCTAGGGTATCCAGCATATTTTGTGTAAATGTAAACAGAGGAAGGATCCTCGTGGCCACCCGGGATCTCCAAGGTGAAGGTCCGGCCACCCCTGGGGCTCAAGGCCCTCAAACACATGTCAGGGCATCATAAAATTTATCATCTGTCACCTCACAGTCTACAGAAGAGAACTGTGGAAGAGTGCTGCCAGCCCTAGTAAACCGAGGACCCATCTTTTTAAGTGTCTGAAACAGCTGCCATGCTTTTCCATATCTTGCACCGATGGAAGAACCTGTGCAGTTTGTAAGTTGTTTTTTCTGTGTGTGCTTTAAGCTGCCTGTTGTCTCACTACTGGATTTCTCAGGCTAACGAGAGCATATCTGTCTTGACAGTTTCATTTTAGCCACTTCAGAGGCTTAATCAAGCTTCCTTTTTCGTCTTATTTTTCAATTTGTGAGTAAACTCAAAGGAAGCTTTATTTTTGGCTGGGATCTGGAGGGTTCCTCTGCACCTCTGCTTTTGGTAGCAGTACTTTGAATGGCCCCTCGCTGGAAGCCTTTGAAGGGTATCAGAGTGAGATGAGTCTTGGATGACTCAAAACGGGGGTGGTGGTGGATGGGGAGGTTGCCTCACAGGCGGACCTGGAGGCTCTGGAAAGGTGGTCTAGAAAGTGGAAACTGAGGTTCAATACAGGGAAATGCAAAGGTACTGCACCTGGGAGCCAGAACCCAGGCCAAGTGTACACTGGGGGTGCTACAAGTCTCGATAGCCAACAGGACCTGGGGTGGTGGATGTCAAGATGAACAACTCTGAGACTTGTAGGAATGTGGCGGCCAAGGCCAACAGGATGCTGCGATGCATCACTGGGGATCACCCCAGAAGGAGGAAGAGATACCCCTCTGTATAACTGCTTGGTGAGGCCGCACCTCAGTACTGCATGCAGTTTTGAAGGCCACACTTAGAGGGACACTGAATCCCTGGAGAGGGTCCAGCAGAGGGCAACCAGAATGATCTGGGCTTGGGGAACAGGACCTATGGGGAGAGGCTCGAAAAGTTAAATATGTACACATTGGAAGATAGAAAGGACGGGGGGCATGAGAGGTCTTCAAGTACATGAAGAGGGTAAATAGGAGGCGCGGTCAGGGTGCACCAGAAGGAAGGAGGTGAGGGGGCAACTAGAGGCATGGGTGGAAACTGGAGGGGGTATCAGGGGAGAAAGGAGGAGGCGCTACTACAGGAGGGTGGTGGAGCCATGGAATGCGCTGCCGGGGGCAGGTGGAGGGTTCAAGAGGGGTGGGACAGGTACAGGGGAGGGTTCTGGAAGCAAAGTCCAGTGCAGTGAGAATATCCGGGACTGGGAAGGAGAAGCATAAGAGGGTTAGGTAGCAAGGTCAGCCCCAGGGTGGGGCTGACCAAACAAGCAGATGCAAAAGACAGATAAGGCCTATTCTGCTGGCATTTTAGTATGTTAGTATTTATTCTCAGCCCTAATAAAAGATGCGTCTGCTATGTTTGCCAAATTTAAGCAAAGCAAACCAGTTCTGGACCTACAACTGAGTGCAGGTTTCTGTGAAAATACCACTGGCCAGTCCTGCCCCAGTTAATGAACTGTCTATCACTAGTGCCTTTTTTGGTTGTAAAACTGGGATCCATACCAATGTCAATCTTAATAGAAACCCAGTAATACCTAACTGCACAAGGTGGCTGCTGGACCCTTACGGACAGCCCTGACAGATGCCAAGGTCCAGTAATATAACTAAAAAGGTTTCACAATTGCCAATCTAGAGAGAAAACCCCAGGCATGGTTTAAATTTGAAATCTATTGCAGGTGCCTTGCTGTAAACCCCAAGTAGATCTGAGGTAAAGAAGAAGGTAACTGTCACAGATTCAACAGTTCCTACAAGAATTTTCCCCAAAATGAAGGGAACAGTTAAAATAAGCACCCACTATAAAATTAGGCTTTAAACTACACAGTCACAGTAAAATAGTCAAACTAAGCGCCATCACACTAAAAATACAAAATTTGCACAGCGCTAATAAAGTACAACTTTCACTCAGCACACTAAAGGAAATGATTTATGAGGAACACTTTACCCAGATAAGCACAAGGAATCTGTCAACAAGGAAAATTGGGAGACACCTCAGAGGCAATATTGCTCAGTCCAGCAGAGAAAAAATTCTGAAGCATTCAACAGCTCACTCAGCTCACACCCCTCCTGTCTTCAGATTGGTTTGGCCCTAGCCATTTAAATATCTCTTAAAGGCACATGTTTGGGGCAGCAGCACCTAACCAGCTAAGAGTAAAAAGTTACTGATGCTAAAGGACTCCTGGGTAAGAAAGTAAACGTTACATGAGTGATACTCAAGGGTTAGAATCTAGTGTTTTGAGACATCAGCCAGGTGCTTCACTGGAGGACTGCTGCTCTATATAAAATGCAATTATTTTAGATATTCGTGCATGAAGCATCAATCTTTGATGAGAACAGAGATGCCATGTTATTCAACTCAGACTGTCGGGAAAGTTGCAGAAAAATACAGGTTACTCACCTGTAACAGGAGTTCTAGGAATGGTATATGTTGTTCATCCACACTCATTGGCAGTATCCTTGCCGCTTTAAATCTTGCGGAAGGTCTTCAGCTTGCTCCCTCCCACCCACCCGGTGGTATAACTCCTCGGCTCCGCCCCATGACGCCAGATCTGCCCCGCTGGAAGCCAGGCTGTGCTGCCGTCAAGCCGGGAGAGATTGCAGTGGGATGAACAACATATACCATTCCTCAGAACTCCTGTTACAGGTGAGTAACCTGTATTTCTAGGGACATGGATATGTTGTTCATCCACACTCATTGGCAGACTCTAGCAGTTCTCCGGGAGGAGGAGGCAAGACGCACACCCCAATACTTACTTGGGAAAGAGAGACTGGAGAACCGAGGCCCCAAAACCAGCATCCCGGCGTGACTCAAGGTCGATGTGGTAGTGGGTAATGAAGGTGTTTGCTGACTTCCAGGTAGCAGCCCTGCAGATTTCCTGGATAGGGACGTCCCTGGAAGCAGCCACCGTTGCAGCAGTGCTAGCGGTAGAATGAGCTCTTATCCTCTGGGAGGCTCCATGCAGGCCAACTTATAGCAGAGATCTATGCAGGAGGTTACCCACCTGCTTATCGTCCCGCTTGGCTGCAGGTCTGCCAGATGTGGCTTCAAGTGAGGTGACAAACAGCTGGCGAACCTCTCCCGAATTTCAGCCGTGGCTCCTTATAATAAGCGCTCTTCTAGGGTCCAGAGTATGGAGCCTGTATTCGGCCTCCGAGGTGTGATTGGGGTAGAACACCGGCAGAGTCAACACCTGGTTAAGGTGAAACTCCGACACCACCTTCGGAAGGAATTTCGGGTGGGGGGCGAGGACAACCTTGTCCCTGTGGAAGACCAGGTAAGGAGACTGGATGGAGCGCCTGGAGCTCTCCCATCCTTCTGGCTGACGTGATAGCCACCAAGAAGGCGGTCTTCCACGACAGGTGAGAGAGAGCACACCTGTGCATAGGTTCGAATGGCTTGCCCATGAGCTTTGCCAGTACCAGCAGTAGATCCCACTGAGGTGGGGGTTCCCATGACTGAGGGAAATGTGATCAAGGCCTTTGAAAAGCGCCAGACCACCTTCCTGCGCCATCGACTGCTTCCCTGCCCGCGCTGTAAGCAGAGATGGCTGCCAGGTGCACCCTTAGGGTCGCCGCACCTAAGCCCTTGACTAGAAAGGGACCATAAATAGTCCAAGATGCTTGCCAAGGAACAGGAGGAAGGGTCCAAGCCCTTGTCCTCGACACCAAATGGAAAACCTTTTCCATTTGAAGGCATAGCATTTTCTGGTCGACTCTACGGGACGCCTCAACTACATTGAGGACCTCGTCGGAAAGACCCAAGGCCTGGAACTCTAGCCGTCAGGAACCAGGCCTGCCAGGTGCAGGATTGAAGGTCCGGATGGAACACCTTTCCCTGATTGACTGAGAGCAGGTCCGGGCGAGCTGGAAGCTGCCGCTGAGTCCTGGAGCTGAGACTGAGGAGATCTGGGTACCAGAACTGGCGAGGCCAGTCTGGGGCTATCAGAAACACCTGCGCCTTGTCCCTCCTCGCCTGAGAAGCACCTGTGGATCAAGGGAAATGGGGAAAGGCGTAAAGAGGCCCGGGGTCCATTGCCTCAGAAGGCATCCCCTGCAGCGAGCCCTGCTGAGGGGCGGGCATGGAACAGACTCAGCTCGCTGCTCCATGGAGGCAAACAGGTCCACCTGAGGTGTGCCCCAAAGGGAGAACAGATGCTGTACTACCCGCAGGAGAGACCACTGGGGATGCAGCCCCTATCCGGCTCAGGGCATCGGCCAGGGTGTTGGAGGCCCTGCCACGTGAATGGCCAGGAGATCCGCCTCAGGCCTGCGCACGAGTGACAAATGCGGAGAGCTTCCTTGCATAGAAGCATGGAGCTGCCCCGCCTGGCGGTTCAGATAGTACATGGTCGTGGTATTGTCCGTCTGACTCGGACCACTTGACCCCGGAGGAACGGAGCAAAGGCGGTGAGAGCTAGGCGGACCGGCCGAGCTCCAGCATTGATGTGGCATCGGGACTCGCCGGGGACCAGAGGCCATGAGCCCGGTGTTCCCCAGATGGGCACCCCAACCCATCAGAGAGGCATCGGTCGATAGAGACCGCCGCTCGGGCGGACGAACGGGATGCCCTCCTGCAAATGATCTGGAACGGTCCACCACTGGAGAGCGTCCACATCCCGTGTCACCGACACAAGCTGGTCCAAGGGATCGAGCGCTAGGACCACTGGCTGGCCAGTCCCCACTGAAGGGACGCGATGTTCCAGCGGGCCCAACGGACCACGCTGGTGCAGGCCGCCATGAGACCCAGGAGGCGCAGGAAGTCCCGGCAGGGCGCAATTGCCCAACCAGAAATGATCGGGCAAAGGAGGAAAGAACCTCGGCCCTGTCCGCCGGGAGCCGCCTGGCTCGAAGAGAGTCGAGCTGCGCCCGATGAATAGAATCACCTGCTTCGGCTCGAGTTCGACTTGGCCTCGCTGATAAGGAGGCCCAGTTGAGAGCAGACCTGGAGGGCCAGATCTCTGGACCACTCCGCCTCCTTCCTGGAGGAGCTGCTATCAGCCAGTCGTCCAGGTAAGGGTACACCCGGACCCTCGGCGCCCGCAGGGAATGCTGTCACCACTGCCATGCATTTGGTGAAGACCCTGGGAGCTGGAGACAAGCCAAGGGCATGGCTTGGAACTCAGAGGATCCTTCCGCCGAAGCGAAGGAATCTCTGGTGAGACGGACGGATAGGGACGTGAAAACGCTGGCCCTGCAAGTCCAGAGAGCAGAACCACACGCCGCTGCTCCAAGGGATGGTATTATCTGAGCCAGAGTGACCATCCTGAAGGTTCGACCTTAGGAACTTGTTTAGGTCGTGTAGGTCGAGAATGGGGCGCCAGCCCCCGTCTGCTTCGAACCAGGAAGTACCTGGACACAAACCCTGGGTCTGAAGGAGGGTCCACCACCTCTTACCACCTCCTTCTGGAGGAGGAGAGCTATCAGCGGCTCGACGAGCCGCCAGTGAGGCTGGGGATCCTGAAGCCCCGAGGGGCGACGGCTCTGAAGGGTGGTGCCTGCTCGAATTCCAGAGGCAGGCCTCTTCCCACCACCTCCAAGACCCACCTGTCCGTGGTAACAGCGGACCAGGCGGAACGGAAGTGCTGGAGCCGCCCCCACGGGGACCTGAGTAGGTGACGGGGATGGGGCGACACCCCCCAGCCCGCCACTGGGCAGGCTTGGAGAGGGACCGCCGAGGACCTCCTGGCCCTTTCTCCTGCCTCCTGTTAGAGGAAGCCGGCGGCTTGGGTTTGGGATGCCAAGGCCGAGCCTGCTGGCCCTGACGTGCTGGGCGGGGCCGGGGCACAGAAGGACGAAGGGCTTAGGCTGTGGTTTCATGCCTTTGTCCTTCTGGAGCGAAGAGACCGAGTCCAAGGTGGCATTGGACTTCTCGATCCTCTGCAGGTGACCTTCCACCCCAGGGTCAAGAGGTCAGTCCCCAAAAGGGAACATCCGCCAACTTGTGCTGGGTATCCAAGTAAAGGTGGATATCCTCAGCCAAGCTCACGACGATAGCCACTGCGGCCGCCACCGATCTGGCACATGAGTCCCTATATCCAAAGCAGTCTGGAGCTGCTGTTTGGCCACTGTCCTGCCTGGTCCCGCACCTGCTTAACCGTAGTCTGCAGATCGGCGGAAGATGAGGGATGACTCATCCAGGGAGCCCAACAGGGCATGGGAAAAATGTGCCATGAGGACGGCCAACTGGCCTGACGGTCGAGAGAGGACGCAGCGACTTTCACCCGACATAGTCCAATTTCTTGGACTCCTTTGTCAGGAGGTTTGTCCACATCCTGGCGCTAGCCGGCGCGGCGAAAACGCTGTCGGTAACCAACCCCTCAGCAGAGGGGTGTTCAAACCGACAGGGAACCGGGAGACCGTGATACTTCCTGGCCATCCTGGCCAAGGCGAGGGCAGGAAGCAGGGCGCTGCCAAAGTTCCAGTGCCGGACCCACTATGGCCTCGGCCACCGGAAAGGCCTCCGCCGGAGAATCCCCGGTCCAGAATCTCCGTGAGGGGATACCTGGCCCGCTTGAAACGGGTTCGAGCTCCATCCCGGTAGACTCGAGATGAGCCGGTGATCCTAGGAAGGACGACGGCTATCGCCCATTGACTGACCTCCTGAAGACTCCAAGTCCAGTCGCTTGGAGAAAAAGGAGGAATCATCTTCGGACTCGGAAGAGTCCTCAAGAGCTGCTCTGGCCTGAGCCACCTTCACCTGCCGAGGTCGGTCGGGAGTGAGGGTAACTGACAGCCGGGGGTAGACCCTTAGCCGATCGAGAATCCTTGGTCGGAGCCCCAATTGGTGGCTGTGGAGGGCGGAGGTTCCACCGAATCGGTGGAGCAGCTGGTTTTGGCCGAACAACCGCCTGGGTATAGGCCTCGGATAAGTCGAGGGTTGTGCCGGCTGCCCGTGACAGTTACTTAATGGTCGGGAAGGCGACGGAGTCGGCTTATTCCCCGCCAGGAGGAGCTGTTGCAACATAAGGTCTCTCGCACTGCCGATTTAATTTACGCTCAAGCCTCCCTCATCCGAGGGAGGAGGACGAGCGGCACGCCGCTACCGCTGTGCCGAACCGCCATGACGGTGGGATCGGCTGGACCGCAAGAGGTCCGAGACCGAGAGTCCCGGAATTTCCGGGTCGGTGCGAGGTGTCGGCCGAACCGCACTCCTTTCGCTCGGATGGTCCATCCGAGGGCCCGAACCGGAGGCACAGGCGAGCCCACGGGATCCTCAACTCCTCCCGGGGAACCGGGAGAGGGGAATCTCGCTGCTAAAGGCGACAGCCCATCCAATGGGTCGAGAAAATCTCACTTCATCGGTGGGAGTCTCGGTCAACTGACCTGATCGGGACACCGTGAGGCCAGTGGCCGAAGCCGAGCGGTCGACCCAGCCGACGCCCGGGAGAGGGACCTTCCCGCTCCCAAGAGCGTCGACGTGAGGGATCACCCCTCGTCCCTCTTTTGGACCGAGAATAAGGTCCAGCAGACGCAGGCCCTTCTCCTTTAGTGGAGAGGACAGACAAAGCTCAAAAGAAGCCGTAGGAAGAACCCAGAGAGAACGGGATAAATGCCGCGCCGAGGAAGATACGGCCCGCGCCGCTGCCTCTTCGAGGGCGACCATCCGCCGAGCTGATCCGCTGAGCGCCCGCCGCCGCTGGACACCGCCAACCGGGCCTCCTTGACTTCACCGGAGGAAACGCTTCTCGGACGGCCCAGCGGTAATCGGGCACGGTCTTCGAGGACGAGAGGCCGAGAAAGATGAGCACAGGTCGCAAGCCCGCGGTCGTGCTCAAGGCCTACAGCAGACACACGTGAGTGTGGACTGCCCGAGACATCTTCGCCCGCATGGGCATTCCAAAACCGAGTCGATTGTCCATCGCAGCCGCGAGGGATAGAAGATCGAAGTCTTTTGCAAAATTTTATCTTAAATCCGCAAACGGAGAAATAGGAACCAGTCACAAACGCAGAGCGTTAAGGGGAACCTGAGCTTCCAAGCGTAAGGAAGATCTAAGCGCCATGGGCGGAGCCGAGTTATACCACCCGGTGGGTGGGTGGAGGAGCAAGCTTGAAGACCTTCCGCAAGATTTAAAGCGGCAAGGATACTGCCAATGAGTGTGGATGAACAACATATCCATGTCCCTAGAAAATATATACCTAGATATATTGGTCGTGATCATTTGTAGTATTTTTAGTTTTGGAAAACAGTAAAAATATGATTGGGTAACGTGGGGTATCAGGAATCTTAGCTGCACCTGGCGAGAGCAGGCCGGCAGACCAGCAGATGTAATAAAGTCAAGAGTGTTTCACGGAATATAACAGGAATACGGTACAACACTTAAACGTTATTTCAGAAATTTCTAGAATAAAAGTAACAATGTCCGTAAGTATAAACTGTTAAGTGCCCACCACTAATCTGAAGACTTGAGAATCATAATGAAGGACATTTTTATAATGGTGGGGTGTTTAGTGTCTATTAGCTAAATACATTTCTGAACAGGACTGAAGGACACTATCGCCCAAGCCCAATTAACGGATTTGTACGTCATGGTTTAGTGAATGTCATCTTTATGTAAAGTAATCTTTAATAAAAATAAAGTTTAAAAAGTTTTACAAACCAGTCTAGTGGCGTGGAGGGCAGAGGTGCTGGAAGCCACACCTCCTGCCACACTAATAACCCAGGTTTGGAAGAGTCCAGGTTGCCTGGGAGGAGAGATAGAGCATCTGATGACATCTCTCCTGCAGAGGAGGCAAGTCTAGCCCACTGCTATGTGGTGACAGGGCAGTGGTTGTGACTCAGCAGGGGTTAGTTGGCAGCAGGCGTGCGTGCATGCGCCACGCCTCACATGCATGCTGGCGTCACTGTGTGCTGCAGACCAGAGGTCCAGAATAGGGAAAATGGGTCTGAGCACGATGCTGAAACCTACACTACTGTCCAGGACAACCTCATCCGGATCAGTTTGTGGTGGCACACAACAGAGCTCCAGACCTCCTTCCCAGGCCCCACCTGGGAGGGTAATCTGTGAGGGATTGTGAGGTAGGTCCTGGCAGAGGGAAGAGAGTTTCATGCTACACCTTGCTGCATGATAACAGCAATACTGGCTTTTCATAGGATAAATTCTGAGATTATGATATATTATGTTATACATAGGCAGAATTGGTGGATGCGGAGACTGTGTGTGTGTTGGTGGGGGAACCTATGGGGAAAACAGCGTAATCTGGTGACTTGAGATGGACTGCAAACTGAAAACTCCACATTCAGCTGCTTGGTTACCACTTAGGCCCAGTACTGCCAACCAAGGCACCACTCACCACATAGTGATACTGGTAAAAGTGGTGCAGCGAGTCCTGAGAAGAGTCGGTGATGTGGTAAGGGGAGGCAGTCAGGAGGGACTGGTAAGAATAAAATGTGTAAGGGGAAAAAAAAGTATTAGCTGTCCCACTAGGAGAACTGCAACACCCCTCCCCACAAATTTTGCAACAAACTGTGACCTTTTGACATATGATGCAGTAAGTAAAGATTAATTAAGAGAGACCTGTGAATACCTAAAGAATGAACAATGTGCAGGAGGAAGCCTCTTTCACAGGGGGCACCAGAACATGGGAGCATGCTATAAATAGGGGAGGTGGTTAAGAGGAATGTGAGTAAATACTTCTTCACAGAAAGGGTAGATGCCTGGAACAACCTGCCAGAAGGGGACAAGACAGAGGAGCTTGAAACATGCATGAGATAAGGCACATGGGTATAATAAATTGAGGTTAAGTGAGGAGGAAGGACACCTGTAACCAAATAGGGTCCGGGTGTTGTATTAGGCAGGGATAATAGGCAGAACAGATGGGCCTGCTGGTCCTTTTTGTTGACACATTCTAGGTTTCTAAGTCAGAGTGTGGGTTCAGCTACTTATCCCCTTCTCTTTCAAAATCTGGTGGTCTACCTACCCACACAAACAGTTTGCTCTAATACCTGCTGGTTCAGTCTCCCTCTTAGTACCCTAAACCTAAGAATGATGCTCCACTACCCTTTCCAAACTTGTGCACTGCATTCTGCCCATAGTTTCAGAGGAAAGTACCTAGCGGGGTGTCTGTCTCGTTGATAGGTTGCCCATCGAATCGGAATCTGATCTGCCTCATCGACAAACCCTGAAAAACAAATGAAAAGTACTGGTAATCACCATATACAGGAGCAGCTTTTCAAGGAAATTCAAGTTGATTTTTTCTAGGCTCCTTTTGGCCAACAAGTATTCACAAGGAAAGAAACAGAATGATAGCAGAAAAGACCAATGATCATCTAATCTGCCCATGTCATGCAGTCATACCACAGGAGCTGCTGTCCCTGTGGTACTCACCCTGTTCTCTCTACTGTTCTGCGTTACCACCTCCCGTTCCTCTGAGCAGCTGCTATACCCATGGCTCTATCCCAGCAATGCTTGAAGCAGTTCATGGTTTTTGCACCAACTGCCTCTGCCAGCAGACCATTCCATGGCTCAACCACTTTTTCTGAAAATTACTTCCCTACATTCTTTTTACCCCCATTAAGCGCCACTCATGACCCTGCGTCCCAGTGTCTCTCTCTCTCTTCTGGTAAGCGACTCGTCAAGCCAAGAAGCCTATGTACAGAGGGTCAAAATACAGCAGCAGTCGTAAATAAGCCTACCCCGCATGTACAGAACTCAGGCATCACTATGGGGACGAATTCACAGTTATAAGACAAAGCGTATTAAGCACTGTGGATACAAGAAATCAGAGAGAAATCTAACAAGCCTCAACAGGGGATCCTGTAGAACCCACACAAACCAGTCTTAGGTGTAAACATAAGGCGCTGTGCCATGCCACTGCTGCCCATTACTGAACAATTACAGGTCATTTTCTTTCCGTAGGCTACAATCCCCACCCTTACAGAGGTTAAATTAACCTTAGCCTGGGCCACAAAGCCCAAAGCACCAGGCCCTTTCATACAGTGAATATCTGGAGGGAGGGGGGGTCCTGCATGGCAAACGACTGCCATGCCAACCAGCTGGGAAGAGCCCAGACCATAATCGCGTCCACTCCTAGGGAGGGTCAGCAGTGTGTCTTGCCACCGCTGCGACTTCAACAGTAGGCCAGGGTGACTGTTTCTCCATTAAGGGCCACGCTGCATGCCTGCAAGGCCAACACTAGACTGTACACACCCTCAGTGCAGGGTCATGGGTCATAAAAGGAGCCATCAAACCCTGCCACACAGCCCTGATTAATGTTGCCAATATCTAAAAGCCCTGCAGACATCCACTGGAAAGCAGCAATTTGGGCACAACCGGAGGACTTGGAGGAGAAATCATAATCACTTATTAACTTTGCTTGAGGCTGATGGATGTGATTTTGTGCTTTGCCAGTTGCATTTTTGTTTAGATTTTATAAAGCATCTTTAACCAAAAAAAAAAAAACACCTTTTAACACAAACACAGAGTGTGACAGCAGAAAAAGCACATCCAGAAAGAAAGAACTCACTGGCAGACAAGGACCGCTGGGCCCACCCTGTCCAGCTCATCTCCCCCCACAAACCCTATATCTGGCCCACTGACCATCCACCACAATTTTTCCCTCCCTCCTGCTCTACCAGCCCTTGATCTCATCAGGCCCTTGTGCCTGTCCCACCCTTGTTTGAATCCCACCCTCCCCACCTGTCCACTACTCTTTCCATGGAAAAGTACTTTTGGACGTCCCTCCTGAGAACTATTTTTGGACAGCCTCCTGAACTTTGCAGTGGATTACCCCTTGGGCATGAATTAGAACTTAGGGTGAACAGCTCATTCTAGTTCACCCTGTTTATCCAATGAAGATATTTTAACTTCCTGTTATGTCAGTCTCCCTCCATAGTATTCATGTTGAGGCATCTCAACCTTTCTTGGTATGTTTTCTTCCACAATCCCTGAATCATTTTACGTCACCCTCTTCTGCCTGCCCATCCTGTCAAATTCCTTCTCGGGTGCAGGTTACAGAAGCTCTACATTCTCTAAGTTGGGGCAAATCAGGAATCTAAACTGTGGAAAGCTCACCTCCTATCTACTGCTGATCCCTTTTCCTGTGCACCCAAAATCCTGTTAGCTTTACTCCAAAAGGATCCAGTAAGTCTTTAAACCATTTAATCAGTGGCTCAAACTATGAAGTTCCAACAGGCACTGACATTTTTGTTGAGTGGTTTTTCCAGCAGTGTTTTAGTGACAAAAAAAAAAAAAAAAAAAGTAATTAGCAGCATAACCCCTGTTCTGACCCGAACTTGTATTTTGCTAGTGAAATCACAAGTCAAAATCTGTCAGTTAGAGCAACTAGTTTCAAGTGACATCACTTCCTGCTTTGGGAATATTTACAAGCACCATTCTCAATTTTATCTTGTCATGGTGCCACACTGTAGAACAGGTACAAAGTACCTTTTTACTGTTACTTATGCAACCACAAGCAGCAGCCTTTATGAGTCAGATGGCTGCTGCAAACACTGCTCTCTGTATGGAAAAACCAGGTAATCTTTCACACCAATACTTATTCAAGAATTCACTGCAGCATTTTCTAAGACACATTTAATAACGGGCCATATAAGTTCAATAACAAAGTACAGGGTGCTGCATTCGTTGGGACACACATGAACCCCTCCGGATGCCAGTCACCCCCCACCCATATCCCGATTTTCCGCAGGACTTGCCAAGGCAGCATGGCCTGGGTTATTTGTCAGGTGAAGAGCTACGGGTAGTTGTAAATCAGCGGCTGCCCAGGAATCCAACTTGCAATGGGACATTAAAGCCGCCATTCCACCCCAACCAGCTGGACGCTATGGGCCAGGGCTAATGCCAGGACTCTAACCTCCCTTCCCAGGAGAAGAGGAGAGCAGTCTTCTGGAGGCTCTATCCACTTCCGCCTCAGCCGACCACCAGCATCCCAAGGTCATTCCTGAAGCCGGGCTGCCAGCACGGCAGCAGGAGAGGCATTGGCATTGCAGCCCTCCATGTCACTGGGGCAGTGCTAATCAAAGAATTTCTGAACAGTAACCAGCCAGGTGTGAGAAGCAATTTCGCAAAATGTTTTTATCTGCAGGATGCAGCCAGTGGAGTGCAACTGGGGAAAAATATGTCCAAGCACAATAAATTACCACCACTGTGTATGTTTTAACATAACTGCATGGGAAAAAGTACTGCAATTCAGATTTTTTTTTTTTACTACAATGCGACAAATCGGTTTATTTGCAACTTGTAACGAAAACCAAGGGGAGAGTGCCGGAGATGACGTAGGGTCATGGTGACAGTACTGGCAGGGAAAATGGGCAGACAGGGTGGGGCCAAGCGGTCCATATCTGCCGACAAATTCTACAGTTCTGCTAATCTAGTCTGCACTTCATTGTCAAATCACATTTTGGGGTAGCAAACTGCTATGCGAACTAGCCTTTTTAATGCCTTGTAGTGGTGACTGCTAGAGTATGCATGGGATCTAGAGTTTGTGGTCAGGTTCACAGACAGCCTGACCCACTGAGTAGGGAAAGAAGAAAATTCTGTGATAAAGCTACTGCCTGTGGGTACTGTGTTGGCAGTAAGCAATAAGCCACTCCGGGGTGTGTGTTGACAGTTCTAATGCATGGCTAGGGGAGTAGTGAGGCACAGGGGCGTCGTCCTGCCCCCTAGCCATCGTTGAAACATAGAACACAAAACATAGAAACCTAGACTGACGGCAGATGGACCGCTTGGCCCACCCAGTCTGCCCATTTCCCTACCTAGAAGATAAGCCGCAGATCCTATTTAACCAACAGCCTATTTCTTCTACCCCCACAAAATTGCCTTATGTCTGTCCCATGCATTCTTGGAATTCTCCCAGTTTTAGACCCCACAACCTCCTCAGGAAGGCTGTTCCTCGTCCACCACCCTCTCTGTGAAAAAATGCTTCCTCACATTGCCCCTAGCCGTCCCCCTGGTTCTTGCACATCTCTTTCTTGAAAGATGCTACCCTCTTGGACTCTGTTGATTCCACTGAGGTACTTAAATGTTTTGATCATGTCTCCCTCTCCTCCTTTCCTTAAGGGTATACATATTAAGCTCCTTTAGTCTCTCCTCGTATGGCTTCTCTTGCAGACCCTGCACCATTTTAGTTGCCCTCCTCTGAACTGCCTCCATCCTATGTCCTTGCAGAGATGGGATCTCCAGAACTGGATGCAGTACTCCAGATGAGGTCTCACCAACGGTCTGTACAGGGGATAACTTCCTGTTTTCTGCTGGTGATACTTCTCCCTATACATCCAGTATCCCCCCAGCCCTTCCTACCGCCTTCTCACATTGCTTGCCAACCTTAAGTTCATCTGATATGATCACCCCCAGGTCTCTTTCCATTTTTGTTACTACCCCAATTGTGTAATCTTCCCTGGGTTCGTTTCCCAGGTGCATTACTTGCACTGAATCCAAGCTGCCATACTTCTGACCATTCCTCCAACCTTGCCAAGTCCCTTCTCATCCTTTCCACGCCTCCTTGTGTTATCAACCCTGTTGCAGATCTTTGTGTCATCTGCAAAGAGGTATACTTTTCCTTCCAGTCCCTCTGCAATGTCACGTAAAGACATTAAAAGGACTGGACCCAATCTACGAACCCTGTGGTCCCCACTAGTAACCCCTCTTTCTTCAGAGTGGACTCCATTTACAATTACCTTCTGTGTCCTGTTGTTCAGCCAATGTTTTACCAGGCTACCACCTTGGGACCCACTGCCATGCTGGTTAATTTGACTACTAATCTTTTGTGTGGGACTGTGTCAAATACCTTGCTAAAGTCTAGGTAGGCCATGTCCACAGCCCCTCCCTGGTCTACTACTTTGTTCACCCAGTCAAAGAAATCAATTATATTCGTCTGACATGACTTTCCGCTGTGAACCCATGCTGCCTTGGGTCCTGTGCCCCACTGGCCTCTAGGTACTCAACAATTCTTTCCTTCAGAGTGATTCCATCACTTTCCTACCACAGAGGTCAAACTGACAGGTCTGTAGTTTCCTGCCACCGTCTTGGTCCCACTTTGTGAAGAGGAATCACATCCGCCTTCTTCTAGTCCTCAGGTACCACACCATCCTCCCATGATTTGTTGAAAAGCGTAGTCAGTGGTAGTTCTCTGCTTAATTCTTTTACAATTCTGGGGTGAATTCCATCTGGCCCATTGCTTTGTCCACCTTCAGTTTTAGGAGTTCTTTCAGAACCCTTTCTTCTGTGAAAGGACTGGGATCAACCCCCTCTCCAGAGTGCTTCTGTTAATTGGATTAGGCACATTCCCCACTTCCTCTTTTGTGAATACTGAACAGAAATATTCATTCAGTATCCCTGCTTTATCACCATCATCTCTGCCCACCCACCATCCTTTCTATTCAGCCTCACTATCCCTCCCTTTGTCTTTCTATGCTCCCTGATATACCTATAATAGGTTTTATCCCCTTCTTAAACGAGTTAGTTATCTTTCCTCAGTTTATGCCTTTGCTATTCTGACTACCCTCCCTGCTTCCTTCTGCCTTAACTGGTACAGTTCTCTGTCCTGCTGCTCCTGTTTCCCCTTATACTTCCTAAATGCTATCTTTTTCCCTAACCTTAACCGCCATCTCTTTTGAGAACCACAGTAGCTTTTTCTTTCGTTTTGATTTGTTTATTTGCTTCACACAAAGGCGTGTTGCCTCTATGATGGCAGTTTTGATATTTGCCCATTGTTGCTCCACACCTTCTTCTAGCCTGTTTGCTAGTGCTTTTCTAAGGCACTCTCCCATCTTGCCAAAATCAGCCCTCCTGAAGTCCAGAACCCTCACTTTTGGCAAGCAGGCTCTGTAGCAGAGTTTTCGTGAACCACACTGTTTGGTGGTCACTTGTTCCCAAATGGCTACCCACTTCTAGATCCGAGATCCTCTCACCGTCCCCATTTGAGTCACGAGGAACTGTCCCAATACACCCGAAGTGGCTTACTGCGCATGAAATGTGCATCTAAATTATAGATGCTTGTAAAAAATAAAAATGTATAAAGTAAAACAAACCTCCGTCTCTCTTTGGAATGATAAAGATGCCAGTTTTTTTTTTGGGGGTCCCCATTTCTTGGGGCAGCAGGGGAGCACCAGGAGGACATGCCAGTGACAGGGAAAACAGGAGCTGAAATCAGGCGGAGTGGGACCAAGCAGCATGTGAGGCAAGGATGTGGTTGTGAAAGAATGGATGTAGAGCAGTTTGAGTTTCACAGAAATGGAAAATTGGGAGGGTACGGTGAGGAGGAACAGTGAGCGATGCTGATCACTATAGCGAGCAAGCCAGCGGTGGCGTGGGGAGAGAACGTAGCAGTCTTTCTGATGTGCTGGCATGTACTGCATCCATGCACTAAAGGAGGTTGTGTTTGTGAGATACAGGTGAACACTGGGTAAAGCACTGTTGATTTTGACAGAACTAGAAAATTGAGAGGCTATGGGAGGGAAGTAGCAAGCGGGCTGGGAGAGACCGTGGCAGTCTTTTAATTATGTACTGCATCCACAAACTGGAGGTTTTTCTGAGAGACATATTTGAGAACTGGACTGAAAGTATGTTTCTGGCATACTTGCCATGTTGGCTACTTGTGACTTTGGTTGGCACCACAGTTGGCAGAATCCAAGATGGCTGCTGTTTGATTTTTTTTTTTTTTTTTTTTTTGAGGGAGCTTTGTGGGCACCATCACTTGTATCAATGCCAGTGGGCACTGCGGATCTTTACCTGTGTGTTTGGCTACAGATTTCTTATTTTGAAGGACCCATTTCATAAGACTGTTTATACAATAGGGATGAAAATATATACTATAAAACCACAAACTCGCCTCTTGAATAATTCATGTGACGTATCTGGGCGTGCTATCCAAATAAACCTGCTATCAGATAAGTCATCACCCAGATAATAGATTCAGGATCGTCACCTAAGACACCCCCAACTTCAGAAGCATTTTAAACCGATTTGAAACACCTGAGCTTACCTAACAAACAAAACACCACATACTCCTCATGCAGCAAACACCAACCAACATGACAAAGCTGAAGAGACTTTTAAACTGTTTACTGAAACTTAACACAGTAAAACATCCTGAGGGCAGTACATGAGGAATTAAAATACATGTCCATTTGAGGCGCTACCCTCTTGATACAAACAGGTTTAAATTGGTGTCGAACTACTTCCATTAGCTAAGTCCCTAGGAGGAATCAGTAGATAAATTATAAACCACATTTAACATACAATTTTCAATGCTGTTACTAAAAACCCATGAGCTGTACGATTTTATTTTTCGTTGTATTAATCAAAATTATTTCAATCTAGTTCCTTACAAAGGAAATGAGGACATACTACCTTAAATTCAGGAACCTTATCAGTTTCCTCTAGTACATGTTTAGATCTCCACATCGTATATTTTAAGAAATATTTTTTTTTTTTTTTTTTTTTTTTTTAACTGTGGTAAAAACATCAACCATAAACTTAAAACATGCTATACAAGAGCAGTCAAACGGATACCAGTAATCTCAACAACAACAACTTCTCTGGGATAAAATGCCTCAGAGAAATCCCCATTGTAGTAGTACAATGTTTATTTATACAGGGTGTGAGGACAACTTCAACACCATTAGGGACTACAATGGCCCTCTTTACAAGGTGCACCTGTTTTGATGTCAAGTACAAAGTTTCAACAATTAGAGACAGTAAAATCTGCACATTTAGCAAGAGATTACTTAATACAAAGAAACAATGTATCATATCACAAAACATCAAGTAATTTAGGTCATTTTTACATACACAACGAAAACAAAGGCCCTCTTAGAGAAATCCCTTAAAGGAAAATGTCACAAACTTTCCTAGATGAAGTAATGTTCAAATAAGGAGCTTATCTAGCTCAACAGTTGGTTATTTGGTACTGTGATTAATCCACGGTATTTGTAGCATTAATGTTCACTTAGGGATCTTCCTTCAAACATGAAGCTAACCTGTAACCCAGTCCTCAGATTGTAAAATCAGGTCTCTTCATCCTCTTCTCGATCTGACTGGTCTGTAGATTCCCTCCGTCTAGGTGGTGGAGCTTGATGCTGGGCCCATTTCAGGGTTTCGTGGGGATCTGAAAAAATGAACACTTTCCGCTTATAGAGGATTCCGAGACGCAGCGAACAGCATGTTGTGGGAATATCTGAGCTCCTTAGCATAGCCCAGACTCAAAACATTTTTATTTTGATGAGTTACATAGCTGAGGTCCAGGTAAAGTCGGACCTGCGCACCATCCTGAAGCAATATTCTCTTCTGACATGCCAGCGCCAGGACAAAGTCCCTCGATCCAACTCCATACAAAACCGCAACAACTGCCCATGGAGCCTCAGGATTTTCAGGGCGCCCTCAATACCACGCGGTAAGCTTTCTGTATATTTATATAGCGTTAGGAGAATGACTGTCCCAACTGCTGCTCCAGCCAATCATAACCAAACAGGCCCAGATCCCCCTCACTCTGTTTGGCATGCCCACAAATCCGGAGGCTGGCCGCCCGAGGTTGGTTCTCCAAGACCTCCAGTCGAGCGAAGGTGAGTATTTTCTTTTGCTAGCATGGCAGTGGTGCCCAGGCCACCTCCATAAACACGTGTTTCTGTTGCCGCCGTTTTCACCCGTTACCTCCATTTTAGACTGTTAACTGTAATAAGAGTAATTTCTCTACTAATCCAGACACCATGAATATAAGATTGATTTTGCGCCTATAGTTTGTAAGCGTTCCTTCTGAAGCAGTGCCCGAAGAGGCCATGCAGACCTAACCGTGGTTGGTGGCCCTGGGACATTTTTGCATTTAGCTCCCCCATGCTGTGGTTCATCTTTCTTGGGTTGCCCATCCTTACTTCTCAGGTATTCTAAAACACTTTACTGATTTGGTTTGCCAAATTTGGTTTGATTTATTTAACTCTGATTAGCGTTTTGCTCATAAAAGCGCTAAATCTTTGAATGAAAATGCATAGCTCGTCTCACTGTGTTTAACACAGCACTTCTAGAAAAAAATCAGTATAAATACTTTCTGTACAGTTAGTGTCATCCCAAGAAAAACTGCTAATCAATTATTTAAAACCCTGAAACTGTCCGAAAAATGATAACCGTTTGTTCACTCAATGTAGAGAGCATCAACTCTAAACCACCATCTTGCTCGGGCTTAACAGCACGCCTCCCTCTCGTTGGAGACCTTAAAAACCCGCTTTCGAAGCTAAACATGTTGGGACCCTACTGTATAAATGGCACACATCATGGGCGACTTGTGCGCGATCGTAACTATCAGCATTTGTGCAGAGTTAGCAGATAATCACTCATGGCTTTGCCACTCATTATCAATGCTTACTCTGCACCATGCTAATATTTCACGCATCACACAATCGCCCATCATATATTCCCATTTAGATCTTCATGTGATATTTTCACGAATAGTATTTTTCATTCAGATATCTACAGGTTTATAAAATTGGTATCCTGCTCCATTACGGATGCATATACATGCCATGACCATACATTATTCCTGACCACGCTGCAGCTTTTTTACGAGTTTCTCAATATTGTTTGTGCCCATTTGTTTTAATTTATTGGTTTCAGAAACATACATCAGTACATCCTTCCATTACTTGTTTCCAGGCAACAATTAAAATAGTCAAATAAGTAACATTTCTTCCAATGTTACAGCAAATGGAGGACTTACTGTGAAAAGTACATCTGATGCATCAAGTCCACACACATCCAAAATCTGCCTCCATGCAGCAGTCACCATGGACTGAGCAGAGACTGTCTGAAAATACAGTCACTGTGTCTCATGCACAAAAGTTCACCACCTTGTGTTCAGAGTCCGTGTAACAATCAGAAATTGCACAGTAACATCAATCTTGAAGCTGACTATAGGCATTCCATTTGCAATACACAAATTGTAAACCCAGTGCACCTTTCTAACATATAGTCATAGCGTAACTGTGAAACTATTCAACACTGGAAATTTAGCAAGCCAGCGTGCCTTAGAGTTTTATCCTCTGTATGAGATACAACTGTCAAATCTAGATTTTAGAATTTAATTGTGAACTCTGACATACTGCTGGCCTATAGTGGAGAGGTAAACCTGAATGTAAACTGTCAACAGCACAGCTAGGTGAAGGCTACATGCAGAGACCATTACCCATGCAGTGTACAACTTACTATTCCCAGTCATGCGGTGGCACCCATTTTCAGTCCTCAGTTCCTCACAAAGCTCAAAACGCCACTTTGGGACAGCCAATTTGTGATTTATTCTGACTTTCAGGGTATGGTCCTCACAAGTGCCCATTTATGAAGACTGTGGTTGAACTCCAAAACACATTCTTTAGAATGTCTTCATGGCTCTCTAAACTAGCCAACTGACCAGACTGCTGACGGCATTATGCAAAACTAATCTGCCAGTATCCCATGGCACTTTGTATAAAGAAAATGTTAAACATGGCAGCTGCAGGGTGTGAAAACGTCCTTCATTTTATGCCAGCATCCTCCTACCTTATCCTGAGTAATACAGGGTAAATATAGCATTGAAACATGGTGCATCAGCATTTAAACTGTAAATAAAACAAATTGACTAGATTAAACACACTGAAAATAGGAAACTGAAGTTGTAATTGTTCTATTGCTTTCTATTGTATACAGAATACACAAGAGGGTGTGTATTAACAGAACTGTATACACACCAGAGTGTGCGATGCTACATAAACCCCAAGACCAAAACTCCAGGGGTATCCAAGACCAAGGGTGTGTGCAAAAATCTGGTTTACACACTCCCAAAATTACTGGTAAGCATTTTTAATAAATGTGTTAGGGTATTTAATTCTCTAAATTCTGAGGAACCAGAGACCTCTAGAAACACCCACCATAAATGTTCCAATTAGGCTCTTAAGGCAAATCTTTTTCCTATGTGCCTTTAATATTTCATCTGCTATGCTAGATGGAATGTAATCCATGCCAAGCTGTGTAGCGCCATTTCATATGTACAGTGTGACTCAGTGACACTGCATAAAATGATGTTGTGGCTCCGCGTCTCACTTGTGACTGCAAAATGGCACATCGCAGCTGGGTTTACATTCAGGCTTAACACAGCATATGAAATATTAAGGCACATCAGGAATTTCCTTTGGGGTGGGGCAGATGAAATATTAAGGGGTGGGGTGTTTTCAGAATACGGTATCCTAAGGAGCTGTCGTGTGGGGGATTGTGATTTGTGTAAGCGGCAGCTGTTGTGGGACTGCTGTATGCGATGCTTACAGTGCAAGCCTGAGCGTGATAGCGATTACAGTTAGGCAGTCTAGGTCGAGCTGTGTTCAGGCCACTTAGGTGTTCATTTTGTGCCTTGTGTTGTATAGTTGCTGGGCTTTTTTCTCTCTTTACATTTTACCTTTAAAAATAGAAGTATTAGCATTGGCGAATTACTGCTACGGTCGAGACAGAGCAAACTCAGCCGCTTGTTTGTTGCAATAACCGGATGGTTATTATAGCAAATAACTGGTCACTGAATAAAATGATCAGTTATAACCCAGTAATCCAAACAATGTTTTGGAATAGTGTGTATGAAGCGTGTTGATGCTCCTGAAAATGGCCATGTAAAATAAATACTCCAGAGACTACGCTCAACTGTTCAAGATTAGAAGGGATGTTTCTCACATCATCCCTCAGAATTACTCTGTTCAACACTGAAACAGTGTTGCCAGAGAACCAACACAAAGTTTCAGCCAGTAATGTTCGTCTGTAGTCATAGAGCGTGGGAAGCTGTGTGCATCACCCACAACTTGACCAGCCAGCATTTTACCCCTATAACTCACAATCCCTTTAAGATGGCCATTATGTATCACCGTCAAGCAACTGGCTGTTCAGACTTCTAAAATCGTAAGCTCAGTAAAAGTGACATGACATTTTCTTGTCACCAACATCATGTCCTGACAGGACAATGTTCTACCTGCACAAACTGTTTTTAAAGGTGTTCTCTTCTGCGCTTCTTCGTGTCCCAGGAGCCTCATTCACTCTCATGGCGAGATAGTAGCACTCCTGCCTGCTAGACTCAACTCTCACTGGCACCACCACCACCAGTTCCCAGTGTTTGCCTCTAGTTCCCGGGTTATCCTTCCTGGGTGGTCACCCCTCTTCCCCAGGACAGGCACAGGAGGAAAGGGAGAAACAAGCCAAAGCCAGTACTGGGCACCAGGGATGGGAAGCATGTGCCACAGGTTTAAGTGCCTGGTGGCATGGGGGAGCAGAGAGAGTGGTCACCAAAGGTCATCCTGACCAGGCATTTCACCAGTCTCCCCACCCATCCCTGCTTTTAAATGTGCATCTTAGTGCTGCAAGGGTAGTCATCTATGCCAGCTGTGACCCCACACTACCTCCAGATGCTGCCCTCTGAGCGTGCATGTCTCCTCCCAGCCATTCCCTGAAGGAGAACATCCCTGAGAAACTCTGCGCCTCTGCTTCTGACGTCCAGGCTCGGGAACCAACCTGGGTCACCATCGTGTCAGGGCAGTCTCCTGCCCCTCAGTTAAACAGTGCCGATAAAGAATGTTTTTAATACAATTTATTATTACAACTCCATGCTGCCATGATCAACACTTATGTGACAATGCAAATGAAGGAAAAAATTGAAAATGTTGAACTCCCTTTCTGGTGTTTGAGCTATGGTCGTGTGTGTTCTTTCATACTTGCCTTTATTTCCTTTTATGTTTGCTCCACTGTTATCAGTGGAGAAGATAGTTAATACATATCAGTTAATTAAAATCCTTTAATTTCTCGTGGGGTGGCTTAGTGAGCTAGTTAGATAGGCGGTGTTTACGTCATTCTGCCCCTCCCCTCTACACAGCACAGTGATTACTGGCTTGGTTTTTTGTATTAGGCAGTTTTTTTTTTTTTTCTTTTTAATACAAATGTAGGCAGGTTGGGATTTCCCAGTCCTTTTTCTTTTGTGATGCTAGCTCAGTGATACAATGTGCCCTTCCCTTACTTCTGTGTTATTTCGTAGAGATAATTGTATTTTTCTTTACCAGCATTTATGCCTTGTGACCAGCTCTCCAGAGCATGTAGGACTTACTTGACTGCTCAGTGTCAGGAGCGCTAGAGCAGGCAGTGTATCGCATCATTGGGTGCCATTACTGGCCGTGCGGTTGGCTCTTTGCCAACTTCTCCTGGCAGTACTGTTTTGTCTCATTAAGCTCTGCTACTGAGCAGTGGAGAAGACTGGAGCTTCCAGTTTACAGCTTGGAACTGCTGCAAGTTTGTCTTCCACCTTTGAGAATGTTAAAGCTGTGTGGCTGGCTCTCTTATCTGTATCGTTAACTACCTTCCCATTGATAATGTGAGCGACACAGAAAAATTGCCCCTACCTTGATTCGAACCCCAGATCTCTTGTTTGTCAACCCAAGACACAACCAAGCGTACCAATGACCAGTTATGAAGCGAATGGAACCACCTGTGGTGTAGCAGTTAAGTCAACTCAGAAAACAGGTAGCCGGGTCCAAATTCCAGCCAGAGACTATAAATTACAAGCAATATAAAGGTGACAGAAAAATGCCATGTCACCTTCATTAGCACATCTATAGAAGTGCAACTGAGGAAATCTGTTTTAGAACGCGTGCTGCCTAAAATTAATATTAGTTTTTAAAATCAGTCAACCATTACTTTACAGAGTAATGAATAGCTGGTATAGCACTGCAAACTGCAATGCAAAACTAGATGATGCAAACCATTTCTAGAAATGCACAGCAGTAGACTGCTAAACATCTTTTCAGCAGGTTCATGGCACATGACACTGTCTGCAATATTTTTATTTTGCTTATCAATCTGTGCCAAGTGCTATGCCTTTTTTTTTTTTTTTAAACACACATCTGCTGTAAGTGTGGTGTATGGGAGAGCATTCTACCTAGCAGGGGACATATCTATTTCCCACTACATCAGCACTGTGACCTCACTGACCGACATCAATGCTGCTTAGTAACGTCAGTCACCCGTCATGTCATGGTCAGTTAGGTACACTGCTGATGATGATGATAAAGTGAGTGTGTGTGCGAGAGTTTTTTGGGGAGAGAAGAGATATGCCAGCTGCCAGGCTGAGAGCTGTTCCACACATCCATCACAATACTGTCACGTAGAAGACTAATGAGAAAAGAAAAATATAAAGTTACAGGTGACTACATCTTAAAATTTATATCGCTTTCCTGTGTTCCCATTTTGGTTCCACTAGCTCTCTAACACCCTCCCACTCACTGCAGGTCTCCTACCCCCACCCCTATATTAGGGAGGCAGTGTTTTGCTGTCACCCACAATGTCCAAGCAAACCAGGGAGGCAGTGTTTTGTGGTCACCTGCAATGTCCAAGCCTACCTTAGGACTCGCATTAGGAGGAGCTCTTGGCAGCAGGTGGCATGGCCTCCTCTGCACCTCAGTGAGTCCTTCAGGCCAAGGTGAGAGTTCAGCTTCCAGTTTTCCAAGTGTCACCCTGCTCGTCTCGATCTCATTTGTCATACAAGCTGCAGGAGCGCTCCCAAATGCTGCTTTAACTGCTTGCTCCCTCATCACATACTAATGTCTCACCTGTCGTTCACAGTAAGCTTTCATGAGTTTACTGAGTGGCGTGTGCCTCTTGATCTTAAACTGGACAACAGAGCCATCCTGCCCTGCCACCTTCAGGTTGATATGGTCGTTGTTTTCTGTCTTTACACCTTCCTGTGGAGAGAACAAGGCAGGGTAAAACAAAATAAAAACACAATGTATGATCTCTGCGCTGTGAGGTCCAGATAAAATGTTAGGCATTTCCTGGTGTGTTAATATGTTGTAGCGTTTAAAACATAAAAGCATAAAATTAAAAAATAAAAAATCAGCTGCAAAATCCTAGCAATATTGGCTCTATTAAGCTATGATTAGAAAATTGTTTGAGAGGCTGTCTTCCCCTTTAGAATCATGTCTCATACCATTTGTAAACAAATGGCCAACTGTTGTTCTGATACCCATTTCACATGTTTGACTCTAAACTAGCTAAAGTACCACTCTTCCCTTCTACAGCACAGCCCAGACAGACAGCATAAGGGAGGGACAGATGTCAACGCTGAAGAGGGCAGTAGAGATTAATTATCTCCCACGCCACAACCCCATTTCTGAACTCCTCCCTCTCCCAGGGCTTGCACTGTCCTGATAAGAAATTTTGAAGATTTGGAAGCACAAAAATCAAAGGTGCTTCGCACCAAGCGCTGTATTAAATGCCTCACTTGTATTAGCAAAAATGTGCTGGGTAATGTAGTACAAAGCCACTCCAGTAAATTTCTGACTGATTTTCTGGGCTGACCACTACACTTGAGTCAGAGGGAGGGTCAAACTGACCCCCTCTCTACCTGTGTAATGAAAGCCCTGCCTTTCCACCAAATGCCCCTAACTGCTGTGCTTCTGACCTGGCTTCTATCAAACATCTCGCATACAAAGAATACTAAAAGATTTGTAAACAGTCAATCAAAACCAGTTATGAAATTTGGTAGGGCATATTAGAATACAGAAACATCTACTAGATAGAACCAACTAATCATGCCACATACTATTCATCTGCAATACTTAATTCCCATATATGAAACACAGAAAAGCACCGCAGAGAGAGACCAGTAGGCCTGTGTAGTCTGCCCTATTTTCCCTGCCCCAGTACACCCTGGATCCTCCCTACCTCTATAATACCCATGTGCCTATCTCAACATGCTTGAAGCTCTCACTGTGTCTGCCCCCACCACTTCTGGCAGGCTGTTCCAGGCACCTGCCACCCTTTGAAACCCCTTCTCTTGAGAAGCATTTCCTCATATCCCTCTAACACCCCCCACACCAAGTTTTATAGCATGCCTCCCTTGTACTGTGTTCCTCCTTTGAAGAAAAAAAAATAACTCCCAATCCTGCATGTTTGCTCACTCCGAGTTACTTCTAGGTCTTAATTATGTCCCTTCTCATACCCTACTCTCCTAGGGAGTAAATACAAAGCTCAAGTCTCATGTGGCTTCTTGTGCAAACTAGCACCATTTTGTCCCTATGCACGTCTCCACCCTGTCGATGTCCTTGCAAATGTGCGCCTCCAGAAATGAATGCAGTATACCAGGTGAGGGCTCACCACTGAGCAATACAGAGGCAACACCATCGTCCTTCTCCTGCTAAGATCACCCTCCCTATACATCCCAGCATCCAGCTCACCTTGTCTACTACCCTGTCATGTTGAGATCAGATATGATCACTCCAAGGTCCCTCTCTTGTTTGGTAATTGTAGGCAACACCCCCTTCATCTTATAGTGTCCCCAGATAATCCCACCCCAGGTGCCCCAGATAGCAAGGAAGCCATTCCACTTAAGAAAGGTCCCAGAATCCAGATGTTTGATGAAGCCAGAAAGCACACTGCTGAGAGGGCACAGAGATATCACCCCCAAAAACAATAGCAATTCCCCAACTGCAGTAATTTCTTCCAAAAGGCAGCCTGTATCACAACTGCACACTCCAACATGATTCAACCCCTCCACCCCCGAAAAAGTTTTGACCTTTGGCATAGTTGCAGATGGGCCATCAGCCCTGTCCCTGCCTCCCATGGGAGCCATTTTTAGAGCCAATGATTTCTCCATTTTCAACAATGGCCAATTCAATTGAGCAACATCTTAAGCCCCCAAACTAAAAACTGCAAATCAACAAGTTCTGTACAAACATTTGGCTCAACACAGCGGTTTTGTCCAAAATACTTATACAAAGTGGTATTTAAATGAAAAATTGACTCCCAAGTGCTGGCTTAAAAATGACGAATTCCATTTTCAGTTTTCCGTGCATTTCCCTTGTGGTGAGGTCATGCTCCCAGTGATCACATCCAGAAATGGATCAGCAGTCTGGCGGTGCTGAAGGCAAGGGAACAGCATGCAGGGCTTGGAAGTTTGCATCACTTTCTCTATCACCCATGAACCCCCTGCTGTGGCGTGGACAGGACACAATGAAGGCATGCACATCCTGCATCAAACCCATGGCTCTCTCCCTTCTATATCACCCACACTTGCCCACCCCAAGACTCTACTCGGTGGCAGTCAACCTCCCAGAAGAGTGCAGACTTCGGGACTCTATCTTCTTCCTCCCTGCAACCTGAGTCCACTCAAACTCATGTCTCAGATGTGGTGGCAAGTGTGGCATCCAGCACTCAAACCTCATCACTGTGCTGGGTGACATCCGGCTTTTCTACATGTAATCAAAGAGGCTCAAAATAAAATTATACCAATAGCCCTGCAAGAAGTGATGAATGTGGACAGGACTCATGTGGTCAAATCAGTGGCAAGTATCTTACAGCAAATTATGAGAAGAGAACCGCCACCAGTTGGCCTCATGGTGCAGCAGTAGGCACCTGATTGGGCAGGTGAGGCTATGCCCATCCCTCAATATCCATCAGGACTTACTTCCTTTACCCTGGTGGCACTGGTTGGTGTCTGTGCTCCCACCACAAACTGGAAATGAGAGATCTAGCTAGTTCCTGAAAAGCAGCCCCACCAACGAAGGGAAAGCCAAGGTGTTAGCAGTTGACTCATGTGGCACTCAGATCCCAAGCCATAGACAGAAGCAACTCTAGGATGGGCAGAGAGTCTAAGTGTTGGATTTTGTCTCAAGTAGCTGTGTAAACATCAATTACACCCCACCCCCCAACCCAGAAGACCAGGTGTGGCAGACAGTCAGCAAGAGACCAAAAGCACCTCTGCAATCCTGTGCATATGCTGGGTTTTCTCCTCGCTTGCACCCTCCCTTGAGATACAGTGTCAGTGCTCAGCATGCCACTGCAGAGCCTGCCCGCACCCTGCCTCCTCATCTGCTCTATCCAGCAGCACTTCCACCTGTAGTTACCCAAGTGGAAGCAGCACAGCAGAATCCACCTCAGACACTTTCTTGCAAAAATATTGAGGCAACCAACACTGCCTGAGGCAGCCACTTTTTCATTTTTCTCACCTGCAGCTAGCTTCCAATATATTTACTATTCCAACCCCACACTGCGATGACTCACCACTGTAGCGGAACAACAAAGGGAAAAGCACAAGATCCAGTTCAGATTCAAACTCGCTCTTCTGCTAAAAATTAAAAATAGTATTCTTACAATCAACCAGTGATTTTTGCTTAAGCCAACATATATCAGTGTACTACCCGAGTGCACTTAAGTGAACTGCAGTTCATGTCAAGCAAAGGTTATCCGCAGACCAAGGAAGCAAGTGACCCAAGTTACCTGGATTCAAATCAGGCAGCTTTCAGGTGACATATATGAAAAGCAGATCGCCTGCCTTGGTGGCAACAGTGGTCGACTATACTAAGGCCCTCTAGTGCTCTGCGGCACAGTCCTGATTTCTGCGTAGGCTCCTAGATTTCTGTGCCACCATTTTCTGATTTCTGCAGCATGATTTATTCATTTCTGTGGCAGAATGCAGTCCTGCCATTGGCTAAAGTGTGGACATCATCACTGGCAGGTGCCAAGCACAAAGAGGGCTTCAGGATAAAGGAGTTGGGGAAGGAGCCAGGCTGAAAATTCACCAAGAACAATTAGTTCTGCTGAAAATTCCCCAACTGCAGAACTGTAAAATTTCAGGGCCTTGACCATACCTTCTATTACCCTTTCTGCTCTGCAGAATTTCGCATCTGATAGACTAATCAACATATTTTTAGTGGCCATCCTTTTAAAGAGCATCTTCTATCCTAATCTCCCCGAACCATTAAGAAGACTTACCACGCTTGGAAACAAGCCTGCACAGCTTAGTGTACTTTTCCCATCACAAATTACAAAATAAGACGATCAAACAAGCTTTCTAGCAACATACTGGGGTGTTTGTAACCCTGCATCAGCTAACCACTATAGAGAAGAAACAAGTGTTTAGATATTAGAAGGCAATAGAGAGGTTACAGAACCTAACTTGAACTGAGAAACCCAGCAGGCCTGGTCTGAATCCCACACCTGCCACCTGCACACCACGTGCTAGATAGACCGAGCCTGGCAATGGTGCAAGTGGAAGCAGATACAACCAAGGTGCGCCGTAGCCAGACAGGGATATTCAAAGGAGATATGCCATGGCGCATCACCTGTGAATATATCACAGAATGCACAGCGAGCATATACAATGCACCAGCGCATCCCCAGACAGCCCCATCTGCACGAGTTGAGCAGGGCAGCCGGCAAAATGCGGGCGCCTGCACAGCATGTGGTGCGGACAGAGGTGGTCCTGGGGCCCCGCCCATAGTCACGATCGCTGGTGAACCAATTATGAAATAAATCCGTGGTAGTCTAGTGGCACCCACCCCCGTCAGCGGGCACCATACCACCGGCTGCCCACGAATGACAGCTTACAGTATGAGCTTAAGTCCATTGGTCCACACTGTGGACCAATGGGCTTGAGAACATACTGTATTACAGTCAAATATGTGAATGAAGTCCATTCTCATATTTGAGACTGTCTAGTACAGTATGCCCTGCAAGCTCATTGGTCCATAGTGTGTGGACCAATGGGCTTACAACTCATACCGTGGAGTCATTCGGCGGCAGCCAGGAACAGGCGGTTGCAGCTGCCCACCGATGACGGGAGCTGGGTGGGCAGGGGTGCCACTAGACTACCAGGGATTACTTTTTCTACCGGCGACGGCTACGGGAGGGAGTACCACTAGACTACCAGGAAACATCTGGGTGCTTGTGGACGTGTTCTCATGTGGGCAGGTGGCTGTGTTGCGTGTAGTACAGCAGCCCGCCTGTGGGTGGCCAGCACTTGAGCAGGTTTTTTTCTTCTTCCCCAGGTTCACCTTTGTGTTCCAGTGTCACGGCACATCTAGGGGTTGTGCCAACAGATGCGCTACACATCCTGGGATGACTATCGGGATATACCGTACATGCATGGGCATGCCCTCAAAATCGTCCACATACATTAACACTGCGCCCCAGGACTTGCATTGTGCAAGTTCTCCTTTTGAATATTGCCCTGTGGCACATTACTGGCACAACCCCTTGAATATCTAGCCCCATGTGACTGGGCAAGTCACTTAACCTCCCTGTGTTCCACAGTCCCAGGTCACACCTAAAAGGAACATTGGCTCTGTATGCCTTGCCTGGTCAAAATTAGTACCAGCCCACTAGCCAAATGCTGCCAGATTTTGTACTGGTTAGTAAAATATTCATTTACCTAGCTCTAATATCTTTTACTTGAGAAGCAACAGTTCCTTTAGTACACCAGCTGGGCTACTGGGAAGGTCTGTAAGGGCAGTGGATTTTCCCCAGTCAGCAGCAATGGTGGCTAACAGCTGCAAAACATTTTTCCCCAATCCTGCTTTCTGGCCACTAAGCCCCATTACCTCACGCCTCTCTTTCAGGTCTTGCATTTTGGTCAGCAACCTCTTAGCCATGTCAGCTACTACTCCCACCACCTTAGCTGTTGGGATCTCTTGAGATAGGGCAAGAGAGTACCCAAATAGTTATACGACTGCTGGTGCGATACTTTTAATCTTTATTGCGTACTTCCTTTCTTCCTACTTATGCAGCAGGATTTCAACTCCATGAGTTCACCCCCCAAACCCGGTGATGTGGCCAGTCTTCCTGGATGCAACCTCATGTGCGCGTTCCTGGAGGTGGCCAGTAGCTGGAGTCAGGACCAGAGCGTGTAGAGATCATGTTGCACAGAACTAGCATTTTCTGCATTTCTGGTTCCATTCTGCACAAAAGGATGCCCAAATGAAAGCACAAAGAAGCCTCATGCAGGCCTCTCCCATCATCAGCTACCCACTCAGGCTACCTGTTGCAGTACCATCTATAGTCACCCAGGTGGCAGTATAGCAGTGTAGCCCTTCCTCTAACACAGCATCCCCTTTCTCCCCAACCAATCCCCAATACCACAAACAGCATCCATTTTTTGCCCCGTCTTTTATTCCATTGAGTCCCACCCTCTGCCTCGCATAAACTGAACTTACAAGCTCAAATGGGCAGACTGGGTGGGACATAGGCCCATCTGCAGACACTGTCCATGTACCTCATGGTATGCAGTGTTTATGTCCCCAGGTGACAAACTCTCTGGGCTCAGCTGCAAGGATTCACCGTGGTGCCAGAACTCTAAACCAGCCCTCTCCAGCGGAGACACACTGCCGAGCAGCCGCTACCTCAGCCGGCTCTAGAACCTGGGTTGTCTGCATGGCAAAGCAAAGCTCTGCCACTAGGGCAACCATATAACACCAGTTTCTGCTCAACAGTTCCTAAGTACTTGTATGTTTTTCTCAACACAGGAACCTAAAAGAGCCAACCCAAGAGATACCTCTCGATGCACTGTGAAAGAAGCCTCAAGGAAAACTTTTTGGGATTGTACTACTCAAAGACTCCCTCCTTCCCAAAACTGCAAGAATGAGTTTAAATATGTGAGAATCCTGTAGCCCCCAAATTTTAAGCCCTGCTCAAGAATTTTTTCCTGAAGTTCCTGATTTTATGTCTTCCCAGCAAGTGAGATTCATTTTTAACAAAGCCCACAAATGATTCCCATCAATTACCTCATTTAACATGTGCATGTCAACCGGTTCAAACACGGAAAATACGAGGATCAAGGAAAATTGTGGTTTACAGACCCATGTAAACCTGACCAGTGCACTAACCGCTGTTTTTTAAACTGGGTTGCAGATATTGGGTTCACGAATCTATGCCTGTAGAACCAAATCAGGTACCCCACATGTAAATGGCATCAGTTACCACATAGCTCCTGGAGGTATCTTTTATGATCCTCTCTTTGCATGTACTGAGCATGCTCACCTTAAGTTTATACCTATCCGTATTCCAGACGTATATGTAAACTCACTGTGTCTCTGGAATTGAACGAGCTGTTCAGGTATACTGAACAGCATTAAAACCGAACTTCCAACAACGACCTCGTCTCTCAGTCTCATAGTACATGTAAACTAGGTAAGTGGGGTGCTGTTTAGGTGTCAAGGGCACTATTTAGTAGTACTGTACACACTGTTCAGAAATGCCAGGATAAGTACTGCAAAGTAACATATCAGACAGGAAAATGCAGTCAAGAACCACTTAGCAAAACAAATTCAACAGGTACCACAGCATTCAACTAGTCAACAACTTGCTTTTCTCAAATTTGTTTAGGACACATATGCTGTTAAAACTGGACTACATTAGGGTTGGGTTAAAAGCCTTGCATCCCCTCAATTCAATGGTATGAGGTCGGCATTTTATGCGGAGGTTAGAGAACTTTAGGCAAAGAACTGTGTTAACCCCATACCACACTTCACTATTGTTTCCAACTTCCAGTTTGGGAAGAGAGACTCTACAGAAACAGGACCCTCTTGGAAGCAGGATGGTCCACCCTCCGAGGTTTCCAGGTTTTAAATGAACTCACGTTGCTCTCTTGTGAAGCAGCCAGCGAGCCAGGGTCTTGTCTCTGTAGGGCTATTTTTAAATTTTAAAGCTTTTTAGATCGTGAGGAAAACAGAGCTATGAAAAGTAACCCTCTGTCCCAACAACCTTCAATAGTTCGCCCAAGTACCTGGTACTGACTGAACCTTCTCCACTTGCACCAAAACAAAGAACCCCGAACTCGACAGACAGATGAAATGGCAAGCCACGGCGCCGACACAGCACAGCCCCAGCTCACAACAAAGGCCCCGCGCCACAAACACTAGTGGGCGTCCCACGGCGAAGTTACACTATCCCACAAAGAGCCGGTCAACAGGATCGAACTCCTCCGTGCACATACTGCGCGGGGCTGTTAGGTCCATGTACAATGTCACTCGGCACGCTCCGTAACACGCGGTCTTGGGACGGGTAGATAATACTTATGTTTTAGAAAGTTTGTGTATTAAGATTATTTAACTTAATTACTTGTTTAATAAGCTGTTCATATTTTGTGTTATAATGCATATATCTGTGCTTGACTATGTTTTCATTTTCTGTATGACTTGCTGTTAATTCGATAAAATTGTATTGATAAAAAACGCAGAACATACGCAGGCCGCATAACATTCGGGCCTGGAACTACAGGATCTGCGCATCACTTGCGCCACCGCGCAGCTATCCAACTCCCGACGGCCTGTAGTCTCTTCCCGCCCCACAGCATCAAGCCCGCTGACGGCGTGCGGGGAATGGCCAGTCCGCAAAGCGGCGCCGTAGCGCCACTAAAGAGCTGCATACGGGCAGCCCAAAAACCGCGCAACAGAAGCGCTACTAAACGCGCAAAGCGCGCGGCCTACCAGCCACAGAAAATCCGCGGTAGCGCCTCCTGTTCCCTGCCCGAACTTCGAGGTCAGCCTCCATGCGTCCCGCCTGCCGGAGCTCCCCGATAAAACATGGGAACGGAACCCCCGCCGCTGCCACACAGCGCCCCCATCCCGGGCCTGAGAGCGCAACGCCCTGCTTTCTCACAACCGGCAGCTCCCAAACCCAGCTACCTGCTAACCGAGCCTACGGCCAGGCCTAGCCCTCAGACACGAAGAACCTAGACCACGAGTGACGGCTCGTCTCACTCCAGCTCACCTTGGGCTTCTCGTCCGCCATGGCGTTTCCGTTTCGCTCTGTCTCTCCCTCACACTCCCGCTCCCTCACAAAGAAATCAAATCCGCGCCGGGGAGCGCGCGCGTACGCGCCGCCGCGTTTTTGAAGTAGCTTCGCGGGCGCGAGCGCGTAAACAGCCCCACGTGCTTCAGCCCCGAAACGCGGTGGGCCAGCTGGCATCTCCGGGGGCGGGGTCTGAGGTGGGAGGCGTTTCCTCCGACCTCGGAGTTCCCGCGCTACGTCGCGTTTTGGTTGAGCTTGTTCGGGAACGCGCACGCAGGGTATGGGTGCGCGCTTTCTCCATCCTCCTCCCTTTGGGGAATTTTATTGTTTAGTTCCATGGAAGACATTTTGGGATGAACGATGTAGTCTGTACTAAAACATGATGAGTAAATCTAGAATGGTGGTTTTCCAGGTTAGGACTGGGATACTGGGGCCCACTTGGAAAGTAGATACTTGGGTCACCTGGAAAATCAGTGGGGAAGGACCCAGGGTGACACACTTTTGTCAGTATTCCACTTAGATGCACTAGCTCTGTGTTTGCTCCTTATGCTCACTTGCAGTGCCACAATACTGTAATGAAAAATAGATGATAAATGCAAATAGTTTCAGACTTTTGAAAGTGGGGGAGGGGAGGGCACCTGGACATTTCAAGCATCCTGTGCACCAGTCCCACTCTGGTTTTCCCAGCATTTAATCATCTAAATCAAGAACACTTTTAAGTAAACTGTGTAAAGAGAGTAACATTCATTTTCCACAGAAATCTGGATGACTTCAAAAACAACTTGTAAATTAAGTAAATTATTAAATAAATTTCAAGAAACTCAAACTATGATTGGTCAAAGAGCATCACCTGACTTTTGACTAATTCTCCTGTTTAATCAACAGGCAGCGAATTATGCCTGGGCAGAGGTTTACTGATATCCCTCACTACAGAACCAGGAGCGAGTAGGGGGGAGAAGGGGAACCAGAACGTGGGGACAGAGAGAGAGACCAGGACATTAGATTGTGCACAGTATGCTCCAGAGCTGTGACCTGCAAATGGAGCACTGCAGCTGAACCGAGAGAGCAAGGGAAGTAATTTGGAATAAGATGGAAGCGTGATGGTGAGTGTATGGAGCTAGTTTCTGTGGGGTGAACAGTGCATGGGAGGACAGACAGAAAACACTAGTGAATGTAGGATCGGGAGAGAGAGAGACACACGCACAAAACACCAGTCAATTTAGAATGTAAGGGCATTTTAAGTACTGAAACATTTGGATCAGCTCTGGGGGCAAAGTAAAGCATTTTTTAGTGTTAGAAACTATTTTATGAAAACAAATGTCAGAAATTATTTTAATGCTGTATTTGGCATTTGTGATTTCTAAATCAAATATCCATCAGTTGTTCGGACTACTTTTCAAATCACCAGAATAGAACAGACTTACATTTTCCTATTTCAACAGGGCAAATACCCTTTCTGTCACTTTAAAAAAAAAAAAAATAACCAATTTTATAAGCACAATAACACTTCAGGGTATGGGGCTGGGGAATTAATGCACTTCTGGGTGCTGTGAGAGCACTCAGCCTGCGGCCTTGTGACTCATTAATTCCCCTAAACCCATACCCGTCGTGGGTTATGCTTACGTGGTCCATTTTGATGCCCGAACTAAAACTGGTTGGCATGGAACTGGATTCAAGCGTTATAAAATTGCTTTAAAAGTTTTGTAAGATGGGTAGAGACAGTTCCTCAATCTGATTGACTGACAACCCTTGTCAGCTATGTTTTTTATCTTACACCACAAAAATTGTGCCACCTGTTGATTTATCCTTCTAGGTGGCCATCTTAAACTCCTCTAGTGGCATGAAATTGTGAAACCACAGCCCTCTTCCTCTCTCTCTCTCTCTCTGCCTCCCTTCCTCCTCCTCCCTGCCTGCTCACTGCAGAAGATTCACCGTCATAATTTTTCTCCTGTTGACCCATAAGCACTTTTTTTTTGTAGTTGAGCTACCCATGGTCTCTTGCTGTCCCAGAAGACCGCAGAGGAGGACCGCCACTAGTTTTATGACATTTCCAACCACAGGATGGCAGCCTGCTGCCAGTAAGCCCATTAGGAAATCTCAGTCTTGCTGGCAGCCTAGCGACCCATTGCAGTCATGGTTTACCACAATGACAACACCTTCCTAATGTCAGATCTGCAGTTTTATTAAACAAAAGCAAGTTTCATCTAAAACATAACGCAGTGATTACAACATGTAGGAGTGGGCGGAGTGAAAGCAAGCAGGAGAAGTTGGGCGAGGGCAGGTGGGGACTGAAAAGCAACAAACAATTACTGGTATGAATATTCCTAGCACAGGTTAAAATAGATCGCTTGATCTGTTAGAACAAAGTTTTTGTTTTAAAACATAGACAATTTCTAACAGATCAAGCACTTGATTTTTGGCGATGTGCTAGGAACGTATTTTTAGAATCTCACTGTTGGTTCCTATAGCACCACATTTCCAGGTGCGACTTAGTGTGTAATGACTGCAGGTACTTTTCCTAACTAGGCAAATACTTGTAACTGTGCAGGTAATTTCAGAACCACTCACTCCTGCCCTAGCACTCTCGTCTTCAGTACCCTACTCGATAGTAGTAAAGCATGAAAAGAAAAAGCTTTTCATATAACATTTTTTGAAAAGTTACACTATTTCTCAATATTTACCCATTTTATAAGTGCAATAACACACTCTGAGTGTGGATTATGCTCCAATAAACATACTTCTAAGGGCAGTAAATATGTCCCTAGGCGGCATTTATCAGAGCATAACCCACACCCTGTTGTGTAATATTGCTTACTTAAGTCCGGTACAGTGATGTTGCTCAAGACATCCCAGATTTGCATCCAGACAAGCTCAACTCCTCGCCAAGCTGGTGGAGTCTGGGTCTCAGACTCGGAGGCTGCTACTCACCAGCATGGAGCCAGAACTGCACGGCTGTCCTGAGTGACTGTGTATCGTTGCCTCCCTGCCCCCAAAGACAGGCCTAGCGAGGGGAATGCCACTACACTGGGGAGTTGGAGGTATACATTTGGGAAAATGCAATGTGGTTTCCTCACAAAGTCCCAGAGAGCCCAAAAAAGGTTAGTAGCCAGAGGAAGATTCTCCATACTGCCTGTACGAATTGTATTGCAGCAGTTGGTGTCACAGCCACATCAGGCATTCCACTGGAAGCTTGGGTGGGCGCCTCATCAGTGGCTCGACACTGGCCACCAGTTTTGTTTTTAAATTAATCTATTTAAATGTGTTTATTGGGGGTGTTTGGGGAGGTCAGGAAGATCAGTCCCTTCCGTCCCCAAACCCCTGAGTGAAAGTGCCAGCCACAGGAGTCCCAATCCAGTGACTGCCACAGCAGCACATCAAAGGTGCTTGATATCTGTTTGAAATCTTAATGGCAGCTAAAGCTGTTGAGTGTGTTCATGCTGGGAGGAGATGCAAGGGCTGAGTGTCAGCTCTGAAGGCTGCTTGGTTATGCAGTCAAGTCACTGATTTGAACAGCCGGTCAGTGTCACCACCTTTCCCAGCCAGTGAGGAAGCCCCCAGGGTAGCCACACTCCTCCAGCAGCATAAAAGACAGCCGCCAGCAGGTTTCAAGGTCAATTTGCAAGGGGTCACAAGAGGAGCATCTGGGAGAGAAGTAATAGGAAGAAGCCTTCAAGGGACCTGCTGAGAAAGCTGGGTGAGTGCTACCACTGGAAACCTGCCTGCCTGGCAGCCCTAGTAAGAGCTCAAGAGCTGTATGGCTGGGCAAGGCAGTTGACTCAGGCATCCAATAGAGGGACTGATGATGTCAGGCAGCTTTCTCTAGCACTTTGTAGGTGTCCCTGGGATTGATTAGCCAGTCAGTTAGCAGCAGAAGGTGTAGCTCACCACTGGGCAACCCCCCCACCACCACCACTGAAGCCCAGCAGACTAAATTGACAAGTCGGTCAGCAGCTGGGACACTAGCCTCAGAGGTAGGCCCCGGCAGGATCAGCTGGTGGATGGACCAGAAGAGAAAGGTGACCTGCCCCAGGCACCCTTGGAAAAAGAGACTTGGCTAGCAGGTCAGCTAATGGTGAGGAGTCAAGTAGATTCGACTAACAGGTCAACTAGTGGTGAGAGCCAGGAACACTCAGCAAGCAGCGTGCCACATCTGCAAATTATTATATCTTTCTACAAAACTAGCAGCAGCCAGTCCCTGGTAGGGAGGCATGGCATCCAGGAAGGGAGCCCTGGGGAGGTGATGTGGTGTAGTGGGGCACCAGCACTCAAGATGCCCTTATCCTAATGCCAGGGTGGGCTTGCAAAGGTACCCTGTGCCTAGCCAATTGGCTGTTGGAGCTAGAGTTCCAGAGCAGGTCTGATCCTCACAAAGCCCATCTCAGGGCTGGTAATTACCCACAGCCACTAGAGGTAGCTTTCCATTTACTGGGCGGTAGAGATAAGACCTAGCTTTTTTTGTTTTCCTGTGGGCTCTGAAGGTGGCCCTTAATGTTAGGATAATAAAAATTTATCGTAAATGTTAGAATAATAAGCATTTATTGTTACTATTAGAGCGATGGGCATTTATCATTAATATTACAATGATAAGCTTGATTTAGAATTTGCATTGCCAATTGCACTGGAAGTTCTGATTGCCAGTTACACTGAATATTTACTCTCTTATTGCGTTGCCATGTATCAGCTTAAGTAAAATTAATTTATTCTATTTAATTCCACTTTTGGTGGTTATTTTAGTAGATCTTGGTGCTCCTTTGGTTTGTTATGAGTAGTGGCAGTAGTATTGTTTCTGTGGTTACAGTGCCTCCTCCTTATTAAGGGCACTTTTTTCACTTCCTCCAGTGGCTGGCTCTGCACTAGGTTTGGTGTCTCAGCTGTCGGGCTGAACAACCCGACATTGTCACCTCTGCCAATTTAAGCCTACTACCTGCGGCTGAGGGTGGCGCTGCCAAGAACGCCATCTTGATGACGCCATTGACATGCAGAGATCTTGTCACACTGGTAGTAGCAGTGGGATATTCAGGCCTACATGGGGATTTTCCATCCAGAGGGTTTGCCCTTTGAAAGTTTTTCCAGAGAACAGACTAATCAAAACTCAGTAGCCCTCTCTCCAGTTCATCAGTATGGATGACCCAGTACCAGGAACCCCTCAAGGGCGAGTGGTTTCATTGAGGCGTATTGCTTCCAACAAGATGGGGAGGTTGCCCAGGCATACCTACATGTCCAAAGCATTCACAGGAGGTGATCATGAATGGTTGGATTGGGCAGACCAGTTTGAGCTGGCAGCTGAAGTGAATGGGCCGATGAAAATAACTGGATCTACTTTATGTCACTGCTGTTTAAGGGATGGGCCTGTGAGGATACCAGGGCACTGCACCCAAAGATTGCATCAGCTACAAAAGACTGAAGCAGGTGATGAGTAGGGACAGAGTAGGAGAGGATGAGGTTGGGGAAAACTTGGGGACAGTGATCACTGGATGGTCAGGTTCTTCATCCAGGCAGGGAGAATTGGGCAGGTCAACCACTAGGGTGTTCAACTTCAGGATGGCAAATTTCAAGAAGATGAGGGCATCTTTAGGAGGGAGTTTGCAGGGATCCAAGAGCTGGAGGAGGCACAGCAGATGTGGGAAGCAATTGAGGTGGAATTCTCAAGGCCATGGAGCAATGCATCTGGAGAATCAGCAAATAAAGGGAAGAAAACCACTGTGGTTCACGGCAGGGGTTAGGGAGGCTGTCAAGGAGAAGACTAAGGCCTTTAAGGCCTACAGAAGATCACCGGATAGCAGAAGGGGAGATCTATAAGGATAAATGCGGAAGCAGGGAGAACAATTAGGAAGGCAAAAGCAAGTATGGGAGGAGAGACTAGCTAGGGAGGTGAAAAGAGGTGACAAGATTCTGCAGGTATGTGAGTGACAAGGGGAAAAACAGGCGAAGTTCCAAGACTTCAGGGAAGGGAGAAAACAGCTGTAGGAGAAGAGGAGAAGGTAACCCTCCTAAATTAATACTTTGCATCCATTTTCACGACTAAGAAGGATGGGAAAGGGCCTGTATTGAGTAAAAAGGGAGGGAGGGCAAGGAGGGGGACACAAGTTCCTTCATGGAGGTGAGGGGTTGGAGGAGATGGAAAAAAAATGGACAAGGCTATGAGACCTGACCAGGTACACCCAAGGGTGCTTCGGGAGCTAAGGGTGGATCTGGCAGGACCTCTGGCAAAGCTGTTTAATCTATCCCTGAATCGGGAGGGTCCCGGGAGACTGGAGGAAGGCAGAGGTGGTACTGATATACAAGGCAGAGGGAAAAGGATGAGCCTGGCAACTACTACCCAGTCAGTCTCACCTCGGTTGTAGGCAGGTTGATGGAAACTCTCATAAAGGAGAGACTGGTAGGGTACCTAGAGGAGGGTCTGATTGATGACAGCCAACATGGGTTCTAGATGGTACATCTTGTCAGACCAACCTGATCAAATTCTTCGAGGGGTTGCAGAGGTATACGATCAGTGAGGAGCGGTGGATGTGGCCTATTTGGATTTCAGGAAGGCGTCTCTACCTGTTCCTCGTAGAAGGTTGGTAAGGAGGTTGAGCAGTCTGGATATGGGAGCTAGGCTTACAAAGTGGGTGGAGGATTGGCGTGGTGGGAGAACCCAGAGAGTGGTACTCAGTAGGAAGCACTCCAGGGAACTAGGGGTGATAAGAGGGTATCACAGGGTCGTTATTAGGACCCATACTGTTTAATGTGTATGTAAGGGACTTAGCGGAGGGTCTAAATGGAATGGCGGGTTTGTTCACAGATGATATGAAGATTTATAACAGGGTGGACACTCCAGAGGGGTGGGGAGGATGAGGCAGGATCTAGCCAGGCTGGAGGAGTGGGCAGAAAGGCGCAAGTGCAATTCAATGCAAAAGTGCAAAATAATGCACATAGGGTGGAATAACCCAAGGGGGGATCACTGCAGGTCATAGAACAAGAAAAGGACCTGGGGATCTGGATCTTGGACACATTAAGGGTTAGGAGTCAGTGTGAACAAGCAGCTGGGAAAGCAACAAGAGTGTTGGCATGCATTGGGAGAGGCTTCACTAGTAGGGGAGGGAGGTGATCATGCCACTATACAAAACATTGGTTGGACCATAGCTGGAGTATGGAGTTCAGTTCTGGAGGCCCCATTTGCAGGGTGACAAGGATAGGCTGGAGAGGGTACAGAGAAGGGTGACCAAGATGATCCAGGGGTGCAGGGAGACTATATGGGCGAGGGCTGGAAGCGCTTGGTCTCTATACACTGGAAATGAGATGGGATGGGGACATGGTGAAACCTTCAAATACATGAAGGGAATAAATAAGGTAAATTGAGATAGCATCTTCAGACTGAGCAAAAACAAAGCCACCAGAGGTCATGCATTTAAGCCATACCTCTCAAAGGGACATCCTGATTTTGCCTCAAAATTTTCCTCTGTCCTCATAAAATTTGTGTTTTTGACAGAACAGTGAGGATTAAAAGCAGAAAATAATGTCAAACATTAAAGTAACATACTGTACTTCTTCTTCAGAAAATGCATCTTAACATGAATCCTTTATTCTGTCAGCCTTCTGAGTGAACACCACCAGTTTTAAGATGTGTCCCAGCTTTGGGGTCTTTGTCCCTGATTTTTTAAGCCTTGTCCCTGATTCATGAGGCAAGAGGTTGAGAGGTATGATTTAAGCTGGGGGCAGATTTAAGGGGATGTGAGGGGTGTTATTTCTCAGAGAAGGTTGTACAACCATGGAACAGGTTGTCGGAGTGGGTGGTGGAGGTGGATACAGTGGAGAAATTCAAAAGAGCATGGGATTAGGAAGGGAGGGAAGAGAGGGCAGATAGGTGGGAGGTAAAGGGAGGTGGGGGATTTCTCGGCAGACTTGATGGGCCAAATGGTCTTTTCTGCTGACATGATTCTATGAAGCTATATCTGGAGATGCTCATGCTAAAAACTGGTGTCAGGTCACATTCCTCAACTGTAGGAGACAGGAGAAAGAGACTGTCCTGGAATGTGGGAATGTCATCCGCTGGTTAGTCACCAAGGTGTAACCTACAACAGACTTGGCAACCAGGACATGTTGGCACGAGATCACTTTGTAAGCGGTGTGGGAAACTCAGAAGACCAAAATCAAAGCCAAGGACATTAGACTAGCAGTATACCCTAAGGGAGTGAATTATGGCAGTCCGCCAACTTGAGAAGCCACGGCAAGTAGTGCCTCAGATCCAATCATGTGGTGTGCCAGGCGAGGAAACCAAACTAGATGATGCTCTGCAGAAGATAGTAGGGGCTGTGGAATGTCTGACAAAGAGATGGAGAACCTGAAGACCAGGATTGACACCTCATCCTTCTGAAATTGCCAAGAGGATCACTAAGCTTGAAAATGAGAAGAAAGACACCCAGGCAATAAACCAGCAGGTCCTCCAGGGAGAAAAGAGAGGACAAGAAGCCAAAGGAATGCTGGTGGTGTGAAAGTCCAGTCCACATCCTTTGGCATGCCCATGTTGCCTGTTAAACTGAAGTTGGCAGGGGTAGAGGGCCCAGCACCTGCCAGGAAGATGGAGCCCACATTAATCCACGACTGATATCTAATGCTGTTGGAAAGGCATACATTTCACAGGAAGACTTGAAGGATTCCTTGTGAAGCACTAGTCAAATCAGGAGCACAGATCTCATTGGTCCATTAAGATTGATGAGTCAGTGCTACCCACGATCCTAACTCGGAGCTCCAGCCTTACTCTGGCGCTGTGAATGTGGAAAACGGACAGACCCTGAGGGTCCTCAGCATCTGTGATGCTGCTTTGAGATTGAGAGTTCCAGGTACAATAGAAGTTACTGTCAGTCATGAGGCCAGTGCCTGGCCTCTGCTTGGTACTGACTTCCTCATCAAGTTTGGAGCCATTTTGGACCTGAAGAACAATGTATGGCAGGTAGCTGAGTGGCTGCCACTCTTTTTCTTTCAAATTTCTGTTTATTATTTTAAGTTTGCAAAACAAAAAAAAACAACGGTGCATCTCTAGATAAATTTGCATCGCTAATCAACATCATAGCATATATGATTGTCTAGCTGATACAGAGAATATTCTGACTGCCCATAAGTAGCTTAGGGACAAAATCCAGTCTGTTGTCTGACATATATACCACCCAGCAATGCCGTAGTAATTCAAAGGTATCCAGTCTGTGGTTCAATTTTGTGTAATTTTTCCATGTCATATACTTGTACCACACCACCCACTCCCTTCCTCATCTCCTCTCTCCTGGCACTTACTAAAGCAATAAGGCATGACAGGGTGTGTGTTATTGAAATAACGTCACTCCTGGGGTGGGTGAAGCACGGGCGGCCGAGTGCTTCCACCATCCCAGGAGTGACGTTATTACATAATAACATAATCATCTCAATGGGTCAGCAGCCAATCAGCTTTACATTTTTCCTTGCCATTGTATAATGACAATTATCCTCCCCTTGTGTGCTCTTACCATCACCCCTTACCCTTCGACAATGGCCTCCCGGCCTGCATACCCCTGCCCTCCCTATCCCTCGCCAGCAGCTTATTTCCAAGTTTATTTCTAAGCTTGCTCTTTGATGTTGTGTCTCTACCTAACATTTGGCACATTTTGAGGTGCTGTAATTAACTAAGCCTCAGCCTCTTGCTTCTTTGTACTGTGTAACCTCTCTAATCCTGTCAACCTTTGTATGTACAGTATGTTTACCTTCCATTTCTCGACGTGGAACCTTTGTAAATCAGCAGTTCCTGCTCAAAGGTATTTGTAATCCTAGATTTCAATAAATAAATAAATAAGGTCCTGCCATTGGGCTGTGGTTGGTATGGCGAGGGTAAGCCAATGCTTGGTGAGCAACTTTTTGCCCACCAATAAACAAATAAAAATTTAACTTGTGAGTGCTAAACCGGGAGGAGGGTCCAGGAAAGTAACCAAAGTGACCGGCAAAGTAAAGTCAGTTCCAGATGTAGAATTTAATGCAATTAGCAGCTGTTCCCAGTAGGTTTGAAGGGCTGGGCAGGACCAAAATATGTGGCCATGCATAGCAACTCCAAACCCTCTCCAGCACTGCGAGCTCTGGTGAGATGGAACTTGGCAACTATATGTGGGGTACAAAAAGCGAATAACTGTTTTCCAAGAAAATTCTTTCCAAGAACGAGATGTTGTTGGTTTAGATATGTAGGATAGATACATAGATGCTGTCGGCAGATAAGGGCCGCTAGGCCCATCCAGCCTGCCCGTTTAAAACTGCCTTAATGAAGCGTCCAGCTTTTTCTTCCAGTTTCTATTCCTTTGTTTTTGTCCCATGCATGTTTGAAGCCTGCCACTGTACGGGCTGCCACCACCTCCTGGGGCAGGCTATTCCATGCATCCACCACCCTTTCCATAAAAAAGAACTTCCTGAAATTTCCCTTATGTGGCCACCCTCAGTCTCATGTCGTGGTCTCTTGTCCTGACACTACTATTAATCTGGAATATGTTGCCCCTCCACCTTGTTAATGCCCTTGAGGTACCTGAATGTTTCTGTCATGTCACCTCTCTCCTTCTTTGTTCCAGTGTGTACAAATTGAAGTTCCTCACTCTCTCCTCATAAGGCTTTTGATGTAATCCCTTCACCATTTTGTCACCCTCCTCTGCACCATCGCTATTTTATCAATGTCCTTTGAAGGTGTGGTCTTCAGAACTGTACACTTCAAGGCAAGGTCTCATCAGGGTCTTGTACAGTGGAACTATTACCTCCCTCCTTCCGCTTGTGATTTGTGATTCCTTTCCAATGCACCCCAACATCCCACTGGCCCTTCCCACCGCATTTGCCATCTGCCTAGCGGCCTTCAAGTCACCTGTGATTATGACCCCCAAGTCCCTCTTCCTTAGTTACTGTCAGCTGCTCCCCCAACCTGTAGCTCTCCCCGGTTCCTGCTCCCCACGTGCATGATTTAGCACTTCTTTGTGTTAAACCTTAGCTGCCATGCTCCTGACCATCTCTCCAGCAGTTCCAGGTCTTTCTCATCCTTTCCACCCTCCCGGAGTATCCACCATGTTGCAGATCTTGGTGCCATCTGCAAACAGGCAAACCTTTCTCTCCAGCCCCTGTGCAATGTCACATTTATTTATTTTTATTTTATACTTGTTATCTGATGAGCAGTTTTGCCCATTTTCACAAGTGACACTTTTTAAGCCATATAATATGAGTACAATACAGTACAGACCCCAAAACACACAGTATAAAAATTATGTCATTACTAACAAAACAAAGAACAGACATTAAGTGCATGTATATTTATTCCTAACAACCAACGTTTAAGTTTAGTATTGAATGTTCTAATGTTTGTGCAATTGGCAATTTCATTGGGTATAGAATTATAAAATCTAGTTGCCCTGCATAACGTTGACTTTTGCCCAATCACTTAAAAAAAAAAAGGGAATGCTATACACATATTTACACTTGGATGGAGTCCTGTGAATTCATAGCTCTGGAAAACAATGATAGGACTGTTTGAGGCAACTGACCTAATGTTCCTTTATGTAATATGGTACCCATCTTTAAACTGGCTTTATTTTCAAGTGAAAACAATCAACATCCTTTAACAATTTACAGTGATGGGTCCTATTTGGCAAATTAGTCATAAATCTTAAAGAACTGTTATATGCAACTTTTAACTTATCAAACATTTTGGGTGGGATATTCAAAGGGTTGCGCCCGGTGCAACTGAGTTGTGCTGGTGCAACCCTGCATTGCACCGCGGATATTCAAAAGGCTGCCAGGCGCGGTGCAATTCCGATGCACCGAGCGCAATGTAATCCTATGCAGCGCATATGCGGCACATCCGATATTCAGCCCGGAATGTACGGTGCATATGTTGGTGCAACCCTGCATTACACCACACAGTGGGGCTCGAGTTGAGCCTCGGAAAGCAGGAGCAAGTCCTGGCCACCATAGGCAGGCTGCTGTATTACAGGCGTGCAACGCAGCGGCCGCCGGTGGCCACCCGCCCACCCAGAACACCATTGCCAAGCACACATACCCCTGGTGGTCCAGTGGACCCCACCCACCCCATATACCTGATTGCGGGCACCTGAATAAAGAAAATTATCCCTGGTGGTCTAGCGGTCCCCCATGCCCAATCATGGCATCTGATTAAATAGTAGACCCTGGTGGTCTAGCGGTCCCCTGCAGCCAATCGCGGGCATCAGTACATAATACAGTAATACTGGGTGGTCTAGCAGTAACCCCGTCACACGTCAATAAGTGGGCTGTGGTATGAATCAAGGATGTACCTGGTGGTCTCAGCGGTAACCCCCATATGTCCGATCACATTGTACTGTACGCTGTCATTTGGCAGGTGGAATGCGGGTGGGGTGCTGCCGCTTGCCGACGAGGGGTGCTGGGTGGCCGGGGACCTCTGTGGTGGGGGGAGGGGTACCACTGACCACCAGGTAAATCTTTTATTTCCACAACAGCCCGTGATCGGACGTGACGGGGGTTCCGCTAGACCACCAGGTATTGCTGTAATATGTACCGGCTGTCCACGATCGGACTGCAGGGGATCGCTAGAACACCAGGGTTACTTCTATTTAATCAATTTGTGACCCAAGATTGGTAAAAGTAATCAATTCTGGCAGTGATTAGCAGTCATTGCTAATCATTGCCAATTGGTCCTGGTCCTGTAAAAGTGCCTTATTGGCACTGTCACTTTAATTTTAATTTTTTGTCCTGGTATCCATTTTTGCCCTCCTCCTCTGTGCCCCGCCCCATGAACCCTGAGCTGTTCCCTGACTGGCCCAGTGATGTTCCTGCTCCCCCACCCGGTCTCCGTGGGAAGAAACATGACTGAGTCCTTTGCAGTGCACCCAGAAGAGGAAGCAGGCATCAGAAGGTCGAGTAGGAGTCCAAGGTGAGTTTTCTTTATTTTATTTCACATTTTTTTTTTTTACCATCGTTGCACTGTCATCCGGTTAACTAAATTGTGTCTTTTTGTTTTGCACGTGGTCAGAGACAAGCCAGAGCTATAAGGATTGGTGGCCACACCAAGAAGGAGCCAGAGGGAGAAGGCCTGGCCGAGACAGTGAGAGGGCACAGGGCGACCTGGACGGCGCGGAGAGCAGGCTGCTACATCACGGGGTGAGGTAAAGGGATGGGCAGATTCAGAGGAAAGAGGAGAGCAGAAGTGCAGCAGAATCAGGGACCTCAGCAGCAAAACAAGTAAAACCTTTCCATTTGGAGAGCTGGAAGAGGGAAGAGGGGCACACAGAGTTCAGGGCACAGATGGGGGATGGCATAATGGCAATGAATGGGCAAGGCCTAGAGCTGGACTGTGGGTGGTGGGAGAACAAGGGCATGAAACTGTCACCCTGCCTTGAACTTTAGGTTTGTGCCCTGCTTGCAGTGAATTTGGGAACAAACAGTGAATGTAATTGCAGTGAACATTGGGAACAGAATAAAGACTGTGTGCCCTGCATTGCAGAGATTATGGGGGAACCAGAACTTAATGTGCCCTGCTACTACATTGTGTGCCCTGCATCTTTGCAGTGAACATTTGGGAACAGATAAAGACTAAGTAAGCAGCCCTGCCTGCTTTGAGATCTCGGTAACAGAAGTAATGTGCCCTGCTAGGTGTGTGCCCTGCTCTTGACTTTGCAGTGAATTTGGGAACATAAAAAGAGGCTAATAAAATGTGCCCTGCTTTGCAGAGACTGGGGAACCAGAACTTAAATTTTATGTGCCCTGACTTGTATGCCCTTTGTCTGCAGTGAATATGGGAACAGAATAAGACTGTTAATTTGCCCTGCTTTGCAGAGATCTGTGTGTCCTAGAAGCTAGTTGTGTGCCCACATGCAGTGAACAATTTGGGAACAGAAAAGAGAACAAGTAATGTGCCTTGCTTTGCAGAGATTGGAGGAACCAGAACTTATTTAATGTGCCCGCCCTGCTTGTGTGCCCTTCATCTACAGTGAACATTTGGGAACAGAAAATACTAAGTTACTGTGCCCTGCTTTGCAGAGATCTGAACTCTGCCCAATATTTATTGTGCCCTGCATCTGCAGTGAACTTTTAGGAAAAGACTTGCTTTGTAGAGATGAGAGGAAGCAAGGCACTAAGAATTATGTGCCAGTGCTTATGTTGTCAATGATGTGTGCCTGCACTTGCAGTGAACAATTTGGGACAGAAAAGACTAGGTTATGCCCTGCAGCTTTGCAGAGAATCCAAGGGACCAGAAAATGTGTCCTGCTAAGTGTAATGCCCTGCTCTTTGCAGTGAACTTGGAACACACAGAATGACTATGTGCCTGCCCTTTGCAGAGATCCATGAGGAACTAAAAGACGTGTGCCCTGAGTCACAGTGGGAGGGATTGCCCCAGTTAGGAACAGGGTTTGGTCTGAGAAGTGCCAGCGACTGGGCGGGGGAGCTGGGGTCACACATTGCTCGCTGCCATTTCTTTTTTCAGGAAAAGCCTCATCATGTGTTCATTTAAGTAGTTGCACACCCTGACACCTTGTTTTGCTAACTTCAAACTTTTTAATAATTACAGTCCTCCTCGCTGTTCCCTCCCTCACTATCCATTCTTCATCGCTGATCCCGAAAGCGACCAAACTGAGGCACTCATTTCTAAGTCGCTCAGTTTGTTTCGCTATTATAACATGCTACCCTGAATTATGCTGTGTACATGATGTTCCTTACTATATTTGTAACTTGCCAGATACACCAATCTCTGACAAAGCAAGAACAATGCAGGGCACCGCATTCTACTTTAAAACTATCTCTGAGGATTTAACTGAAAACATCTGCTCAAAGTGCTTGAGAGGTCCACATCCAGTGGTGACTCCTTGATCTGAAACTCCTTGCCCCCACCATTGATGAAGTCCTGACCCCACTCACCAAAATCCTTAACCGATCCTCATGCTCTCTCAGTTCCCCCAAAATGGAAATCTGCTGTGGTGACACTAATTTACAAAAGTGGTGATAAGACCATTATTGGCAACTATAGACCCATCTCCATTCTCTCCCCAAAACTCCTGGAGAGATCAGTTGCTGATCAGCTTGCTGAGGAGCAACACGGTTTCCGTGAGGGGCACAGCACCACCACGGCTCTCCTCAATTTCACCACATATATCCATAATGAATCAGCTCCTGAATAAAAACTCCTTACTCAATGCCAAAGAAACAAGAGCTATGCTGCCTCTTCGCTGCTCATTCGTGAACCTGCTATCTCTGGCTCCTTACCTCCCATAAACACTTTACTAGGAGAGAGGTTGGAATTTGTTACGAAATTCAAGTACCTAGGGGTCTGGCTAGACCACAGACTCTCTTCGGGAGCACGCCGAGGATCTACTGAAAAGTTGAGGCAGAGGCTTGGTCTCTTCTTAGAATAAACCGCCTCCTGACCAAAGATGCCAAGATACAGTTAGTTCAATCCACATTTCTATTCCTAATTGATTATGCCGATTTAATTTATAGTCAGTGTAATGCCTCCTGTCTTATTAAACTGGACACTTTATACCACAGAGCCTTGAGATTCATAACTGGCCTACCTATCTCCACCACCACTGCTCCTTCTATGCAGCTGTGGGGTGGACCTCCCTTCAGTACAGAAGGAATAGAAATGTGGCTGTCAGGTAGTATGAACCAGGATTTGGGAGTTTTATTGGGTGGGTAGGTCCCATCTCTGAAAAAGCATAGTTCCTGGTGGTGTAGGAGTTAAACTGGTGGTTTACTAAAGGAGTCATGATGAATTATAGAGATTACGTTGCAAAGTGAGTGATTGCTGTAAGAAATAATTTCAGGGTCAAACATTTATGTTACTGATAATAAGCCAGGATCAAATAACGCAACATTTATTGATGGGATGCTGGAGTCCTCTGCTGTCCATCTGACATCCCCCTGCGCAGGCACCGAGTATTAGACCCTCCCCTTAACCCCCATGACTTACCCTTGTAGCAGGGGTGGGGAGACCTCTTGACCCACTAGACCGGATCCAGTATTCGAGGAGGAGCCTTCCCAGGCCGCTATGGAGGGGGACCATTGTCATCCTGCAGAGGACTTTATTTTCCTGTTTTCTGTGCACCTCTCGGAGGATGTGGCATGCAGTGACGCCAGCGGCGCAGCACACACACTCACGCCTCCTCCAGGTGTCTGCCGCATCCCCCGCCACATCTTTCAGCATCAGCATGTCGCCTCCCGGCCTCTGCTAGGGGCAAGTGAATGCCAAGTGCAAGATAATGCATATGGGGCACAAAAACCTGGAACAACATATCAGTTGGGGGGTGAGGATATAGCATGCACCAAGCAGGAAAGGGATCTTGGGATTATCATCTCTGATGACCTCAAGGTAGGGAAACAGTGCGACAAGGCAGCAGATGCATAGGCAGAGGCATCACCAGCAGGAAAGGGAGGTCATAATTCCACTATACAACACACTAGTGAGGCCCCACCTGGAGTACAGTGTACAGTTCTGGAAACCTTACCTATGTAAGGACATAGAGAGGTAGAGATGGTTCAGAAGAGGGTAACAAAGATGGTACATGGATTGCATCACAAGTCCTATGAGGACAGGTTGAAGGACTTGAATATGTACTCCTGGAGGAGAGGAGGGAGAGAGGGATATGAAAGAGACATACAAGTATCTTACAGGGAGGAACAGGGTGCAGGAATACACTATTTTTCAGTGAAAAGATGTTCCAGGACTAGAGGGCATGGGATGAAGTTGGAGGAGGGCGATTCAGAGAAAACGTGAGGAAACATTTCTTCACAGAACATGTGGTGTACAAGTGAAACACCCTGCCAGAGGAAGTAGTGGGGCTGAAACAATCAGGGATTTAAGAATGCATGGATAGACATAAGGGAATTCTGAGGTCGGGGTAAGAGGCAGCAGACTTCTAGGA